>OX940800.1:19789881-20326837 GCA_954870605.1 Acer campestre | reverse complement strand
TTTCCTATCAATTGATGGGGCCGTGGATGTTGTGTGGTTAATGGTGGATACAGGAAAAATGTGGAAGATTTCCGATCAAGCTTACGACTCAAGAACAACGAGCTAAGTTTGAGCTCTTAAGGAGAAGCTACCTATAAAAATTCTCACTAAGCTCATTTTGAGTGGCTTGCAACAACTTTTGTTACTCAATCAGAGCAACATACAATTCAAACACATACAAGGCTCAAAATTTATTGCAAAAACATTTATGATTTTTTTTTTTTTGGAATACATAGAGCCTTAACCATGAAAATTTACAAGATCAATCATTATTTACAAAAATATTCCTAAATACATATTACAAAAGCTTGAGTAAGCAAGATTGGAAAGTTTTTGGGTATGGCTTGTGTTTAGGTTTATTAGTGTTTAGGAAAGTGTTTGGCTTAGGTGCTTGGCCACCATTATTAGACCTTTGAAGCACAAATCGGGTAGGAATTTGGGTGAAAGTGTTTAGGTATATTCTATAAAAGTCCTATCATCCCCTCATGTAGGCCAACCACAAGAAATTTCAAACAAATGACATGATATCCACAATTGATGAATGTTTTATGATTAGTGGTGCAAGTGATGTGATGAGACTTCAATGATGCACAACAAAATGAGAGGCGTGTTTAGGAGTATAGAAAGAAGAGAAACATAACCCTCATGGATTCGCTCTTTAAGGCACGTGAACTTAGGGTAGTCTCCACTAATAAACCTACACACTCACATAAATGGTCACCTCTACTTAAACCACGAAAGTATGGGACTAACCCATGACATGCATGCATTCTTAGATTGTCAATGAGCACATGACACGGGTATCAAACCAAGCAAAATATGCTCAATTATGGCCTATATCACAAAAATTTGAAATTCTTTTGTTTTTATACATACAAAAAGTCATAGTAATATCATCCACACCCCTAAGCATAAATCTAACATTGTCCCCAATGTTGACAATGAGGACCCGGCAAGGAATGCACCAAAACAACTATGAACAAAAAGACACTCTAAAAACCATGTGCAAGATATTTAATGAAGCACAATAAAATTTCCCAAAAGTAAACAAGAAACTTGTGCTTAGGAAAACTGAAATCTGACTAAAAAGTTAAACTAAAATTCAACCAAAAGTAAAGTGCCAAAATACCAAAAGTAAATATGAAGCTAAAACTAAAATAAGTATGTAAAATGGATGAGCAAATCTCAATGTGCGGGTGCATCATCGTCATTATCTAAGGGTGTTTGCTCATTCTACTGTTTCTGCTCTTGGGGCACTGAGTTAAGGCATGCTCCTCTATAAGGCTCTGAAGCCGTCAATGTGCTAATCTGTAGGACTCTGATCAGCTCAGCCATCTGTGTTTACATATCCTTATGTCCCCTGAATTATAGTTGTAGCCCATACAGGTGTTTGTTGAGGAGTACTCTGATACCCAAGCATCAAACTAGGCTGGTCTCTGCTCCACGACTGAATCTGTTATTGCTGGAACTGCCCCTGCATCCTCCGCATCATCACTATCTTCGCCTCTTCTCTTTTGTTGCTGTAGTATCCATTGTCTCTTCTTTGATCCCAATGGTAGGAGGCACTCCTCATCCTAGGGTGTGGTCAAGTCTCTGAAAGTCCTGGAATTGCAGGGATCACCCCATTGTGAGTATGTCATCTCCATGTTGCTTGAGAACCCTTGTCTGTTTGCATGGATCAGCGATCAGGCATGGAGGAATAACTGACTTTTTCGTCTTTCCAGCTCTGCTTATGGCCAAATAAATTAGCCGACCCACATCTATCTATAACTAAAACTTGATGTAATGCAAAATTTGGGTGATCTCTAGAACAATATTCGTCCTCTACTGTGTCGACTTCAGAGAGTGAGACACAAAGACAGACCAAAATGCTAAGTCTTCCTCTAATTCGGATTGGCGAAAGTGATGGTCTGCGTCCCACAAACCTTTGTTATCCATTTCTCTCCTAAGAGACTCAGCAAGTGTAGAGTCATACAACCTGAAGATGTTATTCTTCGAGAGCCCATTCGAAAGATCATTATATGGAGTGGTCTTATAGTACTCATGTTTTTCCTAGAGGTGAATGAACACATCCACGTCCCGAACCTTTACAGACTTCCCTTCCAAGAATTCGCTAGGGATCATCGAGGCATAGAACTCCCGAACAATGCTCACATTGGTAGCCCTTTCACAAGGTTTGGTGACAAATTGGCGACAACCCCATTCCATCCACTTGATGCACACTATCGGTTCCGCCTACGTCATTCAAATCAATGCTTCTGTTAGGGTGGATGGTTCATGTGAGGATGTTCTAGAGGTGAATAACATGTAGAGCGTTGCGAAGGCTGTGCTCATTAACCCTTCGGTTACAGGAATCCTTACCCTTGCTTTTTTTCGGTGCCATTTGGGGTTAGGGGCAGAATTCTGCACACCACAAGTAAAAATAAAAACACATATAGTCCAGACTTAAATTGAAAAATTGCATAACACACATAACCCAACAAAGTTTTAACATGCCCCATTTTCATCATAAAACAACCTCTTAAAGCTAAAAATGTAAAGTTGATTTCAAGAACAAGAATGCATGTTGAAAAACAATTAATATGGCACAACATCAACATAGCTTCCAACAACAACATCATCATTGACAACCGATTTATGAATACACAATGGAAAATTTTCATCCATTTTCTTCCAATTCTAATGATAAAACCGAAATTTGCATTAGGACACCACAAAACATCAATGCATAACTAAGAGAGATCCTACTACTACCATCAAACAAAAACTCAAGCATGCATTCAATCAATTTGGCTTTCTAAACTAAAACCCCCAAATTCGAGCAAAAACCCTAACTCTACACAATAATTCAAAATTTTCGGTAATTAGAGAGATATAGGAAGTTTAATCATGCAAAAATGAGTTTAGAAGGGAGAAAACTTACCTTTGAAGCCCTTGAATAGAGAAAAGAAGAGGGTATAATGCACATTGAGGAGAGAATTTTCAAAATTTTGAGGGAGGGAAGTGTTTTGCTCGTTAAAAAGACAACTCGTTTTAAACCTGATATCACGAATTCTACGATTTAAATCGGCGGCTAGATTGCATAATTGTGGTTTTGGGCCTTCATTTGACGGTTTGGTTTTCTACAGTCTGACCGCCAATCAAAAACCGTTGAATTCTTGGCTGGAAGACTTGATTCAATCGGCAGTCGAATTATGCCTGCGGATCATAACCGTCGATTCTTGGCAGAGATCTCTATCTTAAATCTATGGTTTATGGCCACCGATTTGAACCGCTGATTGGCTTTAAATGGCTCAATCTTCATTTCTCATTTTGCTTGAGCTTGTTTGCACCTATACACTACAAAAAAAATAAAAAAAATTCATCAAACCAATAGAAACCCCCCAACCTATCTTGGACAAGGTTTCTAACTCATTGGTTCAATAAGTTTTCATGAACCAAAAATCCAATACAAATTTGGGGAAAAATTTCACACAACCAATAAATTATCAATTGAACAAAAACAAATTGCATAAAGTTAGAACTACTTAAGTGGGTTGCCTCCCACTGAGCTCTCCTTGTAATGTATAAGCAAGACATCGAATGGTGTTGTTCAATGGATCACCCTCCTCTTTACGAACCCAATCTTGTTTTACTACCCTCAACTTCCTCCAAGTCAAACCATTGTGCATTGTGCAACTTTTGAAGTAATCATGGCATTGGGACCTTATGTGTCCACTTCTAGAGCAAAAATAACAAGTCGGTCACGGGTTAGAAAATTTTCCTCTTGGGTGAAGAGGTTGCATGTTCCTTTCTTTCCAGTTCTTTCCCTTTCTTAGTGAAGCATTCCTTGAAGGTATCTTAAGTTGTGGTTTGCTCCTCCTATTGGGTGCACTTTTCCTTCTAGATATTTTAAGAGGGTTCCCACCACCATGGGTGTTGTTAAGAATGGTTGGTTTGTTGGTTAAGGATTTGTCAAGCTTCACAAGGTAATCACATTCCTTAACTCTCATAATTTTCAAGGTATTATCCTTGCCTTCCAACTCATCCTTCATGACCCGCATCTTCCTTTCAAAATTTTCCCCCATTTCTTCCTTCTCTTATGCAATTTCAACCACCTTTTTCTAAAGCAAATTCTTCTCCTTCTTAAGCAGATCCATCTCTAACATTAACTCCACATTTCAACTCTTTAATTCATCGATTTCCTTGGAGGCTTCTTTAACATGGACATTTTCATCTAAAATTGCAAGTAAAATTGCAAGGAGCTCGTCCAAATAATTGTCTGGGGAATTCAAAAGCTTCCACGACCCGATCACATATATAGTAAAACAATCAATCGCACCAAGAAGTTCTGAAGAATTGAAAATGTTGATGTTAATGACTTCCCCAAGCACCTTCATTGACAACCTTCCATTTTTCACATCAATGACCGTTTTAGTAGTCGCCATGGAAGGTCGCCCTAGTAAAATTGGTTGCTCCTTGTCTATTTTGTTCTCACCATCCATCTCCAAAACAACAAAGTCTACTAGGATACTTAATTTACCAACCTAAACAAGCACATCTTCCACAATCCCTTTTGGACGTCTAATAGATTGGTCTGCTAAGACTAACGACACTGAACTTTGTTTGAGGTTGTGGAGTCCAAGATGCTTGTACACTGCATAGGGCATAACATTAATAATTGCTCCAAGATCAACCATTGCCCATAGGTCATTCTTTCCTCCTACTGACACATTGATAATAAAGTTTCCGGGGTTTTTGAATTTGGGAGGTAATGCCATGTTGATGGTATTTAGAGCTAAGTTGACTACCTCTTTCTCCATTTCTGTCATACCTCCACTTTTCTCTTCATTCTTCATTCTTCATTCCCTTGCCATTGAAAAGTACGGTGATGGACTTAGCTTGTTCGGGTTGGCTAGGGAATTTCCTTTTTTCTTGTTTATTCAAAGCCTTGGCAATTTGACCAATTTGGGTTTCAAAGTTCTTTATTGTTGCACCCATATTGGTGACTAGGGCTTCGATAGAGCTCAACCTTTGCGCATCTGGTAAAACGGGCTCCCCTTGTTGTTGCCTTACTTGGTTGTTGTGAAAATTTCTCGGTTGGTTCCATTGATTGGCTTAGCTACTCCCTGACCCTTGACCTTGGTAGTACCCTCGGTTATTGTTGAACCCTTGATTTGCCTATTTGCTAAGCATGTCTGAGTTCAATGCATTGTTATTTGTCCAAGAAAGGTTCGGATGGTTCCGTAAATTGGGATTATAGGTTTGAGAAAAAGCACCACCCCTATCTCTTTGTTGATATCCCATTGCTTGGACTTCCTCTTGGAATCCAACACATCCATCTCCATTGAAAGGCACATCCCCACTTTCATCTCTTCCTGGAATACGACTCACATTCCCTTGGTTCGTCATGATTGATTGCATGGATAGCATCGTGGCTTGCATGGTTTGCATTTGTTTGGCCAACTTCGCAACTTCAATTGTCGTCTCGATTCCTCCTCCTACATCATATCTACCACATGCCCATGTGTTGAAATTGCATTGTTGGGAATTAAGAGCAAGCCTCTCACACACATCCATCACAAAAGTTGTCGTCTTGTCTGTGGTTGAGCCACCACGGACTTTGTATTCATCGAGGAGCATGTGGGGAGGGAGTTGTGCTAACAAGAGTTGAAATAGTTCCCATGTCTTATGAAACGAGTCTTCACTTTATTCTTGAAATCCGGTAATTTGCATTCCTAGCTCTCTTTTCTTGTTTGATGGAAAGAATCGGTTGAAGAATGTTTCACATATTTCGTCCCATGATGTTAGAGATCCGGACCGTTGAGTATTTAGTAATTGTTTTGCTTTATCCTTCAAACAAGTTGAGAAGCACCTCATTAGTAATTGATCTCTTAAAAGTGTGCCCATCCTTGATGCATTTGGGAAGGACTCCACCACCTCACTGTAATCTTTCATACATCGTAAGCAGTCTTCATTTGTCTTGCCATAGAAGGACGGTAGCTGACTAATGTGCATAGTCTTCAACTCATATGACTTTGTGAGATTATCAAGAACGATGGAAGGTGGAAGACTACCAATGATTGGTCATGAATATTGCCCCATGGTGAGCTGTCTTGGAGGGGAACCAGGAGGGTGGTTGTTAGGTGGATCATTGACTAGTTCGGTTTAGACATTTGGTGGGTTGTTTTCTAGGTCATCCATTTCTTGTGTATAACATTGATCCAACCTTGCCCTTTCCATGGCTCTAGCTAGTCTTCCAACTTGGTTAATGCGATCGTTGTAGGGAAACAGAATACCTCCCCTAGAACGACGCCCGTGCGTACACCTGCAAGCCTGAAACACCAAAAACAAAAACTACCACGAGGTAAAAAGATAAATAACACAATAAAACTACTAAACTATATCCTAAGCTAAAATAGCCAAATATAACGCTGTCGATCCCCTATAGCAGCACCAAATTTTGATCAGACTTTTACAAGTACCAAAATTCCACACTTGGAATACACAAATCAGAGTGAAATGTATAATGGCAATGGAATCATTCCTCAGGGAAAGGGAGGATACTTGGGTATGACTAAAGATACATACACTAATCTGAACTTCGTGCGGAAAGGTAAGATTCATTTTTGGTTTTGAAGATTGTTTTGAAAACTAAACTAAATTAAAGCAACAATTAAAGAGCAAGTAATTAAGGTGATATGTGTGAAAGTATAAGAGTGGATATTGGGGAATTGAGTTGACAACTAAAAGATTTCTTAATGTAATAAACTAGTCCAATTAAGTCCTCAATCCAAATCAAGGGTTGTTCTAAAATTGATGTAAATAGTTTATAGTCCAAATTCAAACCTTAACTCAAGAAAGCCTTACTATGAGTCTTGGAATAATATAAATTCAAGTTCCTACTCAAGTGAGCCCCAATATGAGTATTCACCCAAACAAGATTATCAAGAACAAATTTAAAGTCTCATCATATAAGAAATTCAAACATACATATTCCAATTCATAGATGCTAAAGATTGGAGAGTGAGTTGAAGGCCCTTCAAACTCTAAACTACAACCAACACATGTGAACCATTTTACAACAAGCTAAATTGAGCCCCAATGTTAACTTAGTAAAATAAAATGGAAACTTCAAAGCAATGAACATGGAATATACCAAGAGAGGATTTATAATAACATATGACTAGTTCAAATACATAGAATTATCACATAAGTTGTCTCATCAATTCCCCAATATGAGGGTTTAGTTACACATAATGGAAATGTAAGAAAAGAGGGAAAGGTTGTAGAGAGAACCCATGAAAGCCTTCAGAGAGTCCTCTTGATCTTTAATGCACTTGAGATTCCTTGGTGAATCTCCTCTTCTCTCTTCAATTAATTCCCAAGATGTGGATGGATGTTGGTGAGAGTGATTATGGTAGAGATTTGGGTTAATAGGAGGTTAGAGAAAGGTTAGGGTTTCAAGAATGATGGGGGTTAGATTAGAGAAATGGAAAGAGTGATATTTATATGGGAATCACAAAAGATAGGGTTGAAATCCCGATATGCTGACGTGGCGCTTAATCAGCGATTTCAAACGGTGGCCAAGCCAGCGAATGGTAACCGTCGATTTGGAGTTGTGGACCGCTAGAATTGATTGGCGGTTTAGATCTGCGGTTGCATTATGGCCGCCGAATTGCACTTGACATCTCTGGAGACAAACAACAGTTTCAATTTATAGCCAGGCCGCTGATATGAACCACTGAATGCTTCATCTCTTGTAGAATGACCATTTTGTCCCCAAAAGCTCTCCTTTTTATCGCCTTTAGTCCAAAATAACCATGTTTCTTCATCGATCAGCCCTAAATCCCAAAAGTACTCTATACAATCAAAATCGAGCCATAAAATACATGAGTTTAATCGAAAATCGAACATAAGCATTAGAAATAGGGGGTTTATTCTTATGTATGTAATGGCTCGATCTGTTGTTCTCATCTAAAGTTTATAAAATACAATGGTGAGAGACCCCTTATATTGCCACACAATCCCACATTACATTAAGTATACATAAATTACATTATAATGAATAATAAAATTGATCATTATGGTAAAGCTAGTGGGAATACAAAAGGATGGAAGTTTCTTCCATGGATTGCTGGATATTCATTCATATAAATTGCATAATATTTATAACACTCCCCTTTGAATTAATGTCCATCAATCATACATTGAATATGTCTCGTTAAATCCTTTACTAGTAAAAACTAACATATGATTACAGAAAAGATGAGAGAAGTTAGAGAGAGAAGCTCTGGAGATAGGAGAGTGGGAGGTGATTTTCGTGCAAACTTAGTATCCATTTTTGTGGATAATTTAAACCCAATAGTTGATCAGAAAGGTTTGTGGGGAATCTTCAAAACTTTTGGGTTGGTAAGGGATTTGTATCTGTCACAGAGGAACAGGTCTAGAAGGAGCAGATTCGCTTTCGTTCGTTTTGCAACGCTTGTTGAAGCTGAAAAGGTGGCGGGGCTTACGAATGGGATGCATGTTTACGGATGGCCGATTATCTCTAAGGTTGCTTCTGTAGAATGGAGTAATAGAGGTAGCATTTAGGCGAAATCAGAGAATCTCAGGGGCAGTTCTTCAGGAATTCAGGTGTTGTATCTAATGTGATCAACAAAGGTGCAAGGAAAGAAAACAGGAAGGATAAGCTATCTTATGCTGAAGTGGTCAATGAATATCAGCCAGATAGGAGTAATGGTAGTAACGATAAGGAGAATAGGTGTGAAGTGGTAAAGTGGGACGGTGATAGGAATGATGCTAGTTGGCTAAAGTTTTGCTCGGTGGGTGTTCTTAAGGCATTTACAGATATTTCACCTGTTTATAGCAGGATGAAGAACATAATGATGTTTCCATCCTCACATTATTTAGGTGATAAATTTATTTTATGGGTGTTTCAATCTATCGCCGATAGGGATAATTTTATTAGAAATAGATTTCTTTGGGATGATCTTTTTTCTTCAATGGGACCGTGGTCAAATGCAGTTACACCGGAATCACGAATTTCGTGGATAGAATTCAGAGGAGTACCACTTGATTGCTGGTGTGAAGAGTTCTTTTTCAAGTTAGGATGGGCGGTGGGTGAGCCATTATTTCTTGAGAGTGACACTAGTAGGAGAAGGAGGTTTGATCGGGGAATAGTTTTAGTCTTGATACCTTATGGTCTAGAATGTCCGACGTCAATTAAGGTCGTCACTGGAAAGTCATCTGTTATGATTAAAACGATGGAAGTGCGATCCCCGGTAGATTACGGTTGGATTTCAATCAAGCTTGGACTGCATAGGGGAGGGTCAATGCTGTGTGGTGACCATCTCAATAAAGGGGAAAACATACAGGCTGAACCATCTGTTGAATTCCCTAGAAGAGATGTAATAAAAAGGGCGTGTGGGAGGAGTGTTGCATCCAATACGGTGAGGAGTGAAGGGGATGTGGGTGGTGCAATTGTGGAGTTTCAAGACAATCGGAAGAATGCACTTTTAATGAAAAGGTCAGGAATTTATTCTTCACCTTTTGTCATTAATGATGGAATTAATTTGGAGAAAGGCAGACCAGTGGGAGATCAAAAATCTTTGGAATGTAACGATTGTTTGTCTACTTCTCTTGATGGAAGTAAAGAAGGTTCTTTATTGAAATTGCCAAAGTTAAGAGGTGAAGGGCTTAATGGTCATTCAAAGTCGGTGGGTGGAGGAAACTTTTTTATAGATTTAGGAATTGGGCTTGAGTTTGAATCAGGTTTGGTAAAGAATATGGCTAGCCAAAGAAGGAGTTGGCCCACGAATTTCTTAGTGGGTGAAGGATCTGGCAAAATGATGGGCCAAATAAAAGACCAAGCTGGCCCTTCAATCAACTATCAACAGAATTCTACTGCTATAAGGTGTGGCTTAGTGAAAAATGTTAGATTGAGGAATGAGGAAGAAGAGGTTAATGAAGAGAGTGCTGGTGAGGAATCAAATGTGGATGGTGAAGATGGAAGGCATGTTGCTTCTGCTCAAAGGATAAAAGGTAATCAAGTCCCAATTTCTCCTAATAAGAAAGGTATGGTTACTAAGAATGATTTTTCTGATAGCTCGGTCAACAGTCAAGAAGATAGGCAAGATAAATGGAATTTGGAGTTAGAAGTGGTGAAGGATTTAGAAAGAGGTGTAGAATTAGGCCATATTAATGTGGCGGCTGCTGAGGAAAGGAATTTGGAGGAGGGTCAGGATTGTAGGAAAAGGCCTTTGAGGTTAAGAGAGGAGGTGTCAAAGGTGATTGAGATGGGGGTGACGTTAGGCCTTGACTTTAATGGCAAAGAAAGTGTGATATGGGAGGCGGTGGCAAAGAGAGTTTTGGAAGATGAGGAGAGATTGAAGGTCTTGAGAAGAAAGCAGTAATGGTTTGTTTTGTGCGGTTAAGTAGTGTTCTGGTGGATTGTCATTTTTTGATGATTGTGTTGTCATGGAATATTAGGGGTTTGGGTCGAGCAGAGAAGAGGAGGGTGGTTAGGAGGTTAGTTTTGTTTCATAAGCCAATCTTGCTTTTCATTCAGGAATCAAAACTGAATTATTTTGATTCTCGGGTGATTAAATCGCTTGGCGGTTCCATTCTCACAAAGGGCATTGGGGTGGAGTCGATTGGTTCTGCGGGTGGCCTTATCACGTTATGGAATGAGGAGTGTTTTGAGGTCCATGCGTGTATATCCAATGACAGATGCATTATTGTGTCGGAGTGCTTACTTTGTTGAAGAAACATGTGGTTTTTTGTAATGTCTATGCGGCTAATAATGAAGTGGGTAGGAAAGAATTGTGGAATTTTATTCTGAATGCTCAGGTATCAATTTCTGGTACTTGGTGTATTGGAGGGGATTTTAACACGGTTTTGGTACCTAGCGAAAGAAAGGGAGGTAGGGGCGATGAGTATTCTATGAGGAATTTTAGAGACTTTGTTGAATTAGCAAAAGTGGTGGATATTCCACTGCAGGGCTTGGCTTTTACTTGGTCTACTAATAGGGAGCTTGAGTCATGGGCTAGGTTAGATCGCTTTCTATGTGATCCTGTATTCTTGTCTTGGTTTCCAAGGTTAGTTCAGAAGGGTCTTAGTAGGAGTGTATCGGATCATAATCCGGTTTGGATTGGGGAGGATGTGGTGGATTGGGGTCCTAGGCCATTCCGTTTTCTAAATAGGTGGTTGGAGGATCAAGTTTTGATGAAGGGTGTTGAAAGTTGTTGGAAGAATTGTGTAGGAAATGGTAACGGAGGCAGGAATTTAAATCTCAAAATCAAGGCAGTAAAAAAGCACTTGAAAGTGTGTGTAAGAGGAAGAATCAAGTCTAGTGATCAAACGAAAATGTTGGAAGCTGAATTATTGCAAGTGGAGAAAAGAGCCGAATTGTGTGGTTGGACGTCAGGATTGAGAGAGGAGCGTCAAGTGTGCTTAACAAAGTTGTGAAAGGCTGTTAAGTTAGAAGAACAAGAGTGGAGACAGATTTCTCGGGTGCGGTGGCTTAAAGATGGTGATAGGAACTCTAAATTTTTTCACCTACTTGCTAATGTAAGAAAAAAAACAAATTTCATTGATGACATAACTGTTTGGTAGGAAATGTTGTGGACCGATTCAGGTGCGTGAAGGGATTTTATCATTTTTTAGAGAACATTACAAGAATGTGGGGTGGTCTAGACTGAGGTTTATGGATCTTAACATCAAGCAAGTTTCGGCTCAAGAGAGGGAGGAACTTGAGATGGAATTTTCAATTGAAGAGGTGTGGTATGCCTTTAGTAATTGTGACGGTAATAAAGCTCCAGGGCCGGATGGGTTGAACTTGAATTTCATTAAGTCTAATTGGGAAATGATTAAAGGTGACTTTATGAATTTTCTTCATGAGTTTTATAGAGATGGGTCAGTTGTAAGGGATCTCAATAAGACTTTTATTGCTCTCATTCCAAAGACTATAAATCTGGAATCCATTAAGGATTACAGACCAATAAGTTTGGTTGGATCAATGTACAAGGTGCTTGCAAAGGTTTTGTCGAATAGGCTTAAACGAGTTATGAATTCAATTATTGGACCATCGCAAATGGCTTTCGTTAAAGGACGACAAATAGTGGATAGGACATAATTGCGGAGGAAGTCATTCATTCATGGAAAAATGATAAGAGAGGCGGAGTTTTGGTTAAATTAGACTTTGAGAAAGCCTATGATAGTGTGGATCATGCTTTCTTATCGGATATTATGTCTAGAATGGGGTTTGGGGCAAGATGGGTGAATTGGGTGAAGTGGTGTATTGCTTCCCCGTGTCTCTCAGTGCTAGTTAATGGTAGTCCGACGGATCAATTTACAATTGAAAGGGGACTTCGCCAAGGTGATCCTCTATCACCTTTTCTATTCAATTTGGTGGTAGAAGTTTTGAGTGCTATGATCATAAAGGCTAGAAATCTTAGCTTGGTTAAAGGAATTGTATTTGGAGATGAGGCTATTCATATTACTCATCTCCAATTTGCTGATGATACAATTTTGTTTGTTGATCCTAAGGTGGAATATTTGGTCAATGTTAAGAGAGTTCTAAGATGTTTTGAACTTGTGTCTGGATTGAAAATTAATTTTCACAAGTCCTGTTTGGTTAAAGTTGGGAAGAAATGGTCGGTTGAGGAGGATTGGGTGGATTCTTTTGGGTGTGCTCAAGCTATGCTTCCTATTACTTATCTTGGTCTTCCTTTGGGTGGAAATTCAAAAAGGGAAGTATCATGGTTACCGGTTATTGAGAAGGTCAGAAAAAGGCTTGCTTCTTGGAAGAGAGGATTTATTTCTAAAGGTGGGAGGTTGGTATTAATTAAATCTGTTCTTTCAAGTTTACCGACCTATTTTATGTCAGTTTTTAGTGTCCCGGTTGGTGTGGCGAAGAGTATTGAAAAGCTTCAGAGACAATTTTTTTGGAATGACAGTGGTGGCAAAAGAAAGATCCATCTAGTCGATTGGTCCACTATGTGTAGAAGTAAAAGGAATGGGGGGTTAGGAATTGGTAGGATTATGGATAAAGGGGCAAGCTTGTTAGCTAAGTGGATATGGAGATTTGGTAGGGAGGATGCGTCTCTATGGAAATTGGTGATTTGTGAAAAATATAATGTGGATCAAAACTTGTTATTTTGGGACTGGAAGGTTTCAAAGGTTGCTTCTTCTTTTATTATGGTTGTCCGCAATCTTTTTAGGGATGATAGTTGGTCTAGCAAAGTCATTAAAGATGACTTTTGTGTGGTGTTGGGAAAGGGTGATAGAATTAGACTGTGGCAGGACTTGAAGAAGGATTCAATCCCATTATGTAGGGTGTTTCCTAGAATTTTTGCATTATCTAATAATAAAATTGGAAGAGTGAGGGATTTTGGGTTTTGGGAAGGTGATAAATGGAAGTGGGTGGTGCCATCAAGGAGATCTCTTTTTGATTGGGAATTGGATCAATGGGAGGGTTTTATGGTGGCTTTGGAGGAGTTCAAGGTCAGACAGTTTTGTGGAGATGCTTTAGGTTGGCGACCGTGCTCAAATGGTTATTTTTCCGTGAGCTCATTTAGGAGATGTTGTGAAAAGGTGGGTGTTTCTGATGATGGTTCTAGCAGCTGGTTATGGCAGGGTTTATGTCCTCCAAAAGTAGAGTTGTTTGCTTGGCAGTTGAGTAAAGGTAGAGTAATGGTTCGGGATGTCATTCAGAAGTTAGGAGTAGTGTCAGGGGCTTCCGCTGTTTGTCCATTCTGTGTGAGCTGTTGTGAATCGGTGAATCATCTCTTTTTGCACTGTCCATGGTCTTGGTTGTTGTGGTCGGGTTGCATGCTGTGGTGGGGTGTGAATACCTGTCTTTCCAACTCTATTTTGGGTTGGATGAGGTGTTGGTCTGGTTTATGCCCAACTGTGTCCAGTAAGCGTGCGTGGAATACATTGTTTTTTTACGATTGTGTGGACGATTTGGGAGATGCGTAATGAGCTGGTTTTCAAGAACAAGGTGGCTGATTTGTATTGGGCTCTAGATACTGTCAGATTCAGAGTGGCATCTTGGTTTAAGCATATTGGTAAGGGTTCCAATGTGGATCTATCATTGTTATTATTAGACATTAGTGGTAGATGTGTTGATAGTATGGTGAGGAAGAATTCTGCTAACCTGGTGTGGACTCCACCTGTGGGGGATAATCTTTTCTTCAATGTGGATGGGTCGGCGTTAGGTAGTCTGGGAATGGCTGGTATGGGTGGGGTTCTTAGAAATTCGGAGGGGAGGATTATATGTTTATTTTCTACTTTCTTAGGTATCTTTGATGCGAATTCGGCGGAGGTGTTTGTGATTCATAGAGCATGTCAGCTTATTGAGTCGAATTCGGTGTTGCATAATCGATGTGTGACAATTATTAGTGACTCTCGATCGGCGGTTGCTTGGGCAAATGGGGAGGGTTTTGGCAATATGTATTTGGTCCAGCAATTATATGATATTCGTGAATTTCTTCTCAGGTATAATATGGTTTCCATCACTTTCAAACCGCGTGGTTTCAATGTTGCTGCTAATTGCTTAGCTAAATTGGGTTCTAGTAGGGCGGGTGATAGGTTGTTGTGGAGTAGCTTGTGATGTAGCTTAGGAGGGTTTTGTTTTGTTGAATGGGTGGTTTTTGGCAGCTGCTGGTTGGTGTGGGAGATGGAAGAGAAGTTGTTTTGATAGTTTTAGATGGACACACTTACTAGTGCAGTAATGCTTGCTTACAAATATGACTGCTGCTGGGTTTCATCTTCAGTTTGGTTTTTATGTGGTGGAGTTGGTGGCATCAAAGGGAGCTTTTGATCAAATTTTGGCAACTTCTTGTGTGATAAAATGAAGATTTTGTAGTTTATAGATTTATGGTTTTAAATATGTTTTGTGTTTTCTTGGTTTGTTTGGCTTCTCAGCCTGTTTGGTGGTCTGGTGTTTCGTCAGTGTTTCTGTTATGCTTGGCTCTCTACCTTTTGGAACCTTTTATCAATAATACTGCTGTTTCAAAAAAAAAAAAAAAAAAAAAAAAAAATCCTTTACTAGTAAGAACCCAATGGTAAAAAAACTAACAAAGGAAAAAGAGTGCATTATTCTTCTACATCTCAAATTAACTTTTAATGGTAATAGGGGGGGGGGGGGGGGTGCAAAATTGTCTTATTAAAACCTTACTGGGAAAACCCTATGGGATAAAAACCTAGTGAAGAAGAAAAAGTACAGTATGTAATATTACCAGTAACTCCCTTTGATAAAGTGATAAATACGCTCCCCCTCATTCTAACGTGGATGCTACAATATTTTGCAAAGATATTGCATCCCAATATCATATACCAAGATTTTGTTTGTTGAAATTGGTAGTGTATTTATAAATAAATCTGCAGGATTGAAACTTGAGTATATTTTTATCACCGCCTTTTTGGAGATTATTTGTAAAGAACTTTAATAAAATCGCTTTTTGAATTGGTCCAACTTGTTATATACAACATTGACATGCATGTTGTTTTATTATAAAAACACAAGTTGAACTTATATTTGGTACTTCATGACCTAAAGTTCTTCAATAACAAGAGGAGATCATACACCACTTAAAGTTATGGAATAAACATCGAGGAATCCATTCGATGTGCTTTATCCATGAAAAAGTAATTCAAAACCTTTTCTTATATATGTTGATTCATGTATTATTATGCTAATTGAAAAACACTCAACCCGGCCATTAACCGAGACTAAATATTATTTTCCAAGATTTTTCAACTTAGAATTTATTCCTTATAAAAGTACAATTTGTAAGTTAGTCGGGAGTATTAATAAGTTTAAAAAAATCAACATATACTTATTTGGAATCAAATTTGTTGATTCTTTTAACACAATATTCACAAAGTCGTATGCACTACATGCATTTTGTTTTATTAAATTCAATATATACAAAATGTAGCATTGAATTACTTGCTTCAGGCATTTAAATCCTTCTATGATTTTTATTCATTGTCAAACTAGGTTTCTGCAGTAAACCTTTTATCTTAATTCGTATGAAAAAATAATTATATTTAATAAGTTTAATGTCATCAAACATTTGAACTACATGTCCAACAATTTTCAAAATTATAACTCTACCTTTTATTTTGCACCACTATGTCGACATATATACAATTTAAAGTAATGCTAGACGTCCCAATTTTTTTTTTCCCAAATTCTGTCTCAAATGATATGGCACGTGAGGTGTCAGCATCTTATAAATCATGAGATTATATGGTAACTGATATAACGTTGACACCTCAAGTGCCACATCATTTGGGACAAAATTTGGGAAAAAAAATTAGAACATCTAGCATTACTCTACAATTTATAGTTTAAGATCATCATCATATTTTTCATAAAATACAAAGCAATATATGATCTCAATTTCTATATTATCGATATAATTGATTGCGTTTCATAATCCATGTGCCTCTTCAGGTGTTATTGAAATCTCTTTAATGTTCAGTACATATATCTATTTACAAAAATATTCCTTTCAGATAAATATAATCTCTTTATTTATGGTATATGTGTCTCTACTGGGATAATTGAGATCTTTCTATTTTCTACTTCAATAGTCTCATAGGGGGGATTTAACATTTCTATGTATCTTCAGAATTTTGTTTTTCACTTGTGAGACTAACTCTTCGGGAGCCTTTGACGATGATGATTTATTTTTCATTCAAGTATTATTATGATATTTCAAATTCCACTTCTAGGGAACCTTTAATCATTTGAACTAAATCGTCTTTCATTAACAGATGATTTTTGCTGTCATTTCATAAATTGTTCTACATAAGCAACCACTTGGGTTTGTATATTGGCAAAATGTAATTTTATTATTTTCTTCGAATCATTTGAAAAATTATTTGCATACTATGCAAATCATAAGATGATGTAAGTCATATAATTTCACGTCGTTTATCAATTTATGATAATTCTCCCCCTAACGACGAGAAAATAAAATTTTTATTCTTCGAGAAAATCTTCTGCATCATCGTAATTTTCTACATGACCTCGTTTATTATATTATATTGTCCTTTAAGTACTTACTTATATCGTCTCATGTCCTTCAAGAACATTCAGTACCAAAAATAATTTTTATTTATGAAATAGATATCCATATAAAAAAGAAAAAAAAATTCAATATCGTGATTCATCGTTTTTTTTTTAATTGAACTTTTAGTTCATAACATTTATCATATTAATCATATGATCTTATGACAGAATAAACGAATAAAAGAACACAAGCTTCTGCCATGAGACAAAAATAATATATGGACTCAAAATAATTTTTTTTGTTGCAAATCTACTAAATCTAACAAATACAAAATTTTGTTTTCATGTAATTTTATTAGCTCTTCAAGAGTGTCATTTATACTTGATGAAGATTAAAAAAATATTAAGATGTACCGCATGTACATAATCTTTATCCTTATATTTAACACCTATAGTAAACAAAAAGTTTTTATAATTCTTGAAAGGTTTATTTAAAATCCTTTTAAATTTTCTTGCTTTGTTTTGATGTTATTCCACTTCTAGTGAATTGAATTAAATTTCTTATAGTAAACATCTTAGTTTCAATAATTATTTCAACTATCAATATTCACAATCACCACCATGATATTTTAATATAAACATCATTCACTCCAGGGAATGATATTAATCCAATTGGGTGATGTTTTATGGTTGAAATAAGACATTATATCAATTCAAATATTCTCAAATTTGTAATCTCAATATTGCTCATTGTAGAGAAAATTAGAGGCATGTAATTATCATAATATATATTGTTACTTCATGAACAAATATTTGAATCATGAAGTGTAAGATATTTTAATCTTATCTTTTCATTTGGTAATCAAATCATTCATCTTATTGAATCAAAATGACTATTGAATCTTTACCATGAAATATTTATATTTCAATTCATCATTAAAAAGAATGATTACTAAATAAAAAATTAATATAATTTGATATAACCTTTTAAACAATAAAAATCAAATCATAAAATATATTTAATCTTAATAAAAATGCTAGATATATGTCATAACAATTATGAATAAGTAATATTTTATTCAACAAATAAATCAAATAAGTAATATTTTATTCAACAAATAAATCAAATAAGTAATATTACTCATATGCATAATGTAAATAAATTAAAATGTACATATGATAATAGGAATTTTAAAAGATCGTATTTGACTATTTTCTACATTTTATACCTTTCTAAGTGAAGGAATTACAAAATGAATAATACTCATTTTATTATATGATATTTTAATTTAAAAAAATGAGCAATTAAAGTAAAATAAAATTCACATATAAATCATATTAATTATTAGATACTACAATAAAGCTTATGAATTAGCAAAACATGATATTGTTTTCATGAAGGTTGCAATTACAAGTTTAATGCAATATTTTAATATAATTCAAATCAATACAAAAACTTAATTTTAGACAACTTAAGCAAAAAAAAAATATAGTATTATAGTAATAAAACCATGTGAATACAAATCCACTATAAAATAACACCACCAATTTTAAAAATCACAAAATTCAAGCGACCATTAAACTATATATCTCAAAACGAATAAATTTAAATGTCAATGAATAAATAACATAAGCAATTTGTGATTAATAGATTTGCGAAATAAAATAGTGAATATTTCATTCACATTTTGAAGTCTCTTATTTAAAGAGGTCAACTTCTTAATAAAATCATACCAACTCTTGGAACTTATGATTTGTTAATAAACTATAGGTTCGTAATTGAAATTTAGAAAAATTTAAAACTTCAGCTTTTGAATGGAAATTACAATTTAATTTTTACAAATGACAAGGACCACAATTAGATCAATTTCAGACCTTTCAATTCTAATTAAATTTGATATCATCAAAACCTTCAAGTTTGATTAACTTAGAATTGAGAACATTAGATCCTATAAAGATCGATAGACAAAACTTCAGGTTTTGAATTTGTATTAATATTTAGAGTTTCAGGCCTTTATATTTCCTTTTTCAATATACTTATTGTTAAATATCCATTTAACAATGTAATATTGAATTACCTTTTGATTCAACAATCCATGTTCAAAAGTATGGAACTTCAGGTTCAATTTGACACTTTAAATTTAAATTAAGAACTTCAAGTTCTCAATTGGATTTGAATTTAGAACTTATGATTCTATGTTCATTGATGAAATCCAATCACATAATTGAAATAAGAACCACTAAATATAAAACTAAACTTACTTTCTTATGTGGAAGATCCAACATATTGGCAACTACAAAGCATACTCATAAAAATAGTTATATAAATAAATTAAGTCAAAATAACAACAAAGTTAATCATATTAAAATACTTAGATTGTGCTCAAAATGAGATAATATATATTCACCTTTCAAAATTAGATAAAATATATCTATCCTTTTACAATTTTTGGACTTTATTTTAAGTCCACCTTCTCCTAAATAAATCACAAAAATGATTACATAATATCTATTAACGATTCATAACTCTAATTTCATAATTTACCATTTTTAGAACTTTAGGTTTATAATAAAATTCATTTTATTAGAAGTTTAAAACTTCATTATAACTTCACATGCATATATAAACTTCAAGTTTATAATTGAGAATAATGAATTTTAGAACTTCAGATTCCAAAAATAATTATCACTTCAATTGGAATTTATAACTCATGGTTCTGATTCAATGTAAATTCATTATTTTTATATTTTGATTTGATTGCAATCGATAAATTCCAATAAGATTTATTATTATTATTATGTTAAGCTTCAGGCTTTTTGATTTTGCAATCTTAAAACACTAAATTGAGCTTTAGGTTTTTTGATTTTACAATATTCAAACATCAGATCAAGCTTCAGACTTTTTGATTTCACAATTATCAAATATATATCAAATCGAGCTTCAGGCTCTTTGATTTTACGATCCTTAGGTTGCAATAAAATTAATTTCATATTTGCAATCTTCCAGTTGCAATAGAATCATTTAATCTTTCTTTTTCTTGGCAACCCAGTGAATATTAAGAACAAATTAAGAAGAGAAATAATATAAACATTTTTTTTTTCTTAGCTCAAAATTAGAGAAAGAAATACTTTACAATTTCTTGGATCTCTTGGTCTCATCAAGAAGGTGTTATCTCTTATCATGTATCGAATTTGGATTATATGACATCTTGTCTTTAAACAAGAAAATATTCAAATCTAAAACCTGAAACGTATAATGGTTAGAGATTCGTGTTGATAGCGTGTTATAAAATGAATAAGAATAAATAATATAAAACATAAACTTAAAGTATAAGAAGAGAGAAGTCTTTTATTCCTCAATTGTTCTCATCAAAAGTACGTAAAATACAATGGTGAGAGACCCCTTATATAGCCACACAATTCCACATTACATTAAGTATACATAAATTACATTATAATGAATAATAAAATTGATCATTATGGTAGAGCTAGTGGGAATACAAAAGGATGGAAGTATCTTCCATGGATAGATAGATATTCATTCATAGATAATTGCATAAGATTTATAACAAACTCCATTATTTAGAATAACTATTTTTATTTTTTTCTCCTTTCTTTTTTTTTTTAATTTATTATTGCCAAAATACTATAGTTTATATAGCTCCATTTCTAAAATATATATCTTAAAATCTCTAATTATTTTTTTAACCAAACATTAAATCTCTATTTGAAAAGTCATCACAAACAACATATCCTAACTCAATTAAGAAAGAGTTTTGGGTGGTAGACTACATGACATTTTGGTTTACAAACATATGTTAAGAATTAATTAGTGGAGAAATTTCATCATAGACCCTATTTGTTTTGTGAAATGTCATATTTTTAAGCGTTTTTGTCATATTATAAACTTTAATCTCTAAAATTTTCAAAATATATCATTTTAGTCCCTTTGACAAAATTACTAACAGTCAAGTGTGACTATAAGTACAGAAAAATATGATTTTGTCCGTGCTAATATATAATACGAGCAAAAAAAGGTCAATTTTGCCCCAAAAATATTTTTGTTATTACACCGTTATTTTCTAGAATTTCTTTCAAATACTTTCCATATTTTAGTATTAAATAAAAATCAAATTAAGAACCAAAAAAAAAGAAAAAGAAAAAAAAAGTGAATAACTCTCAATCCCCCTAAGGTTTGTTCTTTTATACACATCATCAACTTTATCAAAAACAGACACTTACTTCTCCTATCATTAGTCAACAAACGTTTAAACTAAGTGTTATACATGTTAAACCCTCCGAAAGACGATTTTTTTTTTTTTTTTTTAAAAGTTCTAGATCTCGACCATCCTTGTCCATATATGGATGGTGGAGATCCATTTACAAATATATATTCCATCTCATAGATAGATGGTGGAGATTCATTAATAAACAAAACAATTTGTTTAAAAAAAATTCTAAAATGAAAAATATAAATATAAAGCTTTTTTAAAACAAAAATGTGGGGATCTCCACTATCCATCTAGAGATGGACGATGCAGATCTGTTGGAAAGGAACAAAAGTTGCTGAAGATCTTAATAGATGAACATGGAGATCCATTTCCACATCTTCATGGAAATGGATCTCCATCTAGATCTTTATCGGTGATGGTGATTTCAGTGTTTGGATCTCCATCGCCAATGGAGACCCAGCATATCGCGTTCGAGATCGGGATTTCCATCGCGATCTGTGTTGGAGATTAGGATCTCCACCAAGAAGAAGATCCTACGATGGAGATCCCGACCTACATCTCCATCGATGGTAAAGTTCATTGATGATGATCTCCACGAAGGTGGAGATCTATGTTAGATCTCCATCAACTAGTGGTGGAAATGTGGGCCGGCACGACCCATGTGTGCCGGGCCAAAACGGCCCGTTTTTGAAAACGGGCTCGGCTTGGCACGGCACAGCAAATTGCTGTGCCGGGGTGGGCCGGGCTGGCCCATTTTCAGAAACGGGGGACTCGGCACATGTGCCGTGCCGTGCCGAGCCGGCACGCAGGCCCACAATTTTTTTTTTAATTTAATTCAATATTATAATATTGTTTAAACAATTTAAATTATGTAATTTTAATTGTAATTTGTCTAACAAAAAAAAAAAACCCAGTGGGATAAAAACTTAATAAAGGAAAAAGAGTGCAATCGTATTACGAGTTAATGTATAATGTATAACAAAGAAGTCCTAGATTTGATTACTGCCAGAACTCTCTTTGACATATAAATTACTAAAATTTTGAATAAGTTGTTCGTCTACCGTTTCATTTTGCAACCTTTTTCGAGCACGCTCCTAATCCCGAATGCATGCCAATACCTCCACCATCTTTGGAGTCAAAGAACTTCCTCTTTCGTCAACAATTCTTCCAGTCGTGCTGAATACCTGTTCTGAGGAAACAGTGGAGACAGGGATAACCAGTACTACCCGTGCTAGGTGTGATAGGACCAGATATTTATAGCCGTAGGTGTTCCACCATACCAACAGTTCAAATCCCTTCACTCTTTCAAATCTGTCGTCGAATTAAGCTTCAAGGTAGCTTTTCAGTTTGACACCAAAAGTTGCACCAACTCATGAAGAAGAAGAACTTGATGAGCCTACTTTTTTTCGATGTTTTAGAATGTTCCAACTTGTCTGATTCAGGAGTGTGTCTGGTTCTGCTGATTGTTGCGCGTCAACGCTCCATACCTGCGCTCATAAGT
The DNA here is from genome assembly GCA_954870605.1 of Acer campestre. Taxonomy (NCBI): domain Eukaryota; kingdom Viridiplantae; phylum Streptophyta; class Magnoliopsida; order Sapindales; family Sapindaceae; genus Acer; species Acer campestre. The sequence goes on along the minus strand of OX940800.1, from coordinate 20,304,057 downwards.
ACTAAAAACTTCAAACAACTTGGTTCGAATGTCAGTAACCTGAGTAGAATAATCTACGCTCAAAAATACCACTAAGATACTCTAGCAATGTTTCTAAACCAGATAATTTAACCATAGGATATACTATAACACCTAAAGTATAAAGGAAAGGAATTGTAGACCAGTATTTTTTAAACTTTGTTCCCATGGCAACAACTGCAAGGCCTAAGATATCATCTCCTCTATAATTGTTTAACAATTCAAACATTTCCACAATATGATGGATTGCTAGGGAAGATGTGGGGTAATAGACCCCAAAAAGAGTTACAGTGGAATCGTAAAAAACCTTTAAAATTCAACAAAGATCTTTGCCACATGTCAATCATCTGAGGTCAATGTTGGACGGAAAAGTTCGGACATTTTCATGTTTGAAAAACCTGAAATAAGTGTATCATAATCCAAACAATTTTACAGCATTAAGTAAGTAAAGTGCCACCTTACCGGCATATCTGTTAGGAATCTTCGGGGTCGTAGATCGAAGGTTTTACAGTATCTATTGAATTCATTCAATCTTGGATTAGAATTGCCGAGCCAAGTAAGGGCATCTCTGATGCGATCTATTCGGTCGCTTACTACCTTCATACCAGACTGTACAACTAAATTGATGATATGACATGCACACCATTGATGGAAGAAATAACCCCCATGTTGTGGGATATTTTTTTCAAAAAACAATGCAATAGAACTAGTATTTGCAAATGCATTATCTAATGTGATAGAAATGATGCGATGTTGTATTTCAAAAGTTTCTAAAACAAACATAATAACATTAAAAATATTTCCTATGGTATGTGCAAAACCCATAGGACGAAAGCCAAGAACTTTCTTTTTTTTTTTTTTGTAAATTTTAATCAGAGTCTAAATAATGTCCCGTGATAGTTAAATAGTCCTGTTTGGAACATACGTTCCAAATATTGAAAGTTAATGCAATAGAGACAGTTAGATGCTGTAATTCAGCCTTCAACTCATTTCATTGGGTTTGAAAACATTTTAACAAATCGTTCCTAGTAGTGTTTATAGAAACAGATTTAAATGGGTTGTATGCAGTTTGAATAAATTCTTCATAAAAAACATTATCACCGAAATTAATCGGTTGATCAGTACATGCAATATAACGTGCCATTGGCTCTCTAGCAACCACGGGGTCGTAACGCCATGTTGTAATGGACCTGTCTGGGTGCCGTTGTAGTTGTGTCTGGGTTGTAATGTCTACCTATCTGTGTGCATGCATGCATTTCTCCATATGCCTTCGCAAATGACCGGTCCCCCTATAAGTGACATAATGCTTAGGACAAAACTTACATTGAGCTCTGTCCATGACTTGACCGTCTGGCATAGTTTTTTGTACTACTTCAAAACACTGTCATACGTTTGATGTGTGCTCTTTAGGTTTGGGAGGACGTGGTGTCAATGTTGCGCTGGAACCAGAAGATCCCGCTGCCGTTTCCTCGGCCCGAAAAGGTCAAAATAATCGTCCTCCCTATTAAGACCATCCAGAAATTGAGGATGATCATGATCCATTTCCTACAATACAAATATTAACTCATTAGTCATTAAAAAAAAACTAAGCATAAATATACTAAGCATAAACATATTAAAATTAATTAATAAACATAAAATCATAAATATCATACAAATATTAAAATTAATTACTAAACATAAAATCATAAATATACTAACTTACTAAGCATAAACATATTAAAATTAATTACTAAACATAAAATTATAAATATCATACAAATATTAAAATTAATTATTAAACATAAAATCATAAATATACTAAGCATAAACATATTAAAATTAATTACTAAACATAAAATCATAAATATCATACAAATATTAAAATATATTACTAAACATAAAATCATAAATATGCTAAGCATAAACATATTAAACTTAATTACTAAACATTTAATCATAAATATACTAAGCATAAAAATATTTAAATTCATTACTAAGCATTTAATCATAAATATAATAATATACTGAGCATAAAAATATTTAAATTCATTACTAAGCATTAAATCATAAATATACTAAGCAATTAAGCATAAATATATTAAAATTAATTACTAAACATAAAATCATAAATATCATAAAAATATTTAAATATATTACTAAACATAAAATCATCAATTTACTAACTAAACAAAATATACTAAGTATAAATTTAAATATACGAATATTAAAATTAATCACTAGACATACATTCATAAAATGATAAATTTACTAAAATCTAAAATTCTAAGATAAAATATTAAAATTTATAGCAAAGCATAAAAATATTAACTCATAAATACACTAAGCATAAAGCCATAAATATACATCAAACATAAGAATGAATATCAAAATTAATAACTAAGCATAAATATATAATTATATTAAGTATAAATATAAAATTTAAAAACTAAAACATAAAATTAATTAATAACATTTAAAGAAAAAACGTACCTTTGAGCTTTGGTGGAGAGATTAGAGAATAATATTAGTAATATAGTATTAAAAATTTATAATAGTAGTAAGTAGATTAGTAGATTAGTTGTGTAGAGAATAAAGAGAGAGTAAAAGTAGAGAGAGAGAGAGAGAGAGAGAGAGAGAGAGAGAGAGAGAGAGAGAGAGAGAGTAAGAATGGAATTATTAAAATATGAAATGGTGTAGATAAATAAAGATTAGATAGAGTAATGGAGAGTTGGAGAATGTAGAGAATGAGAGAAAGTGTATGAAAATTGAAATGGGTGGGGGTATTTATAGAAAAATTTGAAATGTGAGTAAAAATATAAAATAGAAGAGATGATGGGGGTAAAGTGTAATTTTTTGGCATTTTGAAAAATTTATCCGTTTGCTGACGTCAGCAACGGTCAAATTTTTCAAAAAAAAAACACAATAAAAAATTGAAGTTCAACGGTAAAAGAAAAAAAAATATATTGAACGCTTGCCAGGCCGGACCGGCACACCAGGCCCAAATTCTATAGCCGGCCCGTGCCTAGCCTGGTCCGTGAAACAGACGGGCAGACCTGGCACATTTTGACACCACTACCATCAACCTTTGGATTATTATTATTTTTTTTTCTCTCTCTTTCCATGTTGTAGATGCAATCTAGATCTCCACCATTATATGGACCTCCATCAATGGTGGAGATATAGAGATGAATCTCCACCATCGATGGATATTCTTTATTATTATTATTATTATTATTATTATTATTATTATTTAATTCACTTTTCATGTGACATATGCAAATGACCAAAATAACCCTATTTTTGTTAAGTTTGAATAACATAAGGACTTAAGTGGTGTATTTTGGAAAAACTAGTAACTAAAGTAGCTAATATGATAAAGACGTTTTAAAAAGTGACATTCACTTTTCATGTGACATATGCAAATGACCAAAATAACCTTAATTTCGTCAAGTTTGAATAACATAAGGACTTAAGTGGTGTATTTTGGAACAACTAGTAACTAAAATAGCTAATATAATAAAGACGTTTTAAAAAATGACAATTTACCAAAAAAAACAGGGACTTTATTGAAAATTTCCCCTAATTATTAGATAATCTCAAGACATACTTTTATATTTTGAAAGATTTTTTTTTTTTATTCTCATTTGAATTGTCATATATATATAGTCTTTCTACTATCAGTTTGTCCTGATATAAAATATATCAGGATGAAGAATGTGACTATAGATTATGGAGAAGTTTTGACAAGTGCTTACAATTTGAATTAAAGTATGTAAATCGAATTGTTCACATTCTTCGTCCTGATATATTTTATATCATGACGAACTGACAATAAAAAAACTGTATATTTAGTCTTTCTACTGTCAGTTCATCCTGATATAAAATATATCATGATGAAGAATATATACCATAGATTATGGAAAAGTTTTGACAAGTGCATACAATTTGAGTTAAAATATGTAAATCTAATGGTCTACATTCTTCGTCCTGATAATATCACTCTTGTATTTCTTTTTTTCTTTTTTTGACTATCTATTTATTCAAAATCAGGTATTTCTTTTTTTAAAGCTTTTGCCATTGGTAGGATTCGAGCTGCTGACCTAGGAGTCATTTACCCAAACCTCAAACTCGTCCATCTACCTGTTGAGCTATGCCCTTGTTAGCATATCACTCTTGTATTTCAATTTCACTTTGTTCTCAATTAATAATGTGATTATTCGACTCAAATTATGGTTACACATAACTAGTTGGGAAGAAGGCGTGATAGAAATATAGTATGTGGGATGTCGGCGCTGCTCTTGAAAGTTGAAACAAACAAATTGATTATAGATCCACAAGCACGGTCTTGACTCTTGAGCCCCACAAAGTATCGAGGTTGCTAAAACTATTCTACAAATAGTGTTTTTCTTTATTTTTAAAAGAACACAAATACTACATCCGACAAACGAATTATTTTACTAAATATCTTCCTTTTTTTTTTCTTTTTTTTTTTTTGTTCTTTTCTATCATTAATTTATTTATCTCATAAAAATGTCCAAACTCTAATATTAAACTTATTAGATAATATTAACAGAGAAAATGTTAAGATTTAAGAATAACATTTTCAAGACACATGAGAAGTCTGTACTGGTATTTGGAATAAATATGATTTTTTTAATTAAGTTTTAATATTTTTACCAGGCCCTAACATTGTTTAAAAAGGATCCAAAATAATTGCCAATATCTTTTCTGACCTTTATGGCTTTATGCCAATAAACAATTCAAGAAGAAAATTGTTTAATCGATACTCAATCCGGAAAATCTTAATTGAAATATTGCCATGAAAACAACAGCTGTCTCAAATAATTATTTATGATTTCAGTTTTTAAGCATTTTGAATCAGAATCAGAATCAGAGTACCAACTAGTTGGAAATCACAATCATAATCAAGTTGGAAATCACAATCACAGGCTGCCTGATTCCTTGGAAATTATGTTCCAATTAGGATTGCTTTTGTATAAGCAAGTATAAACACATTTTCAACAATACTACTTGAACAAAACAATATCAAAGAGCATTTCATGAATTAAACTTGATAAGTGCTTTTTCAAAAGCACTTCTTCAGCTGTTTTCCATATCCTATAAATATTTTTTTAAAAACTGTATCTATTAATTATATATTTTCAGAAAATAAAAAATAAATAGAGGCTATTAGTTAGAGGTTATTTTTATGCTCAAGTGTCATTGTGTCAATAAAGGGAATTCTAGATGCTCAAATTCATCTAACGACCCAGTTTTGTTTACACTAGATGAGAAATTGAGCCTAAATTCACAATAACATTTTCAAATATAAATCACATCAACATTCCAAACAATGATAACTACTACCTTTCTTTCTTTTCTTGAAATTAAAATTGGCAAGGCTAAAATCACCTCGAAGAATTCTTGCAAATTTTGTTTATATCAGTCAGTATAATTGTTCTTCAAAGAATGTAGCAACCTGCAACATATAAACACCGTCAAAGAGCAAATATTTATTGAGGTTACTTACTGCCAATGGATAAGTTTACAGTTGCAGCAACAATTAGAAATCTGAAAGTGGAAAACTAATATGATTTCAATATTTTTAATATGATCTTTGAAATTAGCCGACCCCAACTAGTTGAAATCAAGACCTCGATGATTTAATTAATATTTTTCTTATTGGACAGATACTCTACTGGTAATATGACAAACAATGAGTCATTTCAAATATTATGCAAAAGCAAAAAAGAAGAATAAAAAGATATAACTGTGTTCACATTGTATGGTAACACACACAGATGGATTATAGCTTCAGACTTACTGTAATCGGTACTCCAGCTTTGATATCATGGAAAATAATGTTGAGACACTTGGTGTGGCTGGTTAGCAGGTCATGAATTCACTGCAATGGGAAAATAATTATTAAGTCACTCATATGTAATGCAACAAAAATTGATGTAAATGGATAACATGGCCTATAAAATAGGCATTTACAACGAATAATTAAAAAAATTAGGGCAAGTTTGAATGTATGGATGCATTCAATAAACATACATCACGGAGAAAAGAAATATAAAGAAAACATTAACGAAAAACATGATAAAGTTGGGGTTAAAGCAATAGCCCTTCACACCAACAGGCACCAGTATGGATGGAGTTTCAAAGGAACGAGTTACAAACATATGCATTATGTTTCAGCAGTTAAAAGCTTAAATTATGGGTCTCATTCATCTAAACTGTTACAGGTGCAAGTATTGTTTGTCAGTCCACAAGAGATAGAGACAGAGACGGTGAGAGAGCATAGCTATTGGAAATCTCCACCTATTTTATCGATAATGTGGTTTAAGACAATTAAAATATAAATGTCATAGGTTTGCAGCTCCAAATAACAGGCACATAAGTCATAACTCAACTGTTGTAAAATGCACCCATGCGGGATGCTAGACGTCATCTGATAAATAACCATCACCCAAGGCCAGTTATTGAAAAACAGGAAGGGAAAAAAAGTCAATCCTCGCTATCTTTTATGATAGTTAAAGCTGGTCTTTTTAAGTTTTTTCTAATATTTACATGTTAGGGCATGGTTTTTTATAGGGCCGGATGGTGCTTAAGGCAGCTACAGCAGTTGCCTAATGGCTCAACCTAAAATGAATGCCCCCCCATTTACCATCAACTATTAATTTTATAATTAATTAATAAAATAGGGTTCTTTGTATAGGTCTGTTTTGTTACATTCCAGTTTTTCAATAAATTTTTGTTTCCTATAAAATAACAAATTATAATTAATTAAATAGATTTTTATCTTAAAAAGTTTCCTATATTAAACCTAATTCGAAGAATCTCATCCTTTAAACTTTCCTAGTTCCCATAATATGATAATTCAATATTAACTAAATTAAAAGTTTCTATCTCGAGAGAGAACCCTTTTTTCTTAGGACATATCTCATTAAAGGTAGGGAATGGATAGTTAGTTCAATGTTGGGAAAACAATTGGTGCAGAGAGGCATCCTTAAGAGATCTTCATCCTAGATTATAGATTAGGCCTTTGGATAATGTATCTATATAGTCTAGAATGGTTCCACCCCAAATGACTTCAGGGATTGGAGTTTAGCCTTTAATTTTAGGTGACATTTGAATGCTAGAAAATGTCAAGATCTTATATCTATATTAGCTGCCCTTGAGAATGTCTCCTTCCATACTCCGAGAAGATAGATCATAGATTAGAAGTATTTGGAGACTAGATTCTACCAGATCATATACTTAAATCCTACTTCAAGTGGCTAGTTAAAGATCCCTCTCAAAGTAATTTTAAGTATGTTAACTTAAATTGGAAATCTAAAGTGCCTTCTAAAATTCAATTTTTTGCTTGGTATGCAATTACGAGGAAGGATAATACTTATTCAATGGAGGTTCCCACACATGAACCTCTCTCCTTTTTGCATTATGTGCAAACACAGTGAGGAGATCATAGATCATCTTTTCCTTCACTGTGATGTTGCCTCTAATCTTTGAAGTAAATCATTAAAAGAAGCAAAAATCTGTTGTTCAGCTCCTGCTTCTTGTAATCAAGTTTTTGTGGAACATTTTTGTGCATTTGTCGGGGGAAAGAAAGCAAAAACCCTATAGAAGTGTGCTGTCTTAGCCTTACCGTCGGTTATCAGGGAAGAAAGAAATAATAGAATTTTTTAAAGGAAGACTGAGGAGAATATTGATGGCTTGTGGGATTGTGGTCGCTACCCTGCTTCCTTTTGGGCTTTAGTGTCTAATGAATTTAGGGATTCTACTTTTTTCTTAATTCACTTTATGGAAAGTGTCGTGGGATAATTAGTTTCGCTTGCATTCCCTTGTTTTGTAGGCCTTAATTTTGTCTTGAAGGATCTCTTTATTACCCTAGGTGGTATTTGTTGGCCTAAGTGTACGGCTTGTTCTTTCTTGTATAGGGATGTGTTGTTACTATCTATGATTTTTGCATAGGGCTGTGTTGTTTCATTCCATCTTTTGCAATAAAATTTTTTGTTTCCTAAAAGATAAAGGACTAATTAAAAGTTTACTAACTTCACTAAGCTTTTGATTAACCTTTAATTAAGTTCAAGATTTTTTTTTCAACGGCTAAGCGCTGTCTATTATTCTTGTTAAAACCTGCAATCTTTTTCTATCTTCTAACTCTTGAGTTTTTCAAAATTAAAATTTAATAAAATTGCTTAAGATTAACATCACTATAAATAGTAAATGGGTTACCTATATTATCTATCATATATATTTATTATTAGCAAAGCTAGAATTCTAAAACTTAATTAACATCTTTGCATCTCAAAAACCAAGAATAAATTTTAAATAAAAATATTTTTTACACAAACATAAAAGGTCTAATTTAAAATTTTTGCTTCAGACCCCAGTTATTTTTGAGCCAGCCTGGTTTTGTTACTATCACCATTATTTTTCATTCTCTACAAGAAAATATAGTTGATACAACAAATTAACACATACATAAAAGTGCCAGGAGGGAGAGGGAATACGGGTAGATTGGATCTTTATTGTCAGTCATGTTCAGACAAAAATCACCAGAGAACATGAGAGTTAACAAAACAATATATTATTTGCCTAACCTTCACAATTGAACTAGTGCATTAAGTAAAGGTAAAGCTCAGAATACCATGCTAGGATATCTTTCAATGTCTTCGATCCAAAGAATGATACGAAAACCATCAGCTCCAAAACTAGTTACAAAGTGAAAGGACAAAACTTTTGTGTTGCTGCATACTAATCCAGAATATTTCATCAAAAGCATGAGACCTTAATGCCAATCAGTTTTTCGTTCTATACTTTTATAGGGATTTTGGTTTCCAATTTTGTTTAAAATATAAAGAAATCCTTGATCCATTAGCAAATTTGGGTAAGCTATCCACGTATTAAATAAAATCAAGTGGACATGCAGACTAACATTTCAATAAGGACAATGCATGGGTTAGGACTTTCCATTATTCTTAGGTGAAATTGCAAATTTTGGGCTGAAAATTAGTAGAATATTCAAAACTGTCACATCCCCATAACTTGTCTTTTTTTATCCAATAGAAATCTTTTTTTTTTTCACTTTATTCTCTCCAGATAACTTTATTACACCATATTTTTATTCTTTACTTTTTGTCTCCCTTCATAAGTTTTTCTTGTCTCTCATCCATTCATGTTTCACTCTCTAAAACTTTATTTTTCTCTCTTTTCTCTTTGAAATACCTTCGGCAAAATGATTCCAATGGTATATTATGGGTGAAAATCTCCATCTCAAGTCCTTTGAAAGTGTTTAGTTTCACGCCGGTATCTTTACATGCTGAGATATCAACGTAATTACACGATGAGTTGTCAACATGTTTACACGCTGAAATTTCAACATGATTACACCGATAACTCGTCGCGTAATCATGTTGAAATTTCAGCATGTAAACATTTTGAAATTTCGGCATGTAAAGTTTCACTAACAAAAATAAAAATTATCTTTTCTTCAAACCTCCATTCCATTAATGGAGGTCTGTGGCCTCCATCTCCATCAAATTCTCCAAATAGAGAACTGAAAAAAAAAAATCAGATGGAGACAGACCTTCATCAACTGCAAACAACAAACCTCCATCTCGAAGACCTGATGGAGGCCTCCATCAATGGAGGTCTGTTAGACAGATGAAGAAGAATAAAATATATATATATATATATTTCTCTCTCTTACAAATCATATTTGCACCAAGGGCATTTTTGTCCAAAATTATTTTTCTTGGATAAAAAAAAACAAGTTATTGAGAAATGATATTTTTGAATACTCCCTTAATTTTAGGGCTATTTATGGTTTTGGCCCTTATTCTTATTGTCTCCAAGTCTTCCAGATCAGAAATGCCATGTACATCAATATAAATGATTTCATGTAGGAATTGCAGGCTAAAGGATTGTTTCAAGAAAGGACCTTAGAGACCAGCCGCTTGGATCTTCTTGGAAGGACCTTCCCTGCAAAATGCTTTGTGCTTCTTAAAATCCTTGCATCAGGTTTACCACAGCCATTTCGGTCTTCAATCTCTATATTCCGCCTTTTTTTGGAAAGTTCTTCATTAGATTCCACATCATCTAGCCTTGAACAAGTCTTCTCAAATGAGCCTTCAAATTGTAAGCATCTGAAAGACAAAATGCATATACATGCTCAGTTAGTTGAAAAAAGATAAAAGTTCAGAGGCATGAACTTCTATTGAGAATAGAATTTACTCTGAACCCTCTTCCCCATCAATGAGTTCGCTCCTTTCCTGCAAAGGATAGAACACAGATACAACTTAGCGTTGCCATGGAATATGCTGAGAGATGAAATGTAATAAACATCTAGACATCATAACGGCAAAAATATTGAGATCATATATTATAAACTACTAGTCTAAGCTTTGGAATCAACAATTGTTCTAGAAAATTGCTTGACTTGAAAATCCTTGCCTTTTCCCAGGAGGGGCAAGGAAGAATTATATTAACAATAGTCCTAAGAAAAGGAAATGATACTGTAGCCATATATCAATCCATTAAACAATAAGCATCCACTCAAAAGATGTCAAACTGCAAAAACTGTCTTGTGAAGTACATGTCAAACAAAGTCTTACACAATTTATCTAACCAATCATTAAATACAAATTAGGGACTTGTGAACCATTAAAATCTCATACTATATTTTTTTCTTCGCAACAATCATAAACGAATCAATAAGAAAATAGAAACAACAATATTAAAAGAACATTAAAGTAATTTTCTATTACTAGGTATCCGGAAAAAAGCAAAAACTGCCAAAACTGTCTTCTAAAGTACATTTCATACAACTCTAACACAAATTATTTCTAACCAGTCATTAAACACAAATGAGAGACTTGTAAACCATTAAAATCTCATACTATTCCTTCTTTGCATCAATCAAAAACAAATCAATAAAGAAAATGGAAACAACAATATTAAAAGACATAAAAGTAATTTGCCATTACTGAGTATCCGGAAAAAAGTAATTATAACCATTTCATTGACTCAATTATTGATAGCCATCAATACATGACGACTATACTATAAAAGTTAGTTCAGAAAAAAATTTGTACAGCAAAGCAATAGCACAATGATAGAGCTCCCGCTGAAAAGGACCGAAAATAATGTTCAACCATTAATTGGTGTAAGAGAAGCGACAATATCTTACCACTTCAATAATTGAACAAAATCTGCATTGTACTAATAACTTCCATAAAATAAATGAAGCTGTTAACATGTGAAGAAAAATAAATGGACAATTAAAACCAAATTGATTATATAAGAAGTGAACAATAGTGATTATATATGTCTTAAAAGTTCAACTTCCAAGACAACTCTATCAAGGGAAGAAGAATAGGGTGATCTTTATAATAAAACAGTGCAAATGTCATGGTAAAAACGGACAATTAATTTTAGTTTCTATGTAATCCATGTTATCTTTGATTTTCTCTATCACTGACTGCTTACCATATCTAACCTCATCTTGAGTGTAAAGAACACCACCACCACATCATAACGCGTAATAATGTATGCCCACCCATAATTTATCTTGATTCCAGAAAGCAAATAAAATCAAAGTAACAATTCCATGTCTGACAAGAAACCATATTACCAGACATGCAATCCTTTTTAACAGCATCTTGCTACATTATAATTGACCAAAAAAGAAATGCTACATTATGAAATTTAAGTGTACTAGTGCTCAAAAACATCATTGCCTATGGCAATGTACTGATATTTAATTCACTTATGTAGTAGCATTCTTGTCGGGAGGTAGAGATAATAGGGTGATACCGATTCTTCAACAGATGATGGCAAATGCTTTCTGCAAATGTCAAGATGATGCTCCCTTGAATCGGCTAATCCACCTTGTTCTGTTACATCATTGCCCTTTGGATCAACCAAATCTAGGAATTCACCATTCTTACAAAACACATCTTTCTGTTGCACCGCAGCTTTTGATGGTGGCATCTCCATGGAATCACCTGCTGGACCTCCAGCAATAACCACCTGAGAATTCACAAGGCTGCAACTGTTTTCTGGGGCTGAATACTCACAGGTTACATTGCTGGGCTTTGATTTCTGATGCCCCTGTGTGCCAAGACTTATTGAACAATCTGATACATTTACAACAGAATTACCAGCTAACTTTTTCCTAGGAGTATTAACAACATCTGAATTAAGAATTGCCGTACAGCCATTTTCATCAGTACAAGAACGAAACTCATCACGTGCATCAGAATGGGGTTCGGAGGAGTTAACTCCTTGATCTTCCAGTAAATTCTCTGACACCACCACAGCTATGCCGCTTGGTTCTATTGGACTTGAAGTTAACGATCTATCACCTCCATCTTGAGGATTGAGCTCCACATGATTATTTTCTTTCATGACTGTACTTGGAGAAGATCCAGATTGTGCATGGCCATCCTTGATTTGATCAGCATCTATAGCCCATGGAAAGGAACCCTTAATCTGCTTATTACTCTCACCAAAGCGGCCAAGCTCCTGATGAAAACTACAGGACTTGTTATTGTGCATGTTCTCACAAATGTTAACCTCACTTTTCATCTTTTTAATCCAGTCTGATGGATTAGAATTCAAATCAACACTAAGGTTAATCCCATCTTCTGAATGGACAAAAAACTCGAAAGAAGAGGAAGAAACTGTTTCAAACATTCTCATGGAGGATGGCAAAACATTATCTCCAGGGCATGCACAATAACCAAATTCATTAATTTTAACAGTTTGATTCCTTCTGCTTCCTTCCTCTCTAGAACAGCAGTTGACTGCAAAATCACCGAGCCATTATCCATGAATTTATACATCAATCATGGTAATTAAGGAGCAACTTACAAAATTTGAAGCACAGAGCACACACTTATTCAGAAGCTAGTAAATAGTGCATACCTTTCGCGGCATCCTCCAGAGAATTAATTGGAGCTTCAGGCTGCAGTCCTGATATCATAAATGTAGGTACTGAAGCCTCTTGAGTCCCACTTAACCTTTCTCTTGGAGATAATGAACTCAAATTTTTCTGCAAATTTGTGAGACATTTGTAACATTGCCATAAAGATAGGATGTTCATACTCATCTAAAGGGGAAATTTTGACAAAGACAAAAGAAACTAATTAGGGATGAGATGAGCATGACAAAATATTGCTAATTAGGCCAAACACGTCACATTGCATCCCCTTTGCACTACTGATTTTCCTTTTGACCATGAATTCAGATTATGGTTAGAAACATCCTAAAGATATCATCGTTAATCGTTAGGTAGCAATATCTTCACCTATGACGAAATCATCAAAATCCCAATTAACAGTAAAACAATCACCATATCCTTATTATTAATTCATTCATAATTATTCGGGCCAGTTAAATATGGGGAAAAACCACACCAAATAAATGATTAACTTCGAGCAGGAAATTGCTCCAAATAAACATCTACTTCAAGCAAACAAAGTTTCAGAAGAAGGTTCAATTACATAATACTCCTTTCACCCGTCAAGCTATTTTATAAATGGGTCTTGATCCAGCACATATAGCAGGTCCTCACCCAATAATTACTATGTTTACTCCTATAAATTACTTTCCCTTGTATTTTAAAGGGACCCATTAGACCGAAAGAAGAAAACCTATGACTACAAATTCTCAAAAGTCAACAATAAAAAATTATCAATCCTATTACTATCCATATAAACATCCCCCCAAAAAAGACAGAACTATCCCGGATATGTACAAAACCACATCAATAGCCCTCTCAGTTAACATGTATAAGGAAGAGGAAGCATCATTAAATTCTTTAGCCACCAAATCCCACAAAGACGCTGAATAATGGGTCCTTAGTTAAAATATATGACAGATAAAAAATGGGACGAAATGATGGTTTGTATTCACTAGATTATAGAAATTTATTAAATCGCTGCGAAAAACTACCTCAAAGTAAGATGCCAGCGATGTAGCCATCTCTGAACTTGACTTATTTGCGGGCAAACCATACTTCTTGCACATACATTGAAGCTCCTTCCTTGAAAGGCTCTGATCCCCTTTAATCCTCATCTGTCAATATAAAAAACAATCAAAATATCTATCATTGAGCTCTTATTGCAAAACATTTCAACATAAATTCAAGTAGCACATTCTCATAAATCCGACACATCTAATAACAGAAACAATAAAAGTTACAAAACACACAAATGGATAAAATCATCACAATATTTTAAATTTCCCTGACCGAAAGCGAAAACCAGTGCTACTAACCACATGTCACAAATCATTTCATTTCCAGAAACCTAAGAAAACAGAACAAGAACACACACACACACAGTGGCTTTATTTTATTTTACAAACATTCGAGAAAAATTGCAACTTAATAAATCAAATCATTTATATAAAACAAACAATCGGTTGTTTAATTGTCTTCGTTTCACGACTCCACTACATTTTCTCATCGAACTTTTTTTATTATTAATTTTTTATCATCTGATATCCAAATCAACCAAACAGGAAAAGCTGTCTATAGCAACAACGAAAGCGTGAAATAAAGTAGAAGCGAAGCGTGTGTTTGTTACCTGATCGGGGAATTTTCCGAGAAAATTGACGAGAAAGTGAAGGAAATTGCAGGAATATTAATGAGCTTCAAAAGCAGTAAGTGAGGGAGTCCTTCAAACCTGTTTTTAATTTTTATTGCATTCTCCCGATAGTCATGGAGAAGACCGACGAGGGTCAAATTTTAAAAGGCACTCTGAGTGGCAGATTTTGTAAATTACGTTGATGTCGTAGGGCTATTCTCGTAAATTAATTGTGAAGGTCGGTCCAGTGAAGACTGAAGAGTGAAGATCTTATCCCATGTGTCACGGTATATGACTATATGGTAAGAGAATTTTCCATTTATCAGGTCTAAATTGTTGCCTTTTCCATAATTGTCTTCTTAAATTTAATGTATTTCCATTGTATCTTAATTATAAATCCTACTAATATTTTCTTCCAAAAATTCTAATATATTTCAAATTCTATCTTAATTATAAATCGTATTAAAGATTTTCTTCAGAAATTGTCTAATATATTTCAAATTCTATCTTAATTATAAATCATACTAAAGGTTTTCTTCCAAATCTAAATTTAATATATTTCCTCTACTAAATATTTTCTCCCAAAATTGTCTTCCTAAATTTAATATATTTTCAATTTTATCTTAATTATAAATCATACTAAAATTCGATCTTCATATGCTACTAATAAATTTGTTGTTTTGTACATTGATTTTAACTATTTTTTTTTTATAATTTAAAATGGATATATTTAATTTTGAATTATATAGAGTTATTATTTTCCTAAAATATTATTAAAAATAATATTTTACTTCTAATTATCAATTAAAAAATTTAATTAATGAAATATTATCCATATTTAGATAATTTTGGTTTAGGATTTATGATAATATTTGTTTTTAGTCGTTTGAATTATAGAAAATAAAAATACATTATGTTAAGTAGTTCAAGGATATAAACATCAAATTATTTGTTTTCAGATGTTTTTATCTTAAAAAAATGAATAAACAATCAACACTTAAATTCAAAAGTTGAAAATAATAATGTAGTTGATCAAATCTACAATTGATTTGGAGCTTGACACTATCAACCTACAAAACCAAAAGAACAACCGAGGTCGGTTGCCCAAGGATATAAACATCAAATTATTTGTTTTCAGATGTTTTTATCTTAAAAAAAATGAATAAACAATCAACACTTAAATTCAAAAGTTAAAAATAATAATGTAGTTGCTCAAATCTACAATTGATTTCGAGCTTGACACTATCAACCTGCAAAACCAAAAGAACAACAGAGGTACTTGGGCAACCGAAGTGGTGCCGATCAAGTACTCTCTGACGCTCAAGTAAATAAAGAATTTGAGACATGTCGAAAATGATATCAATTAATAGAAACATTGGCCAAACCGTGAGTTCGACGTGGTATGTCGAGTAGGATGGATGATATGCGAGGTTTGACAATGGTTGTCGTGTATTCCATTGAGCGTAGGCAGTATTGTTAAGGGTAACATGACTGTTGAGTCGAAGGTCTACCCTCGATCAGGCTCGCCTTGATCGACGTTGGTCATCTCACAATCAAGAAAGAGTGCAAAATGCGGAGTAAATTAGAGCTGTCGTGTGTAAGAGTTGGGAAAAGTATGGCCTCTTCCTCTAAGAAGGGGTTTGACATTTATAGTGAGGACTGTGAGTCTCCAACGGTTTACTCCTTTAATGCCTTTACATGAATCATGAGGCTTTTATTGCATGAAAATTTGATATTATCAAAATTTTGATATTATATTTTGCATGCACTAGAGGCGAAAAACCATAATAGCCTAGAGGCGAAAAACCATAATAGCGAAAAGAAGAAAAAAAAAATTATAGAAAGTGATTCAAACTTACTTTTAAACTAGTTGCAGCCTGCACAATGTACGGGTATTTAGATTTTGGTGTGAGATTATGGCTACAATATTAATTAATGGATTGGGGTAAGTAGATAATAGATGGTATGAGTTAAGTGTACAATGAAAGAATAGAGTTGAAAAGGGAGGTTTTTTTTTTTTTTATTTACAAAAAAACGGAGGGTGTTAATTGGAGAGAATGGTAAAGACGAATGAGTGGAGAAGTGATAGAAAGAATGGAAGGAGAATTAAAACAATTAAAGCTAAATTTAGCATATTCCGACGTTAACAATAATATATATATAGTAATACTAGACGTCCCAAAATTTTTTCCCAAATTCTGTCCCAAATGATGTGGCACATGAGGTGTCAGCATTAAGATGCTGACACCTCACGTGCCACATCATTTGGAAAAAAAAAAATGGGACATCTAGCATTACTCATATATATATACATAAAACAAGAAACCTGGTTCTATCAACCAAAGAGCAAACTACAAGGGAAAGAGCCTTACCACAAATGGTCTCTTAAAGAAGATACAGCTAAATAAGCAAGATTATAAGCCAGACAATTCCCACATCTAGTGACGGCTTGACATTTAACAACCCAGACATCCTTACAAGTTACAAAGGTCTACAATATCATTGAAAACAAAGCAAGCAACACAATTGGAAGGATTAAACCCATTAACAACCTCAACCACATTCGCTGCATTAATTTCAGCCTAAGACACATTGAGACCATGCTGCTTTATTAGCCACAAACCTTCATGAAAAGCCATAGCTTCACAAGTCTCCACAGAAAAGCAACCTTGCACCAGTTTAAAGAGAGTTAACACCACATTCCCCTCCGAGTTACGGATTGTAGCACCAATTCCAAAAACAGGAGAAGGAGAGCACCATTCAGACTTATCTGCAGCAAAACCAAAATGGGAAGAGAAAGAAAAAGCTTTTCGAGTACCTTGAAATTCTAAAAAGAGCCCATAGATCCAAGATATCAGTTCCTCGCTCGTTCTGCTCTGTTTCGAGAGGTAGCTTATACTGATGTGAAACTAGCTTGTAATTTCCATTATTATCGACAACCTTGAAGTTTTGTACAGAGTAAACCTTCCCTTCATCTACCAATTTAGAGAATTTGTGAATTAATAATTTTTGGATTGTAGCATGAATGTGATCACCCTGGTTATAAGTTGTGTTAGTTTAATTAAAAATAAGATTTAAGTATGAAATGACGATAAAATAAGGGTGATGTATATGTTCTTCCAAAAACAACTTGTCTAGAGAGCACACGTCATTTGAATAAAAGTTTTTTGATTCTCACTTTCTTGATATTCCTATTGTAATTGTCCAATCATCTCTCCCTCTGTTGATAATAGATAGATAGCTACCTTGTCTATTCATTATTTAATTCCTGCTAAGAATTTCAAATAGCTTATATATGAAGAAGTGTTTTAGTTTTCACATACATGTATACTACAACATGTTTAATGAATTAAATAATTATAATAGTTAGGGTTATCATTCTTGATAAAAAAATAATAATAATAATAATAAACTTTAATCCTTGATGTGACATAACCCTTGAAACAACAGCAGTGACCGTGGCTGAAAATAGGTTTTGGCAAGTAAACACATATCTGCTTCAAAGTCTGACCTTGACTTTTATTTATCGTTATTAAGAACAGTGGACGAATTGGAAACTACCTACGCCTAAGAACAAATGGTCATTTAGGGTCTGTAGAGGTCATTATTATTTTAGGAATGAAAATCTTTGCTCCAATGTTTGTCCCTATTATGATTTTTCCTACTATGACCAATGCTGCATGTTGGAAAGTGTTGACTAAAGAGTAATTTTAGGAGTAAAATCCTATAAGGATTTTTAGGAATTAATTTCCTATAATTGTGGACTTGTAAATTAATTGTTAATTGACTAATTGATTAGTTAAATGTTATGAATTAATTAGTTAGCATTTATAGCCTTAATTGTAGGCCTAATTGTAGGCTAAGTAAGGAAACTTCTATTGTATATATATGCCTTCTTGTAACTACAGTATTTGAATATATAAAATCAATACAGGAAATCTTCATGGTATTAGAGCCTAAAACTCTGTAAGTTTACTATTCAAAATTTTTTCTTCTTTCTTCTACCCAACCTAAAACTCTTTAGGTTTATTATTCAATTTGTTTTTCTACCCGCTACAGTACTCCATTTACATGGCAGAAATTACCTTTATGATTTTTCCTAGACACTCACGTTATCAAAATGACAACTCGGTAACTAATCGTAGTAGTGCTTCTTTTGCCCAATCAATTAACCTTTCTACTAGTTATATAAGTCATTTTAATTCTGCACCGTGGGTCATCGACTCCGGGGCATCAGACCATATGACAAGTATATCCTCTTTTTTTGATATGTATTCACCCTGTTCTAGCAACAAAAAAGTCCAGATTGCCGATGACAGTTTGTCATCCATTGCTAGAACAGGATCTGTTAGAATTTCTGACACTATCACTCTTAAATCGATCCTACATGTCCCTAATCTCTCATGTAAGTTATTGTTAGTTAGTAAACTCTCTCTTGACTCTAACTGTTCAGTTGTGTTTTTTCAACACTTTGTAAATTTCAGAAATAGACTTCGGGGAAGGTGATTGGCAGTGTTAAGATGCAGGATGGGCTCTATTACTTTGAAGACAGTATAAATAAGTCGGCTTTGTTTTCAAACAGTGATGTAAGTTCTGTGCCTATAAAAGAGTAGATAATGATCTGACATTTCATATTAGGTCATCCTAGTTTTGCTTATTTAAAACACTTGTTTCCGACTTTATTTCAAAATTTATCTCTTTCTCAATTTCAATGTGAGATTTGTTGTTTTTTTAAAAGTACTCACAAACCTTATGCCTCCAAACCCTATAAGGGCTCAACGCCATTCTATTTAATACATAGTGATGTTTTGGTGCCATCTGACACTCCCACTTTACAAGGAAAACGTTGGTTTGTAACTTTTATTAATGACCACACTAGATTATGTTGGCTCTATTTGATGAACTCCAAATCTGAAGTTGAAAAACTTTTTCAAGAATTTTATATTCTAATTGAAACTAAATTTCATACTAAAATTAGTATTTTAAGAAGTGATAATAGCACAGAGTATTTTAATCAATATCTTTGGAATTTTATAAAATAAAAAGGAGTTCAACATCAATCAACATGTGGCCATACACCCAACAAAATGGGGTTACGGAAAGAAAAAACCGCTATATTTTAGAAGTGAGTTGGGCTCTCATGCTTTCTATGCATGTCCCAAAATATCTATGGGGGGACGGTCTTCTAACATCTACATACCTCATTAAATGGGTATAAGTGTTCTAATCCTGTAAATGCCTCACTTTTTGATTGGCTTATTTCATTGACAAAACCACAATGGGGTTCAAATATGTAAGGGTAGCTTAGGATTAAAGAAATCCTCATCGAATGTCAAAGGACCTCATTGTGGACATCAAGAGCTTCAAGGAAGGTAGTTTACTTGTCTTGACTCTTAATTGAAGAGATTTAATTGCATACACACATCTCATGATCTTACATGTCTTATACCATGTTGTGTGTTTCTTGTTGGTGCATATTCTCTTTTCATGCATGATCTCTCTTGTGTATTATATTTGATCATGGCCATGACCATTGGCCTTGAAAATTGCATGAGACGTTTCTAGAAGTTGATTTTTACCTCTAACCGCTCTCATGACTGCTATGAATTTTCACAGTGGTAGGCACAGCGCTTTCATGGACAGAGCGCACCGCCTTCATAATTGCTGTGGATTTCCACAGTGGTAGTGACAGTGCTCTCTTGGACAGAGCCTACCGGTGTCATGACCGCTGTGGCTTTCATAGCGGTCAACAGCAGATGCGTTTTTTAAACGGTGTATTTTCACATTCTTACACACTCCTCTATAAATACATCCTATTTGTAAGGATTCCCGATTTTTGATTGGCTTATTTCGTAGACAAACCACATTTTGGGGTTGAATGTAAAGGGTAGCTTAGGTGATAGGTGATCATGCTCAATGGCTCTACTCAAGACCTCAATAATGACAAGCACTCCAAAGGTATATCTCTAGTACTTATTTTCTTATTGAAGAGATTTAGTTGCACACACTCACTAGTAATGTTTGCATATGTATGCTTCACTTTTGTGTGCATTCTCTTCAAATGTCAAATTTACACACTTGCACTTTTTGTTGTATCTTGTTGTGTTCTTTTTGTGTCTTGTAATTCATTTCCAGACATTGTTCGGAAACGTCCGCGCATGCATGAAAGTGTGCTTGGTTTACCTTGAAGATTCGCCTTTGGAGAATGCCCTTGGCTTCTCCTTTGGTTTCACCATCAGTGGTAAAACGGCGATTTGATCGGCGGCCATAACCGTCGAATTTAAAACCACAATTTGATTCCAGAGAGCTTTGGATTGAATCTACGGTTACGATCGGTGGCTAGACCGTCGAACGAAACCGTTGAATAAACCTGATGCATTTATTATCTCGGTCTCAATCCGGTGGTTTGATTGGCGGTTTCGAAACCGCCGAATGAAATCGCCGTTCTAGATATTTTAGGTCGGTTTCTTTTTTGGGTTCTGATCGACGGTTTCCCAAACCGTCGAATGTGGTCGCCAATTGATCCCCTGCCTCTCAGGTTCAATGGGTTCAATTCGGCGGTTCAATTCTGGGCCACGACCGCAGAATGAAATCGTAGAACGGTGATTTCAAGGGCATTTTTGTCTTTTCACATGCCTTGTTTTCTTTGTCTATAAATATCACACTTTCTCATTTCTCTGACCAAGTTCTTGACTTTTAAGAACCCCAAACTTAATTGAGAGATATTTGAGAGATATTTTCTTAGAGAACTCATTTACAAAACACTCAAACCATATACATGTGCATCAAAGATCATCTAAGCATTTTCTAGCGTAGTTAGTTTGCTTATTTGAATGGGTCTTGGTCATCAAACTTCCATTGGTATGTTCTTCACTTTTATCATTGATATTTAGTGTTTTATTTATCAAGGCATCTATTTAATTATTTGAATATTCTTAGATTAATATCTTATATTCAAAATAGAGATTGTTTGTGATGACATGATTGAGTGTTGTATTGTGATAGCTATTTAGGTTTTTATAAACTATTTTTAGCTAAGCTATTTGACATGTCATTTAGCTATTGATATCTAGGATTGTTTTTATTGACATATTATCATCCTAGATAAGCATATAGGGTTGCCTAGCTCTCATTGCATTTATTGAGTATTTTTATATATTCACACATAGGTTATGTTATCTCTTCATTGAGAATTTAAGTCTTGTTGGCTAAGGTTGCTTAGGCCACAAGTAAAATGGACTAAAGCCACTTTTAAAGGCCCGCGTGGGAGAAGTGGAGGGTTATAGATCGGAATGTTAGACGAGATCTACATAGGTTGTAAACTCCATTTCAATTAGTGGATTTCGATGTGTGGCACACTATACAGCCCGTGGTTTTTCCCAGTGGTTGAGTTTCCATGTATACATCAAGTGTTATTTAAATTGCGCACCATATTACACTTGTTGTATTTATATTGACTATTAGGGGTATTTTTGTAATCCTGTTCCTAAACGAAAATTGGGTAAAAATTAGTTTAAATTTATTCACCCCCCCCTCTAGATTAATATATTGAACATACCCGAGTTTATTTTATTTGTTTCAATTGGTATCAGAGCGGGTTCCTAAACACACTTAGGTGATCCTAGCTCTTTTTTGGTGTGTTTTGCATTGTGTGTGATTTCTTGATTTATTCATACATTTTTGCATTCATCTCATTTGCATTCATCCAAACACTATGAGTGATATCGAGATGAGCAAAGAGGGAGCGTCGAGTGTGAGGCCACCGTTGCTCACCGGCGTGAATTATGCCTCATGGAAAGGTAAAATGGAGGCATACTTACGTCAAATCCATGATGAGGCATGGATGGCAATTGAGGATGGATATGCACCTCTTATGATAACTCCCACTGGTGGAGGAGAACAAGTACTCAAGCCTAAGGCAGATTGGACCAATGGAGAGTTTGAGACTTCAAAGTGGAATAGGAAGGCATGGCACGCCCTTCTATGTGCAGTGGATGAAAATCAGTACAAACTGATTCAAAACACTACGATAGCCAAGGAGGCATGGGATATCTTAGAGGTTGCACATGAAGTAACCGATGTGGTCAAGGATTCCAAGCTACAAGTCTTTCAAACGCAATTCGAGTTGCTTAAGATGGAGAAGGACGAGTGCTTCAATGACTTTGAAGTCAAGTTGATGGATATATCAATCAAAGCCATCAACTCGGTGATCCATACTTGGATAGGAGAGTTAAGCAGAAAATTATGAGGTCTCTCCCTACTAGGTTTGAATCAAAAGTTACGGCTTTAGAACAAAATTATGGTTATAAGGACATGAAGCTGAGCGAGGTAATTGGAAGACTCCTTGCCTATAAGCCTAGGAAGGGTCCTAGTACTTCACCTCCTAAAAAGCAAAAAGGGATTGCTTTGAAAGCCTCCAAGATTGAGATGGAGGAAAAAGAGGACTCTGACGAAGACACAGCTTTGTTGCTTAGAAGATTCAAAAAGTTTGTCAATTTCGAGAAGAATGGTTTTGGATCCAAAGGCCAAGACTTTAAGAAAAATGCTCCATTCAAGAGATTTGAGTCTAGGCAAGAGAATAGTGAAAGGAAAGGGATTCAATGCTATGAGTGTGGCGGTATAGGACACATTTCACCCGATTGTGGAAATTTTAAAAACAAGATGGGAAAAGTGATGGCCGCCACTTGGAGTGAAAGTGATGACTCCGAAGAAAGAGATAAGTCATCAAGTGATGAAGAGCTTACCATTAACTATACGGCATTTAAAGCCACCTACATAGAAAATGAAGTTGTTGGTAAGAATGTCTTGACTAGCGATCCCATAGAAGAAAGAAATGAAGAAGTAGCTCTAGAGGAGATAGGTGTAGCTACTAATTGGGACATGGCTCTCATTAACTCAAGAGACCAAGGTGAAGGTCTTTATGAGAGAAATGACTTCATAGGTGAGAGGGAAAGTGTCGGAGATACCTCAAGTGAGGATGACCTTTCCGCTAACTCTACAAAAGGAAATGTAGAGAAAATGGATGTTCATGACTATATAGTCAAGTGTGAAAGTTCTATGATGAAGAATAAATTAAAACTAAAGATTTTAGAGGAAGAAAATCTAGAACTTTCTTCACACAATGACCACTTAAGTAAGCAAGTGGAGAAGATGGGTCTTAAAGACAACGTTGAAGGATTTGAAAGCTCTAGGTTAGAGAATGAAAAAGAGATTCAAAGTTTTAAGGAAGAGAACCTTAGGTTTTCAATACATGTTGACCACTTGAGTAGTGAAGTGGTAAGATCCATGAAGGATGAAGACAAGTTAAGGGATGAGCCAACTTTGTCTAAGAGGAATGAAGAAGGGTTGAAAAGAGAGCTTAGAGATGCTAGAGATTTGATCACTAAGTTGACCTCAAGCACGGAAAAACTCAACCACTTGTTGAGTGTTGGAAAAGGCCCTTGTGACAAAAGAGGTCTTGGCTTTGAAGATGACAAGGAGATTCTCACTCCTAACAAGACCATATTTGTTAAGAGCTTAGGCAAGGAAGAGGCTTCACCGGTGCAAACTCCTAGGAAGAAGATTGATCTAGGACAATGCTCTCATAGTGCACAAGTGAAGGTAGTTTCAAGAAGACAACCTCAAGCTCAAAGAGTTCCTCATGTTAACTTCCCTCAACCTAAGATCCACAAAGGGAAAACACCGATCATGCAAGCTCAATCGAGTGCGCAACATTGTCTTGGATATCAACAACGATGGAGAAATCCAATTCAACAACCAAGACAACCACAACGATAATGGAATGCACCAAAGCATGCACACGGGAATGGTATGGTTCCTCACTTTATTCCCACTTGTCATTTTTGTGGTATTGATGGTCACATTAGACCAAGTTGCTTTTATTACATTAATATGTGTAGAGTTAAAAGCATGATTGAAAAGAAAAAGGCTAGAGCTAGAATGCATGTTCATATAAAGGAAGAAACTCACTTGCATGATCCTTTATCTTCTAAAGCTCTAGAACCTTTGTCCACTAGGAAGAAAACTATATCACCTAAGTGGATAAGAAAAAATAATGAACCTGCTTGCTACGAGACTAGCAAGTCTCATATAGGTTTAACCGAGTCAAATGGACTTAGGAGGTCCATAGGACCTTATACCCTTAATTGATGAAGGGTAGTACTTTTGACCCCAATGGGGAACTCAAGCAAAGAGAATTTTTGCATTCTTGATGCATGCAAAATAATTTGAAAGATCTTATGCTTCTTCTTTAATTGCTTGAGTAAGCTTGGTTGCACATATGTATATATGTTTTCTATTCAAATAAGTGGGAATCATGTTTGTATTACAGTCCATGTCATATTTATGTTCAAACATGCATTTTTGGACTAGGAGATGTTCATAGGAAGTATGATTTGAATGACCTATAGTTATCTCCATGATATGATGATTCTTTTATAACATGCTAAATGACATATGAAAAGCATGAAATTCAAATGACATGCTAAAATGAAAAAGCATGAATTGATGATTGCAATTTCTTAAATGCAAAACTTGTGTGAAAAAGCTTATGAGACTCAAATGATTAAAGGATTTTGTATCCGGTTAAAGGATTTTACAATCCAAATGTCTCTCTTTCTTTATTTATTGAACATGGTTACTATCATACTGGTTTCATACCCGGAAAAATCAAATAGGGTGCAAAGTCGCTCATGCCATGTTTCGCTTATAAAGTTGGATATATTGTTTATTAAATTGAAAATCAATAAATTCTATATGTCTTTGCTTCTCTCATGACAATGGTGAAATTGGTTTGAATTCTTTTTAGAAACCTTGTCATTTGCTTTGCCAAATACCATTGTATTTTGGACTTGAATGCAACATGTCTTGTATGCAAAGCATTTTTATTTCACACATTTTATTAAAATAAATCTCCTTGTTTCTCTCCAATTAATTGAGTAGCATAAAATGGCTTATATGTTTATGCAAATATCTTGTTTGCTTCTATCTCTCTTTGCTATGAGTGACCTTGTTGGGGACTACTCATTTGCCTATATCTTGACAAAAAGGGGGAGTAGAATGTGGTAAGGGGAGATGCTAAATTGTTGTAGCAATTTGTGCATATTAGGGAGATTACATATTGAGGGGGAGTAACCCATTGAAGGGGAGCATTGCATTCACATACATTGCATGATGTTGTGCTTAACTTAAATGCAAATGCTTGTTTGTTTCACTTGATTAATCTCACATTTATGTGTATTGGAAAATATAGAAACCTTGTTTTCAGGGATTGATTGTTCTACAAGAGATTGAAGACTTCAAGATTTTATTGTTATTATATCTCTTTGTAATGTATAAAATCATTGTTGATCCATAGTTTTTTTTTTTTTTTTTGTGAGGAATCAATGTGAGTGATGGTTTTGTCACGAAATAGCCAAAGGGGGAGATTGTAAGGATTCCCGGTTTTTGATTGGCTTATTTCGTGGACAAACCACATTTTGGGGTTGAATGTAAAGGGTTGCTTAGGTGATAGGTGATCATGCTCAATGGCTCTACTTAAGACCTCAAGGATGACAAGCACTCCAAAGGTATATCTCTAGTGTTTATTTTCTTATTGAAGAGATTTAGTTGCACACATTCACTAGTAATGTTTGCATATGTATGCTTCACTTTTGTGTGCATTCTCTTCAAATGTCACATTTACACACTTGCACTTTTTGTTGTATCTTGTTGTGTGCTTTTTGTGTCTTGTAATTCATTTCCAGACATTGTTCGGAAACATCCGCGCATGTACGAAAGTGTGCTTGGTTTAGCGCGAAGATCACCTTCGGAGAATGCCCTTAGCTTCTCCTTTGGTTTCACCATCAGTGGTAAAACGACGGTTTGATCAACGGCCATGACTGTTGAATTTGAAACCGCTGTTTGATTCTAGAGAGCTCTAGATTGAATCTGTGGTTCCGAATAGACCTGATGCATTTATTATCTTGGTCTCAATTCAACGGTTTGATCGGCGGTTTCGAAACCACCGAATGAAATCGCCGTTCTAGATATTTTAGGTCGGTTTCTTTTTTGGGTTCTGATCGGCGGTTTCCCAAACCGCCGAATGTGGTTGCCGATTGATCCCCTGCCTCTCTGGTTCAATTCTGCGGCTACGATCGCAGAATGAAATCGTTGAACGGTGATTTCAAGGGCATTTTTGTTTTTTCACATGCCTTATTTTCTTTGTCTATAAATATCACACTTTCTCATTTCTCTGACCAAGTTCTTGACTCTTAAGAACCCCAAACTTAATTGAGAGATATTTGAGAGATATTTTCTTAGAGAACTCATTTACAAAACACTCAAACCATATACATGTGCATCAAAGATCATCTAAGCATTTTCTAGCATAGTTAGTTTGCTTATTTGAATGGGTCTTGGTCATCACACTTCCCTTGGTATGTTCTTCACTTTTATCATTGATATTTAGTGTTTTATTTATCAAGGCATCTCTTTTATTATTTGAATATTCTTAGATTAATATCTTATATTCAAAATAGAGATTGTTTGTGATGACATGATTGAGTGTTGTATTGTGATAGCTATTTAGGTTTTTATAATCTATTTTTAGCTAAGCTATTTGACATGTAATTTAGCTATTGATATCTAGGATTGTTTTTATTGACATATTATCATCCTAGATAAGCATATAGGGTTGCCTAGCTCTCATTGCATTTATTGAGTATTTTTATATATTCACACATAGGTTATGTTATCTCTTCATTGAGAATTTAAGTCTTGTTGGCTAAGGTTGCTTAGGCCACAAGTAAAATGGACTAAAGCCACTTTTAAAGGCCCGCGTGGGAGAAGTGGAGGATTATAGATCGGAGTGTTAGACGAGATCTACATAGGTTGTAAACTCCATTTCAATTAGTGGATTTTGAGGTTCAAGTGTGGCGCACTATACAGCCCGTGGTTTTTCCCAGTGGTTGAGTTTCCACGTATACATCAAGTGTTATTTAAATTGCGCACCATATTACACTTGTTGTATTTATATTGACTATTAGGGGTATTTTCGTAATCCTGTTCTTAAACAAATATTGGGTAAAAATTAGTTAAAATCTATTCATCCCCCCCTCCCTCCTTCTAGATTAATATATTGAACACACCCGAGTTTATTTTATTTGTTTCACTATTCTTTAGTTTTTTTTAGGTTTTGAGTTTCAAATCAACTAGAAAGAGTTTTTAAACTGACTTCAAAGAAAAGCAACCAAGATTTGATCTTTCCAAATCAAAACCCCAAAACTCATCATCCTTCATGATTCATTCATCATTTAGCATGCTCTAGGTATGATTTCTCATGGGTTTTCTTCTTTATTCACATGACTTGTAGTTAGAACATTTCTTGCATCTCTTCACATGTTTTTGCTTTACAAGATAGCATTTTTATTACTAGACTAGTCTCAAGATTGTATCTTTATTACTTAACTAGTTTCAAGATTGCATCTTTATTACTTGACTAGTTTCATGATTACATTTTTATTTTGCTTTGTGAGTTGTTTGTGATAGCTATTGCATATAGGTCTTTGTTTGCACATATAGCTATGTTGTATGCATGTCATATAGCAAAATGATATCTATGAGTGTTTAATATGTTTATCCATGTCTAGATAAGCTTAAATGCTTGACCTTTCATTTATGCACTTTGAATATTGCATATATTCACTTTAGGTTGTTAATCTCTTCTCTTAGAGAGTTAAGTCTTATATTTACCATTTGGTAGTTTGCAAGCAAAGGACTAGGTTCACTTTTGAAAGCCTACGGATAGTGGTGGTGGATTAGTAACCGTGTAGGGTTTGACGTGGTCAAGCTAGGTTATAATCACCATTACAATTAGTGGATTGAGGTTTGTGTGTGGCGCACATAACAGCCTATGGTTTTTCCTTATTGAAGGTTTGCACGTAAAAATCAAGTATTATTTATTTTCCGCATTCTACACTTGATTGATGGTTTGATTAGATAAGGGTTGTTTATCCGCATTCTACACTTGCTTTTCCGCATCATAATCCATCCTCTCACAATAACAATGAAGTTATGAGTGATAAAGAAAAGGAAGAGGACAAGCAAGATGAAGTAGATGAAAATGACTCAAATGGTAGGAGTAACTCACCAATGTCCGATTTTGAGTTTGATGAAGAGATAGATTATGATGACTTCATGAGATTCTTTGAGAACTCAAGATTGAAGAAGAAAAGAAGATACAAAAGTTGAAAGGCGAGAAGCTTGAATCGACTTCCAAAGTGACTCATTTAAGTAAGGAAATGAGTAAAGTAAAAGAGATGAAAGAATGATTGAAGATTGATTTAGTCTTGGCCAAGAAGAATGAAGAAAGCTTAAAGAAAGAGCTTATGGAAGCAAGATGGTTGATTGCTAAGATGACTTCCAGAACTGAGAAGCTTGACAAAATGCTATATTGTGGGAAAAGTCCTAGTGACAAACAGGGATTAGGATATGTGGAAGAAATTGAGACCACATCCTTAAAGAAGACAACATTTGTCAAGAGCAAAGAGATTGAAAATACTCAAACCCCTCAACAATCAACCAAATGGGTAGAAGTTGGTGAATCCTCAAAGCAAGCCCAAGAAAGGATTCTAACAAGATCTCAGCCACTACAAGCTAGAGCTCCACAACCAAGGATCCCACAAGCTCAACATGGGGTCTTTCATGCTCAACCAAGAAGACATGCCAACTTGACTCAATCACAAAGGAGAGAACTCAAAATAGAAGGAGGCCACAAATGCTTGCACAAGGCTATGGCATGAACTCCTATTTTACTCACACTTGTCATTATTGTGGAATTAAAAGCCATATTAGGCCTAATTGCTTTAAGTATATTAAATTGTCTAAAAGAGAAAACATGATTGAGAAAAATATGCTTAGAAGAGCCACAATGATTGCATCTAGGAAATTTAGAGCTAATAGAAAATGGCTTCTAGGAATGACCATGTTGCACCTAGGATGAATAGAAATAATGAATATTATTGTTATGTGGCTCAAGTGGCCTTGAAAGCTAATGCCTCCAACACTTGGTACCTTGATAGTGGGTGTTCTAGGCACATGACCGGAAACAAGAGTTTCTTTAAAACTCTTGTAATAGAGGATGATGGATTTATCACCTTTGGTGATGAATCTCATAAAAAAAGACATAGGGAAAAGTAATATATCTATTCCTAGTTTACCCTACTTGTCCAATACTCTTTATGTAAATGGCTTGCAAACCAATCTTATTAGCATATCACATTTGAGTAATGAAGGGCTTTCGGTTATGTTTGGCAAGATTAATTGCTCTATACTTAAGGAAAATGGGCAAATTGTGTTGAAAGACAAAAGATCAAGTGACAATTGCTATTGTCTTGAGTCTAATCTCATCTCTTGTAACTTGTGTACTAGTGAGCAAGTTGAGGTGTGGCACCAAAGATTTGGCCATATAAACTATAGGGACTTGAAAGTCATTGATAGGTTGAATGTTGTTAGAGGCCTTCCCAAGCTTGGAAAAAAGGTTGAGGGTGTTTGTGGCCCTTGTCAACAAGGGAAGCAAACCAAAAGTGTGCATAAGAAAGGCAAATATCTTTCCACCAAAAAGCCATTAGAGCTTTTCCATATGGACCTTATGGGTCCCATCCAAACCGAAAGCTTAGGTGGTAGTTGATGACTTCTCTAGGTTCACATGGATTTACTTTCTTTGAGAGAAGTCTGAAGCTTTTGAGAAATTCAAAATACTTTGTGTCAAAATTCAAAATGAGAAAACTTCTCACATTAAAAGCATTAAGAAAATTAGAAGTGATTATGGGAAAGAATTTGAAAATGCTAGCTTTGAAAACTTTTGCAATAACTTAGGCATTTCCCATGAATTTTTGGCCTTGAGGACTTCTCATCAAAATGGTGTTATTGAGAGGAAGAATAGAGTCATCCAAGAGATGTCTCGGGTGATGTTACTTAGCAACAAAGTCCCTAGGAATCTTTGGGCCGAAGCCATCAACACGGCTTGTTACATAAGGAATAGAGTTGTAAGATCCTTGATTTGTATTGGCTTGATTCCATTGTAAAACTCTCTATATTTGTAATAGTTGTTGCTTAGGTGATTCTTGGAGAAAATAAGCTTCAAAGGTGAAGAAACAACATTTTATGCAAATTTCATCTTCAAGGGGAACATCGCATACTTGGATGCTAAGGTATCAAGATTCTTCTTCTTCTTGCAATGCATAAGCGCACACACACACAATTCGTACATGTGTGTCCCTACATTGTAGTTCAAACATTTTGTAAGTGCCTCACTTTTTGATTGACTTATTTCGTCGACAAAATCACAATGGGGTTCAATCTTGTAAGGGTAGCTTAGAATTGAATAAATTTTACTTAATTGCTTAAGGACCTCATTGTGGATATCAATAGCTTCAAGGAAGGTGGCTACTTGATCTTGACTCTCAATTGAAGAGATTTAGTTGCACACACACACACACACACTCTCTAGCATGCATGTGTGATATTTGCTTCTTATATGTTTATTTTACACTAAACAAATTTGCACAATTTTCTTATGTATTGTTGAGTATGTGTGCCTGTGTGCTAGTCACCTTAACCGCGTTAGACCAGCACTGTGTGCATGTGGTCATGCGCTTGGACCAGCGCAAGTTGTCCAGAGGTTGGCCACTATTGGTGCACCCCTCGTTATACGCAGGTCTCACCAGCGCAACATCTTTAGAGGTGTGCCGCTGGTTATGCGCCCCTCAGCTGCGTTGGTTGACCAGCGCACTTGCTAAGCAAAGGGCGTGCACTGGTGGTGTGCGCTACTCGACCAGTGCACCACCAACGCAAATAACGAGAAGCTGGAGTGTTTTTTCCAAAACGACACCACTTTGCTTAGATCTCATATTGTAAAATCTTTTATTTGTATTGGCTTGATTCCATTATAAAACTCTCTATATTTGTATTAGTTGTTTCTTAGGTGATTCTTGGAAGAAAGAAGCCTCAAATGTGAAGAAGCAACATCTTGTGCAAATTTCGTCTTCAATGGGAACATCGCATACTTGGATGTTAAGGTATCAAGATTCTTCTTCCTCTTACAAGGCGTTAGCGCACACACACACAATTCATACATGTGTGTCCCTGCATCGTAATTCAAACATTTTGTATAATACTTTCACACACATTTAGTATGCACGTGCATTTATCTCATTGTTGACAATCTTGTAGAATTGCATGTTTTCTCACTATCGCTTAAATATGGCATGCTTGTGTTGAATAGTGTTTATTTGTTTGTGTTCCTTATGTTTTGGACTTGAGAATGATCTTATTTGATTCCTTATTGAGTTCTGGTCATTTCGGTTACTCATTCATTTAGTTTCGAGTCCATACGACGTAGTTATGTTACTTTGAATTCTCATTCGTTGAATTGTCTTCATCGTTGTTTTCCAAGATGAATTCTTAACCTTTTGTCAAAGTTCCATAGTCTTTGTTGTGCATGAGGGAGTCATGGTTCGTAATCCAAAAACGGATTCGAATTCGGAGTTCGGAGGCCCGAATATGGTCGAAGAACGTGGGAGGTGCGCGAGAGGGATTTGCATGGCCAAAGGCCATGCCTTGGCCACCCCATAGGGAGGCCGTGTGACCCACGGCCAGAGCAGCCCTCTGGTCCCGTGGGCCACATGCGCCCCACACAGGAAGCGTGATGTGGCCGCTTCTGATTCGCTCGAATCTTCCCTTCTTGAAATCTTTTTAAAGCCTTCCTTCTTCCCTCAATTTTTAACAACTTGAAGAAAATGAAAAACATGATTTCTGCAGAATTCTTCAACATTTTTGTTTTCTTATTTTGATCATAACTCTCTCATACGAACTCGAAATTGAGTAATCCAAAAACCAAAATTGTTGGTCTTGAAGAGAGCTACAAGTCTCAAGCATTTTCAGAGTCATTTGAATTTGTGATTGTTAGCAGCAAGCTGTTCTTCAGTCCGAGTTTCATCTTTGTATATTAAACTTCTTCTTCTCACTTCATCTTTTGATCTGCTCTTTAATCTTTCGATTTGATAGATGATTTGTATTTAGAATGATGTTAGAACATATTCTAGGGGTGTTTGATCATTTGGTAATTGAGTTTTAGTTTTGTATTTCTCTTGAACATATATTTGCTAAACTTGATTAAACTTGAAATTGATTCTAGAAATGATATATGTGATGTGCTTTATGACATTTTCTAGGTTTAATTTCATGATCTAAGAACTAGGTTTTTAGTGTGATATATTGAATATTCATACTTTGTTCTTATTGATTCACATGCTTTGATTTCTAGATAGATTTTGTGATTGTGTGTTGAAAGCATATTATAGAATATCTCTAAGCATGTTCATAGAGCTTGATTAATCATCTTGATTTATTTGATTGTGATTTGCATCATTTGCACCATTTGCCTCACCTAGATCATTGCCTTGTAATAGGTTGAAGTCTCTTGCAAAGTGAGTGAAACTTTGTATTGAGCAAGAAGTCTTGGTTAGGAATGAGATCCAGATAGCCAAGCAAAAGTCTTAGCAAGGAGTTGTGTACTCCGGATAGTTGAGCTTGGGTAGCTTGACTAGGATCCTAGTGATCTAGATTGCTAAGTGAGGAAATCTTCTTAGAGGCTTAAGAGCCTTGGATAGGGAGTTGCTCTCTAGAGGTGTAGGACACATCTTGGATAGAGAGTAGGCTTTGTGAATCACTAGCCCGAGGGTTGATTAAGATTTGATAGCTTGAGGTGGATATCATAGTGTTGATAGCTTTGAGTGTGTAAGTCCTTTTCGTATAGTGGATTTGCTTTGCCAATGGTTGTGGATTCAACCTGTGGATTTTTCCTCTTTGAGGTTTTACCACATTAAAATATCTTGTGTCTCATTTTCGCTTTATATTTCTTTATCTTCCATATGTTCTCTTGTATTGATTCTTTTGTATATTGATGCTTACATGTATTAATTCATATTATACATTTGCTATATCATATCAAGTGTTCATTTCATTTTTGTATTCCGCAATTTTTGAATATTGGAAGAATTTGGAACTATACCTATTCACCCCCCCCCCCCCCCCCCCCCTCTCTAGGTATAAAACACTATTGCTTTAAAGGGAATTTCACATATATATATATGCCTTGATAGCCTTTGGACGTTTTTTAGAGCAAAAATTACATCTTTTGAGAGCCATTAAGTATCTTCAAAGCAAAGGTATCAAGACTTGATTTTTATTACTCAAAACACAAACACCATCATATTTTCATGTTTTATACATCATCTAGCATGTTCTAGTTTGATTTTTATAGGGTGTTCATCTTTTCTCACATGACTTGTAGTTAGAACATCATTAGCATCACTTCACATGTTTTTTCTCTACAAGATAGTTTTTTTATTACTTGACTAATCTCAAGATTGCATCTTTATCACTTGACTAGTTTCAAGATATCATTTATTGTGCTTTGTGAGTTGTTTGTGATAGCTATTGCTTATAGGGTTTGATTTGCACATATAGCTAGGTTGTATGAATGCCATATAGCCACATGATATCTAGGAATGTCTCTAACATGTTCATCCATGCCTAGATAAGCTTAAATGTCTAACCTTGCATTTTAGTATCTTGAATATTGCACATATTCACCTTAGGTTGTGTTTATCTTTTCTTTTTGAGAGACAAGTCTTGTATTTGCTTTTTGGTAGTTTGTAAGCAATGGACTAGATTCACTTTTGAAGGCCTATGGGTAATAGTGGTAGATTAGTAACCGTGTAAGGTTTGACGTGGTCAACCTATTTTGTAATTGCCATTACAATTAGTGGATTGAGGTTCTTGTGTGGCGCACAAAACAGCCCGTGGTTTTTCCCCGTATGGGTTTCCACGTAAAAATCATATGTCATTTACTTTCCGCATTTTTACACTTGATTTTAATTGTTGATTAGTTGGGGTTGATTTTGAAATATTGACTAATCTTGAAAATCGGTAAAAAGGGATTAAAATCTATTCACCCTTCTCTAGATTATATTAGGACTCGTTTATATTTATTTTCAATTGGTATCAGAGCTGGTTCCTTAACATAATTAGGAGATCCCTTGCTCTTGTTAGAGTCTTTTGCATTTGTTTGCATTTTTTTTTTGTGGATTTTGTGTGTGTAGCTTGTTTGTGTGCATTCATATCATTCTTACCCAAACACAATGAGTGAAAATGGAATTGGAGGCGAGGGTGTCTCTAGCACTAGACCTCCCTTGCTTAACGGGGTCAATTACGTATCATGGAATGGCAAAATGGAAGCATATGTGTGTCAAATTCATGACCGGGCATGGATGGTGATTGAAGATGGGTACACTCCACCTATGATAACTCCTACGGGAGGTAGAGAAGAAGTCCCCAAGCCGAAGGCACAATGGACCCTCTAAGAGTTTGAGGCTTCAAAATGGAACAACAAAGCCATGCACGCAATCCTATATGCCATGGACGACAACTAATACAAACTCATTCAAACTACAAGAATAGCAAAGGAAGCTTATGACATATTGGATACGGCTCATGAAGGAACTGAGGTGGTTAAGGACTCCAAGCTCCAAGTTCTCTAAACACAATTTGAGACCATAAGGATGGAGGAGGATGAGGCTTCATTGACTTCCAAGTGAAGCTTATGGATATAGTAAATCAAAATCACCAACTTGGTGATCCCTATTCGGATAGAAGGATCAAGCAAAAGATCATGAGATCGCTTCCCAAGAGGTTTGAATCCAAAGTGATGGCGTTGGAAGAAAATAGTGACTACTCAAAGATGAAGTCAAGTGAAGTAATTGGAAGGCTTTTGGCCTATGAATTTAGGAAGGGTCCTACATCTACACCTCCAAATAAGCAAAAGAGTCTTGCCTTGAAGAGCATCAAGGTAGAAAAGGATGAAAAAGACTCGGATGAAGAAATTGCTTTGATGGCAAAGAAGTTCAAGTATGACGTTTGAGAAGAAAGGGTTTGGCTCCTAGGGAAAGTTTATGAAAAAGAAGGCTAATTTCAAGAAAGTGGAGCAAACTCAAGAGAAAAATCACAAGAAGGGTGTTTAATGCTATGAGTGTAGTGGCTTTAGACACATTGCTCCCGAGTGTGCTAAATTGAAGAAGAAGAGAGGAAAAGCCATGGCGGTGACTTGGAGTGATAGTGATGACCTAGAAGAGGAAGATAAGTCTTCGGATGATGATGAAGACCAAGTTGCCAACTTCATTGCTTTCTCATCCTCTCACAATAGCAATGAAGTTATGAGTGACAAAGAAGAGGAGGAGGACAAGCAAGAAGAAAGTGACTAAAATGGTGAGGGCAACTCTTCAAACTCCAATTTTGAATTTGATGAAGAGATGGACTATGATGACTTTATGAGATTCTTTGAGAACTCTAGATTGAAGAAGAAAAAGAAGATACAAAAGTTGAAAGGGGAGAAGCTTGAATTAACTTCCAAAGTAACTCATTTGAGTAAAGAAATGAGTAAAGCTAAAGAGATGGAAAAAGGTTTGAAGATGGAGCTAGTCTTGGCCAAGAAAAATGAAGAAAACTTGAGGAAAGAGCTCATGGAAGCAAAGGGGTTGATTGCTAAGATGACTTCCGGAACCAAGAAACTTGACAAGATGCTATCTAATGGGAAGAGTCCAAGTGACAAGAAGGGGTTAGGATATATGGAAGAAATGGAGACCGCTTCCTTGAAGAAGACAACCTTTGTCAAGAGCAAAGAGGTTGAAAGTGCTCAAACCCCTCAACAATCAACTAAATGGGTGGAAGTTGGTGAATCCTTAAAGCAAGCACAAGTAAGGATTCCAACAAGAGCTCCACCATCAGCTAGAGCTCATTAACCAAGACCTCCTCAACCAAGACCTCCACAACTAAGGATCCTACAAGCTCAACATGGGGTCTTTCATGCTCAACCTAGAAGACATGCCAACTTGGGTCAACCACAAAAGAGAGAGTTGCCTCAACACCCAAGAGCAACCCAAAATAGAAGGAGACCATAAATGCTTACACAAGGCTATTGTATAATTCCTATTTTACTCCTACTTGCCATTTTTGTGGAACTGAAGGCCACATTAGGCCTAATTGTTTTAAGTATATTAAATTATATAGAAGAGAAAACATGATTGAGAAAAATATGCTTAGAAGAGCCACAATACATGCACCTAGGAAATTTAGAGACATTGGACCAATGGCTCCTAGGAATGATCATGTTTCACTTAGGATGAACATAAATGATGAATATTATTGCTATGTGCCCAAGTTGCCTTGAAAGCCAATGCCTCCAACACTTGGTACCTTAATAGTAGGTGTTCTAGACACATGACTGGAAACAAGAGTTTCTTTAAAACTCTTGTAATGGAGGATGGTGGATTCATCACCTTTGGTGATAGGTCAAAGAAAAAGGTTATATGGAAATGTAATATATCTATTCCCGGTTTGCCCTCTTTGCACAATACTCTTTATATAGATGGCTTATAAGCCAATCTTATTAGCATATCACACTTGAGTGATGAAGGGCTTTCGGTTATGTTTGGCAAGGTTGACTACTCTATTCTTAAGGAAAATGGGCAAGTTTTGTTGAAAGGCAAGAGATTAAGTGTCAATTGCTATTGTCTTGGGTCGAATCTCTTCTCTTATAACATGTCCACTAGTGAGCAAGTTGAAGTGTGGCACCAAAGATTTGGCCACATTAACTATAGGGACTTGAAAGTCCTTGATAGATTGAATGTTGTTAGAGGCATTCCCAAGCTTGGAAAAAAGGTTGAGGGTGTTTGTGGACCTTGCCAACAAGGCAAGCAAACCAAAAGTGTGCATAAGAAAGGCAAATACATTTCCGTAAAAGTGCCATTGGAGCTTTTCCATATGGACCTTATGGGTCCCATTCAAACCGAAAGCGTATGTTGTAAAAGATACATTCTTGTTGTTGTTGATGACTTTTCTAGGTTCACATGAACTTACTTCCTTAGAGAAAAATCTGAAGCCTTTGAGAAATTTAAAATGTTTTGTATCAAAATTCAAAATGAGAAAACTTCTCACATTAAAAGCATTAAGAAAATTATAAGTGATCATGGGAAAGAGTTTGAAAATGCTAGCTTTGAAAACTTTTACAATAGCTTAGGCATTTCCTATGAATTTTCGGCCCCTAGGACTTCTTAACAAAACGGTGTTGTTGAGAGTAAGAATAGAGTCCTCTAAGAGATGGCCTATGTCATGTTGTTCAGTAACAAAGTCCATAGAAATCTTTGGTTATAAAGGGAATAGAGTATTCCTTAGGCCCGGGACTAAACAAACATCCTATGAGTTAAGGAAGGGTAAAAAACCTAATGTAAGCTAATTTCACATATTTGGAAGCAAGTGCTATATACTTAATGACTATGATCAACTTGGCAAGTTTGATGCCAAGAATGGTGAGGGTATTTTTATTGGATATACACTTAATAGCAAGGTCTATAGAGATTTTAATCTAAACACTCGAAGTGTGATGAAATCATCAAATGTTGTCTTTGATGATTGTAGGCCCAAACATGATGACCATGAGAAGGATGTTTGTGATATTGATGACCTTCCCATGAAGGAGTGTGGTGAGACTTCAAGTGATGTGAAGTCAAACCAAGATGAAGAGGATGATTTACCTCTTAATAGAGTTCCTCATTTGGACTCCAATGAACCCGCTCCTTGGGTTAGGAAACTCCATGATAAGGATAATATTATTGGAGATGTTAGAGAAAGTGTTAGGACTAGACGTTAAATAGCTAATAAAATTAGTTACACTTGTTACACCTCTCAAATAAAACCTAAAAAGGTGGATGAGGCCTTGAATGATGAATATTGGGATCTTGCTATGCAAGAAGAGCTAAACTAATTTGAGAGAAATAAGGTTTGGACTCTTGTTCCTAGACCTAAAACACCAATGTCATAGGCACTAAATGGGTGTTTAGGAACAAATCCGATGAGGCTGGAAACATTGTGCGAAACAAGGCAAGGCTCATGGCACAATGGTACTCTCAAATTGAGGGTATCGACTTTGAGGAGACATTTGCTCTTATTGCCCGTTTAGAGTCCATTAGGCTTCTCTTGTCCATTTCTTGTGTGTAAAAGTTCAAATTACACCAAATGGATGTCAAGAGTGCCTTTCTTAATGGCTTCTTACGTGAAAAAGTGTTTGTAGAGCAACCCAAGGGGTTTGTGGATCCACACCACCCTTTTCATGCCTATCACCTCAAGAAGGCTTTATAAAGGTCAAAACAAGCACTGAGGGCTTGGTATGAACGCTTCACTCTCCATCTTGTTGACAATGGCTACTATAGAGGTAGTGTTGACAATATATTGGTCATCAAGTGCACTAAAGATGAGCTATTTATAGCTCAAATTTATGTTGATGACATTGTATTTGGTTCCACCAACCAATCTAAAGTTAGACAAATTGTTGATGACATGTCTCATGAATTTGAAATAAGCATGGTTGGTGAACTAAATTACTTCCTAGGCTTACAAATCAAGCAAATGCATGATGGGATCTTCATATCCCAAGCTAAGTATGCTAAAAGCCCAGTGAAGAAGTTTGGCCTTGAAAATGCCGAACATTGTGACACACCCATGAGCACCACCTTGAAACTTAGCAAAGATGCTACTGGAAAGGATGTTGAGCAAAGTTTATATCGTGGCATGATAGGTAGCTTGCTTTACTTAACTGCAAGTAGGCCCGATATATCATTTAGCTTAGGTGTTTGTGCTAGGTATCTAGATAGCGGTTGCTCTAGGAACATGACTGGGAACAAAGAGTCCTTCAAGAATCTTGTGTTAAAGGATGAAGGATGTGTCACTTTTGGTGATGACACCAAAAAGCAAGTTCTAGGCAAGGGAACTATATGTATCCCCGGATTGCCTAAACTTCGCTATATTTTGTATGTTGATGGGTTATAAGCTAATTTAATAAGCATCACTCATTTGTATGAAATCTTTAAGGAAGTTAGCTTTAACAAAGATGTGTGCACTATAATTGATAAAAAGAGCAATGTTGTCCTAAAAGTCAAAATGTCTATAGATAATTTCTATTGTCTTGAGTTAGATCCTTTAACTTGCAACATGGCACATGAGTGCAACAAGCTAGACTTGTGGCATCAACATTTGGACCACATGAATTTTAAAGACTTAAAAAGGCTTGAAAAACATGGTATTGTTAAAGGTCTTCCCAATCTTGGTAAAAAGCTAGAGGTTGTTCGTGAACCTTGCCAATTAGGTAAACAAACCAAAATGCCACACAAAAAGAAC
This sequence comes from Acer campestre, assembly GCA_954870605.1. Taxonomy (NCBI): domain Eukaryota; kingdom Viridiplantae; phylum Streptophyta; class Magnoliopsida; order Sapindales; family Sapindaceae; genus Acer; species Acer campestre. The sequence continues at coordinate 20,264,188 of OX940800.1, read as the reverse complement.
ACTTATTTTGCTACCAAGAGACCTTTAGAGCTTGTGCATATGGACCTAATGGGGCCAATTCATACCAAGAGCCTCAATGGCAAAAAGTATATTTTTGTATGCGTTGATGACTACTTTAGGTTTACTTGGGTTTATTTTCTTAGAAACAAGACCGAGGCTTTTGATTACTTCAAAAAAATTTGTAATCAAGTTCAAAATGAAAAAGGTATTGATATCAAGAAAATATATCACATTAGGAGTGATCATGGGACGGAATTTGAAAATGCCAAATTTAGTGAGTTTTGTGATGGTTTAGGGATTTCTCATGAGTTCTTAGCACCTAGAACTCCTCAACAAAATAGAGTTGTTGAGAGAAAAAAAACCATGTCTTGCTAGTGATGGCTAGGGTCATGCTCAATAGCAAGAAAGTCCCTAGAAACCTATGGGCCGAAGCGGTCAATGCCGCTTGTTATGTGTCTAAAAAAGTATTTAGAAGGCCTGGCACAAAACTAACGTCCTATGAGCTATGGAAGGGTAAGAAGCCCAATGTTTGTTACTTCCACACTTTTGGGAGTAAGTGTTACATTTTGAATGATAGAGATCACTTGGGTAAATTTGATGCTAAAAGTGATGTTGGTCTCTTTCTTAGGTATGCTATTAATAGTCGTGCACATAGAGTGTTCAACTTGACCACTAAGACTATTATGGAATCTATCAATGTTAAGATAAATGACCTTAGCATGCTTAATTTGTGTGATGATAATAGTATTAATGAATCTAATGAAAATCTTGTTAATGACACTAATGCACCTATTTTATGTGGCTAGTAGTGAATCAAGTCAATATGATGAAAAAGATAGTTGTGTTGAAGTTCAAAGTCAAGGATTAAAAAATGCCTTAAATGATAATCAACAAAATGACCAAGTTGTTGAAAATTCTCCTCATACTAGACTTCGAAACTTACACTATCAAGATGACATCATAGGTGACTTGAATGAAAGGGTTAGAACTAGAAATCAAATAGCTAACCAAATTTCATATGCTTTCTACACTTCTCAAATTGAACCCAGAAATATTAATGAAGCAATTGTTGATGAATATTGTGTTGGGGCTATGCAAGATGAACTTAATCAATTTGAGAGGAATGAAGTGTGGTCCTTAGTTCTTAGGCCTAAAGACATAAATGTAATTGGCACTAAATGGGTTTTTACCAATAAAACCGATGAAAGTGGCAAGATTGTGAGGAATAAAACAAGACTAGTGGCTCAAGGTTACACTCAAGTTGAGGGTGTAGACTTTGGTGAGACATTTGCACCGGTTGCTCATCTTGAGTCTATTAGACTTTTGTTGTCCATTGCATACATTAAAAGGTTCAAATTGTTTCAAATGGATGTCAAAAGTGCTTTTCTCAATGGATATCTTCAAGAAAAACTGTATGTTGAACAACCTAAGGGTTTTGTAGACTTTCACTCTCCTAATCATGTGTTTAAATTGAAAAAGGCCCTCTATGGCCTTAAACAAGCTCCAAGAGCTTGGTAAGATAGGTTGACTCAATACCTTATTGACAACTATTATAGGAGAGGTGGCATTGATAGAACATTGTTTATCAAACATCATAATCATGATATTTTTGTTGCTCAAATATATGTTGATGACATTGTTTTTGGGTCTACTAATAAAACCAAGGTTGATGAATTTGTAAATGTGATGTCAAGTGAATTTGAAATAAGTATGGTGGGTGAGTTAAATTACTTTATAGGAATGCAAGTAAAGCAAACTAGCATGGGCATAATATTGAATCAATCTAAATATGCTAAAAACCTTGTTAAGAGGTTTGGCCTAAAAAATGGAAAAGATTTTAAAACTAGCATGAGTACTACTCTTAAACTTTATAAAGATGAAAAGGGGAAAAGTATTGACCAAAGCCTTTATAGAAGCATGATAGGTAGTCTACTTTACTTAACGGCTAGTAGACCGGACATTGCTTTAGTGTAGGCTTGTGTGCTAGATTCCAAGCCAATCCTAAGGAATATCACTTAAAGGATCATTAGGTACATCAAAGGAACTCATAATCTTGGTCTATTTTATTCATTTGATACTAATGATATCATTGTAGACTATTGTGATGCCGATTGGGCGGGAAACATAGATGAATGTAAAAGCACATCCGACGGTTGCTTTTATGTTGGGAATAACTTGGTTTCTTGATCAAGTAAGAAACAAAATTCTGTTTCCCTCTTTTTTCCGAAGCCGAGTACATTGCAACCGGAAGTGCTTGCACACAATTACTTTGGATGAAACAAAACCTTAAGGATTATGAGACAGAACAAGGAAAATGACATTTTATTGTGATAACTTAAGTGTCATTAACATCTCTAAAAATTCGGTTCAACACTCTCGCACAAAGCACATTGATATTAGGCATCATTTCGTTAGAGATCTAGTTAAACATTCTATTGTTACTCTACATATGCCTACTAAAAATCAACTTACAGACTTGTTCACCAAGCCCTTGGACAAAGAAAGGTTTAAAACTCTTAGAATGTCCATTGACATGTGTTGATTAAATGTGCTTATGTGATTGTTGAGTGGCTTGATGAGCAAAATTTAATTTGTAATCAATATCTTTGAAAGCCTCTCACTTGAGAAGTAGTGATCTTAATCAAATATCTCTTATTGTTTCTAGATCATGCACTTGAGCTTGAAAATCATGTTTTTTGAAAAGTGCATTAATGCTTCTCTAATATGTTTTAGTTTTGAGTATATGTGATTGAATGTATGTAGATAATGGATGCATTTAGAAGTCTATTGCTTAGTACATGATAGATGACCTATGGTATGTATCCATTTTGCTTCGGCACTACATAGTATTCAACGACCACCCTCATGGAAAGGCCTACACACTTTGGTTGTGCAGCCGCCCATTGTAGGAAAGGGCTACGCCATTGTGATGAGTGAAAGCCGCCAATAGGTGTATATATTTTTGTTAGAAAAATCAAAGAAGTGCTGAAAAGAATCATTAAAAAAATATATATTTGATTCTAAGCCTAAAAAAATAAAAAATAAAAAATAAAAGGCTTAATGGTGTATAGTTGAGAATTTTGAAATGCTCAGGTTGAGAAATAGAAATGGGTAAACGAGCCACAAGCACACACACGCTCACATGTTGATATAAGCAAAAACCTGGATGAATATCGGTATGACCTATTTTTGGAAACACTTTAGTTGGATATGTGTGGAAATTGTTTGCATATTGATATCATAATTACTCCTACTATATATGTGAGAAGCATTCACACACACACACACACACACACACACACACACATATTTTGCTTATGTGTTTGATTCATTAGCAATGTGAGAAAATTTTTGAGAGATTAATGAAAATCTATGATTCTCTCTTGGACTTTGGAAAATGGTGAAATTTTTCTCTTATTGCTTGAGTTTGTGAATGTATGAGTCCCTTGTGAACAAATCTACTTTGTGATAATATGTGGAGCATATGTTAAAGGAGAGCTTCAATTTATTCAACTTCGCTTTCTATACGATTTGTTTGCTTAATATCTCATTCTTTATCTCTTGTGTCCTTTTTCTATTCCTTGACAAAAAGGGGGAGAAATTGTATACCTCATCATGTTTAATATGGGGGAATCCATGTTTGACATAGGGGAGATATGTATACCTCACCTTGTGTGGAGAAATGTTTCAAATGTGTGAGTTTTGTACATCTTTGTGCTCGATTGGAGACTTTGTCTTAAGGGGGAGAAAAGAATTCTTACCTTATTGTGTTAAGGATCTTAGGGAGAGCTTTTAATGTGGAAACATTCATACGCTTGAGATAATGCATTTTTTTGTATGAGTTAAGGGAAGTTTTATTATTTGTTTGTGTGATAATATCTTACCATTCTTCTTTGGAAGAAGAACTCTTGTTGGTTTGTTTGTTTTTTTTCTCTCTCATGGGTACTTTAAAGTTCAAAAAAGGGATGTTTGAAGACTCAAGAAAACTTGAAGATCTTTTAGTCTAAGGATCTCTTTATTATGCGAGGATAAGAAAATGCTATCAACATTGAGTTTATTGGAGTGAACAATGTATGCTGAGGATGAGGTTTTGCCATGGAATAGCCAAAGGGGGAGATTGTAAGATCCTTGATTTGTATTGGCTTGATTCCATTGCAAAACACTCTTTATTTGTAATGGTTAGTTGCTTAGGTGATTGTTAGTGAAAAGAAGCTTCAAAGGAGAAAAGAAACTTCTCATGCAAATATCGTTTTCAAGAGGAAAATCACGTACTTGAATGCTAAAGTATCAAGATTCTTCTTCCTCTTGCAAGGCGTAAGCGCACATATACAAAATTCATACATGTGTGTTCCTACATCATAGTTCAAACATTTGGTATAACACATTCATACTCATTTAAGTATGCACATGCATTATTCTTATATTGTCAAACATTATAGAATTGCATGTTTTATGACTATCGCTTGGATATGGCATGCTTGTGTGATATTGTGTTTATTTGTTTGTGTTTCTTATATTTTGGAATTGAAAATGATCTCTTATGATTTCTTATTGAGTCCCGGTCATTTTGGTTACTCATTCATTAAGTTTAGAGTCCAAACGATGTAGCTACGCTACTTTGCGTTCTCATTCGTTGAGTTGTCTTCATCGTCATTTTCTGAGATGAATTCTCAACCTTTTGTCAAAGTTTTGTAGTCATCATTGTGCGTGAGGGAGTCATGATTTGTAATCCGAAAACGGATTCGAAATCAGAGTTCGGAGGCCCGAATACGACTGAAGAACGTGAGTAGAGCGCGAGAGGAGCAAGCAAGGCCAACGACCAAGCTTGGCACACGGCCAGAGACCTCCTCTGCTCATGTGTGCCAACACACGCCCCATACGTGAATAGTGACATGGTTGCATCTGGTTGGTCCATTTTTCCCTCTCTTGAATTCTTTCAAATACTCTTCTCCTTCCCTCCAAACACAACTTGAAGAAAATTGAAAAAGAAAGAAGTAAAGAATTTCTTCATGATTTTTGGTATCTTGTTTCAATCATAACTTTCTCATTTCAACTCCAAATCACTTGATTCAAAAGCCAAAAAAGTTGATCTTGATGAGAACTACAAACCCCAAGCATTTTCAGAGCCATGTGACTTCATGATTTTTCGCTGAGAGCAGATTTCAATCCGAGATTCATCTTTGTATGTGAAACATCTTCTTCTTACTTTCACTTTTGATCATCTCATTTAATCTTCTTATTTGATAGATGAAATGTGTTAAGAATAATGTTAGTTCACATTCTAGGTTTGTATGATTGATTGATTATTGAGTTTTAGTCTTGTGATCTCATTTGAACATGTTTTGCTAAACTTGACTTAACTTGAAATTGATTCTAGAAATATCTTGTATGATGTGTCTCTTGATAATTTCTAGGTTTAATTTCATGATCTAAGAAAAAATATTTGTGTGAAATATTGAATATTCTTGACTTGTTCTTATTGATTCACATGCCTTGATTTCATGGTACATTTGTGATTGTTTGTTGAAAGCACATCATAGAATTTTTCTAAGCATGTTCATAGAGCTTGATTGATCATCTTGCTTTATTTAATTGTGATTTGCATCATTTGCATCGCCTAGATCATTGTCTTGTGGAAAGGTTGAAGTCTCTTGTTAAAGTGAGTGAAGCTTTAATTTGAGCAAGAAGACTTGGCTAGGAATGTGTTTCGAATAGCCAAGCAAAAGTCTTAGCAAGGAGTTTGGTACTCCAGATAGTTGAGCTAGGGAAGCTTGACTATGATCTTTGTGATCTAGATTGCTAAGTAAGGAAATCTTTCTAGAGGCTTGTAAGCCTTGGATAGGAAGTTGCTTCCTAAAGGTGTAGGATACATCTTGGATAGGAAGTTGGCTAAGTGGTTTACTAGCCCAAAGGTAGATTATGAGGTGATAGCTTAAGGTGGATATCATTGTGTTGATAGCCTTGAGTGTATAAGTCCTTTTCATATAGTGGATTTGCTTTGCCAGTGGTTGTGGTATCAACCTGTGGATGTTTCCTCTTTGAGGTTTTACCACATAAAAACTATTGTGTCAAGTTTCGCTTTACTTTTCATTATCTTCCATTTCATATATTGATTGTATCTTTTGTATATTGATTTTCACATGTATTGATTCATACTATACGATTGTTAAATATATCAAGTGTACATTTCATTCTTGTTAGGTATATTATACACTATTGCTTTAAGGGAATTTCAGTTTGTGAATCGCATCTCAAACCATGGGATTTGATACTCCTTTGACAATAATCCAAGTCTTGTTGGATATAATGATGCTGGAAAATTGTGATGATAGGAAAAGCACATCAGGCGATTGCTTCTTCTTTGGGAACAATTTGGTTTCTTGGTTTTGCAAGAAGCAAAACTCAATTTCCCTATCCACGGCCGAAGCGGAATACATTGCCGCCAGTAGTGCTTGCACTCAATTGATGTGGATGAAACAAATGCTAGCCGATTATGGCTTGGAGCAAGGTACTCTTACTTTATTTTGTGATAACATGAGTGCCATTAAAATTTTCAAAAATCTCGTCCAACATTCTAGGAAAAAGCACATTGATATTAGACACCATTTCATAAGAGATCTAGCTGAGAGTAAAACCATTGCATTAGAACATGTGGGAACAAATGACCAACTAGCGGATTTGTTTACAAAACTTTTAGACACTCTTAGATTTGGGAACCTTAGGAATTTTATTGGGATTTGTCACTTAGGTTGAAATGGTATGTCTTTACTTCATATGGGAAGCTCAAGCAAAGAGAGCAAAGTTGCATGATCATGCATTGTGCTACATTAATATATTTTATGCCTCTTATTTAATTGCTTGAGATGATTAGTTGTACATGCTTATATGTATTTTTCTTAATAAGTGTGCTACATTACCTTGCTTACAATCCATGTCATATTTATGCTTAAACATGCATTTTTGGAATAGGAGATGTACTTTAGGAGTACTTGTTGAATGACTTATAATTGATCTCCATGACATGATGATTATTTCTAATGACATGCTTAAGATGAAAAGTATGAGTTGAATGTGAAATGTTTGATTGCTAAATCTTGAATGCAAATATGTGTAAAAGCAATTTTGAGACTCAAATAAATAAGGATCTTAAAATCCAAAGTCTTTTTTTTTTGTTAGTAGAACAAGGCTACTATCATACGGGTATCTCACTCAGAAAAATCAAATAGGGTGCAAAGTCGCTCATGTCTTGTTTTGTGTATAAAGTTGGATATAGTTGTTCTTTAAAATTGAAATGCTTAAACTTTATATCCTTGCTTTTCCATGACAAAGGGTGAAATGAGTTTGAATTATATTGAAAATCTTTGTTGTTTGCTTTGCCAAATACTATTGCTTTTGAGCTTGAATGCAACATGTCTTGCATACAAAGCATCTTTGTCACACATCTTGCTTAAAATAAAACTCCTTGAATCTATTTTACTTATTTGAGTTGCATAAAGTTGCTTATATGATAATGCATATGTGTTTGTGCTACAAACTCTCCTTGCTAATGCTTACTTAGTAGGGGAGACTCCCTTTGCCTATCTCATGACAAAAATGGGGAGTAAGTCCGGGGAGAATTTGTGCCATTCTTGGCATTGCATTTAGGGGGAGTTGAGAGAGAGTAACCCATGTTGGGAGATGTTGCATTTAGAGAGAGTTGCATTGCATGGCATGATTACATTTTTTTTTTATTGTATTGATTTACTTTGGCAATTGCAATTACTCTTGTTATAAGCACCTCTCACACACTTGCTCTTAGAATGTATCTTTCTTATTGATTGTGTGTAGGTTGGATTTTTTCTACAAGCTTTTGATTGACTTGAAGATGTTTAAGACTTAGACTAGGGCTTTATTGTAATGTAGAAAATCTTGTTGATCAACCATTTTTTTTTTTTTTTTGAGATGTTGCTATATGAGTGTTAGTTTTATCACGAAATAGCCAAAGGGGGGATTGTAAATACCTCACTTTTTGATTGGTTTATTTCGTTGACAAAACCACAATGGGGTTCAAATATATAAGGGTAGCTTAAGATTGAGGAAATCCATATCAAATGTCAAAGGACTTCATTGTGGACATCAAGAGCTTCAAGGAAGGTAGTTTACTTGTCTTGACTCTTAATTGAAGAGATTTAGTTGCGCACACACACATCTCATGATCTTACATGTTTTATACCATGTTATGTGTTTCTTATTGGTGCACATTCTCTTTTCATCCATGATCTCTCTTGTGTATACTATTTGTTCATGGCCATAACCATTGGCCTTGAAAAATGCATGAGTCTTTTCAAGAGGTTGTTTTTCACCTCTAAACCCTTGCCATTACCGCTGTGGCTTTTCGTAGCGGTAGGGACAACAGTCATATGGACAGTGGGAACCACTCTCAGAATCGCTCCCATGACCGCTGCTATTTTTCTTAGCGGTTGTCTTGATAGCGTGAACCGCTGCAGCTTTCGCAGGGGTACCGACAACGGTCGACGGCTGATGAGTTTTTAAAAATGTTACCTTTCACATTCTCACTCTCTCCTCTATAAATACATCATATTCTCTATTTCCTTTTTAGGTTTTGAGCTTCAAATCATCTAGATAGAGTTTTTAGAGTGACTTCAAAGAAAAGCAACCAAGATTTAATCTTTCTAAATCAAAACCCCAAAACCCATCATCCTTCATGATTCATTCATCATCTAGCATGCTCTAGGTATGATTTCTCTTGGGTTTTCTTCTTTACTCACATGACTTGTAGTTATAACATTTTTGCATCTCTTCACATGTTCTTGCTTTACAAGATAGCATTTTTATTACTTGACTAGTCTCAAGATTGCATCTTTATTACTTGTCTAGTTTCAAGATTACATCTTTATTAATTAACTAGTTTCAAGATTGCATTTTTATTTTGCTTTGTGAGTTGTTTGTGATAGCTATTGCATGTAGGTCTTTGTTTGCACATATAACTATGTTGTATACATGTCATATAGCAAAATGATATCTATGAGTGTTTAACATGTTCATCCATGCCTAGATAAGTTTAAATGCTTGACCTTGCATTTATGCACTTTGAATATTGCATATATTCACTTTAGGTTGTTAATCTTTTCTCTTAGGGAATCAAGTCTTGCATTTACCATTTGGTAGTTTGCAAGCAAAAGACTAGGTTCACTTTTGAAGGCCTGCGGGCAGTAGTGGTGGATTAGTAACCGTGTAGAGTTTGATGTGGTCAACCTAGGTTATAATCACCAATACAATTAGTGGATTGAGGTTCGTGTGTGGTGCACATAACAGCCCATGGTTTTTCCTTGTTAAAGGTTTGCACGTAAAAATCAAGTGTTATTTATTTTGCGTATTCTACACTTGATTGATGGTTTGACTAGATAGGGGTTATTTATTGAATATTGACTAATCAAGAAAAAATTGTAATTAACTTGATTAAAATCTATTCACCACCCCCCCCCCCCCCCCCCCCCCCGCCCTCTAGATTAATTTGACACGTTATATATATATATATTTTCAAGTGATACACGTATTCTCACTCTAGACAACCTCAGGCTATGGACACTACCACTCACAACTCTTGATTCAATCCCTAGTGATGTCCCCTGATCCACTACTCTTGGCATGAGCACCTCCTACTCTGCCCGCAGGCCTTTTACAGTGGCACTTGACCAATGCTTGCCAACCAACCCTTGGTTGCAAGACTTCACTTGCTTGTACAACTTTACCTAGAAGCCACAAGACTTTGACTCATTGAAGAGAATTAAAAGTCTAGGTGTGAACATATGACAATGATGCTCAAATGCAATAATGTGTAAGACCACACACAAAATACCTAACTAGATGTTATAATGCAATTCAACAACCTAGTTGTCAAACAATGCCCACAAGCATATTGTTTTTGAGTAAATTTGGTAAATGGTGGATGCAACTGGTTTATTGGATGATCACTCAAATCTTATTACAAATCCACATTTATATGAGAAAACAATCTCCTAGGCCTCAAAGATACAAATCTTGAGCACATGACTTTTTTCTTTCCTCTCTCTCTTTCTTTATGTTTGTATATATATACTTCTCAGAAACGTGTTGGGAGCCTTATACTTGAGTGTTTATGTCTGACACCCTGAGTAGCTTGGGCGGGGAAACCTATTGGCTGATACCTACCGCTTGGCTTGACCAACGATGCCTTGACGTGTGGATTGTGTAGGAGAATCTGCTTTTGAGGGGCATCTTGGTGACTTGAACCACAACATGGTTTTTCCCAAGTGTTATAGTCGGACGACATGTTTTCCACCGCTTGAGTAAGACTTGTGTTTTCCACCGGCCGACCCATTCCCCCTCTAGGCTTCCTCAAAGTCGTTTGGGCCTTTTAATGGTTGGCCCAAATATTGGGTATAACACATATACATAATTATTCAATTAATTGTAAAAGGATTTCTAATAACATAATTGTCAATTAAATCCACAAGAACATTCAATAAAGTTTGACTAGATAAATAAACATTAATCTATCAACCTAATCATCAACCAATTTCACAAGAATGTTTTAGGGTTAGTTTTTTTGGGAAAATCAACCTAATCATGTAAACTATCACAAACAAACCCAATCATGTTATCAGACTCATAAATATATATGCAATAAAAGGGTCTAGGTATTTAATCAAGAAATAAATGCCTAGCTAATCTAGAGTAAGAAGAACAATAAATGATATTCAATGAAGTTCAAACTTACCTACTCATGAAACCATGAAGACCCATGCTCAAATGATATTGAATGATGTAAGATGGAGATGGGTTTTGGGTTTAGAAGGTTAAAGAGGAGTTCTTGGAGCTATCTCTCTCTAGGTGGCACTTTCTCTTTCCAAAAACTGATTTCAAACACACCCAATCGACCAAAGAAAGATAAAGATGTATATATATGAAGCCCTCGACAAAGTTATGCCGTTTTCATAAAAAAACAAAACTCAAAATTCTGGCAAAGTCACTGTATAGGTCACTCTACGTAGGGTGACCGGAACAGTGCCCACTTATTGGAATCACACTCGACAGCGCAACAGCTTGATATTCGAGTGCTCCAAAATATGACCAAACAACATTGAATTTATTGTATAATGTATTGTTGGAAAGGTATGGATGTCTACTTTCTACTCCTTTTTATAGAATGAAGTTTTGATATCTGTAGAAAAAGTTATGGTCATTTGAGTGACCAAAGGTCAGATTCAGATAACAGCAGAGATGCCCTATTTTAGTAGTCACTTTGGAGATTTCAAACTAATTCAAACGGTCATGAAATATTACGAATAATATACCGTTGGAAAGGTATGGGTGTCTAGTTTGTACAGAAATTTTCAAAACTCATTTTGAAATATTGTATAAAATGTTATGGTCACATGATCAAGCAAAGGTTAGTTTTGAAAACATTTGAAACATTGAAATCCAATCTTTTGAAACTAGACACTTACTCCAAATAACCAAACCAAATCTAACACTTATCCCAGAGAAGAATGAGACATTCTTAAATGGTCAACTATCATGCTAAGACATGTACACCATCATGCAAGCGCGGACATTTTCGATCACACAAACGGAAACGAATTATATCATACAAAACCACACTTAGATCTAACAATGAAGTGCAAGTGCGATTATGTAAATGATGCACATATATAAGTAACTACAATACAAATGCAAGATGAACAAAGCATGCATGTAGTGTGTGTATGTGCACTTACACTCATCAAGAGACAAAGTCAAGTGAGTATACCTTTCGCTCTTGAAGTGACTAGGATGCTTGAAAGCTTGTCAATGAGAACCTAAACTACCCATTATATAGACATCCCAAAATGTAGTTTGTCAACGAAATAAGCCAATAAAAATATGAGGAACTTACAACATCCATACACACTTACACTCATCAAGAGACAAAGTCAAGTGAGTATACCTTTCACTCTTGAAGTGAATAGAATGTTTGAAAGCTTGTCAATGAGAACCTAAACTACCCATTATATAGACATCCCAAAATGTAGTTTGTTAACGAAATAAGCCAATAAAAATATGAGGAACTTACAACATCCTATATTTATTGGGAGACACTGGGATGACAGGATGACAGGCTGCAGGGTTGTAGAAGCTCCAATAGAACCAAATCTGAAACTTAAGGCTACTAAACCAGAGAGTCAAGTAGACCGTGAACAATATCAGAGGTTAATAGGGAAACTGATCTACTTAGCTCACACTCAACTTGACATCTCATTCGCAATCAGCATGGTGAGTCAATTCATACATTCACTAGGACCAGCTCACAATAAGGCAGTTTTAAGAATCATGAGATATCTAAAGGGGACACCTAGGAAAGGACTATTATTTGCTAATAGGGGTCATTTTTAGGTTGAAGTTTTCACAGATATGGATTGGGCTAGTAATGTAACAGACAGGAGATCTACATTCGGCTACTGTACCTTTTTTGGTGACTTGGCGAAGTAAGAAACAGGGGATTGTAGCAAGGAGTAGTGCCGAGGCAGAATTCAGAGCAGCTGCCTTTGGAATTTGTAAAGTAATCTAGATAAAAAGGCTTCTTAAAGACTTAAAGGTTCAGATTTTCTCTCCCGTGAAGCTATATTGTGACAACAAGTCAACAATTGCTATAGCTCACAATCCGGTTCTACATGATAGAACCAAACATGTGGAGATAAACAAGCACTTCATCAAAGAAAATATAGATAGTGGATAGATCAGTATGCCCGATCTACCCACCATAGAACAAGTGGCAGACATCTTCACAAAAGGCTTACCAAAGAAACAATTTAACATGTTATGTTGCAAGCTAGCCTTGGAAGATATTTTTCGACTAGCTTGAGGGGGAGTGTTGGAAAGTCTTGACTAAGAAGTAATTCTAGGAGTAAAATCCTAGGCGGATCTCTTGGAATTAACTTCCTATAACTGTGGACTTGTAAATTAATTGTTAGTTGACTAATTAATTAGCAAAATGTTAGGAATTAATTAGTTAGCATTTATAGCCTTAATTGTAGGCTAAGTAAGGAAACTTTTCTTATATATATATGCTCTATTGTAACTGCTTTAATATATAAAATCAATACAGAAAATCTTCAATGTCAATTGGGTGACTACTAACCGTGTTCCCTTACAAAAATCTGCACTTAGGTTTATATTTCTCAACAAAATTATTGAGATTCCAATTTTTAAGTGTAACTCATGATTCGGAAGTCCATGAAATATCAAACTATTTAAGAACCCAACAGGGAACACATCATGTCTTAATCAAACACCTTCCAGAAGCTTTGCAAATAGAATTAGAGCTGAGATATGTAGTTTTGTCCCCTGGAATGACATTCAAAACATAAGAATTGATCTAATCAACTGTTTGATGTGTTGGAGTTAGAATTCCTCTGTTTCTCAAGAGTCCAGATCTTTATATATGTTAATTAAATTCGGATACGTACTTGAGACAATAGATGCAACATGATCACCAAAATCGAGTATAAGTAGATCATCTGGTATTTTAATCCTACAAGAGTCTTCTTCACCTTCAAAAGATACGGTGAGCAATTTTTCATCTCCTGGTGTAAGAACCATTCAGTAAAGGACGTGGAGTCCTTTATTCTCATATTTTCTATTAAAACAAATAGTTGACATGACTTTCATATGTGTGACTTGTTAATTGAAGCATGAACAACATATTATCTATGTTCTATAAGAACAACATGTATGGTCTATCGAAAATCACCGCCAATAAGAACTTTTATCCCACCAAATGGTTTTTCATTCGAGTTTACATCATTAAATCTCATGATGTCTTTCAATGATCAGTCTACTACTTCAAAAGTGTTTCGGTGGTTCGCTGGGGCTTCATCTCAAATAATCAAATTGGTTTTTTTTATGAGTTCTGCCAGATGTGTTCCTTGATGAATGTTGCATGTTGACTGATCATTTAAGTCTACTAGTTTTGAAAACCTTGATGAGGAAACAACAAGGCAGATCTTACCTTCTGACAATAAGTGAGAAAGAATAGTCTTAAATAAGTATATTTTTCTAGTCTCACCGAAACCATAAGCAAAGTACAAACCACCTTTCTTTTCAATTACCGATTGCACATTAAGGCCATTGTGAAATTCTTTATGTTCAATGAAAATAATTAAGGTGTGTACGATATAAGTCAGGAGGGAGGGGGGGTGAATAGATTTTATCCAATTTTACCCAATTTTCGTAATCTTGCCTATTAATGAAAATACCCCTAACTAGTCAATATAAAATAGCAGGTGTAATATGGTGCGAAGTATTAAATAACACTTGATAGTTACGTGGAAACCCTCAGGGGAAAAACCACGGGCCAATAAGTAAGCCACACTCGAACCTCGAATCCACTAAATGTGAGAAAGATTACAACCTAATCCCAGAAGTAATCACACACCTACCTAATCCCAGTACGAGTGAACCTAGTCCAATTGCTTGTGGTTTACGCAACCTAATCCCGAAAGCTACACAAGTCTTACTTCTCAATGAAGAGATAACAAGCCTATGTGAATATATGAATACTCAAAATGCAATAAGAGCTAGGTAACTCTATATGCTTATCTAGGATGACAATATTGCAATTAAATAATCCTATATATCAATAGCTAGATGACATGTCAAAAAGCGTAGCTAAACATAGATTAGAAAACCTAGATAGCTATCACAATACAACACTCAATCAATATATCACAAACAATCTCTTATCTTGTATTTAGCATATTATCTAAAAACATACAAATAAATAAAGAGATGCCTCAATATGAATTACACTAAAATTTGATGAGATTAGTGAAGAGCATACCAAGAATGATGTGAAGATGCAAAAGCATGCATGGATGATCCTAGATGAACTTAATGAATCAAGGGGAATGCTTTGAGTGTTTAAAGGTGAGTTTTTGATGATTTTTCTCTCAAGTGTCTCTCTTTTTGCTTTAGGGTTCAAAGGAGTCAAAGAACTTGGTTTAGAAACAGAAAAGATGGTATATTTATAGGCATCAAGAACAGGGCACATGAAAAGACAAGTTTGCCCCTGAACCGCACGATCGACGGTTTCATTCGACGGTCAGGCCACCAATCATGACCGTCGAATTGGTCCCGAGAGAAACAGGGGAGCAACAACAGTTTCGTTCGATGGTTTCGTAACCGCCGATCTAACCGTAGAATCAAACCTGAGATTATTAAATGCATCGGGTATGATCGACGATTTCGAATCGGTGGTCGTGGCCACCAATCACAACCGCAGAATCAAACCAAAACGACGGTTTCATTCTACAGCCAGGGCAACCGATCTAATCGCCGATTCACCAAAAGTGGTGAATCCAAGGAGAAGCCAAGGCAATCTCTAAGAGCGGTCTTCGCGCAAAACTAAGTACACTTATGTGCAAGCGCGAATGTTTCTGAACATATACAGAAAACGAATTACAAGACACAAACACATAACAAGATACAATTCATAAAAGTGTATGTGTGAAAGTGACATGTGAAGAGAATGCACACAAATACAAATATGCTAAGTGAGTGTGTGCTACTAAATCTCTTCAGTGAAAAACTAAGCACTAGATATACCTTTGGAGTGCTTGTCACCTTGAGGTCTTGAAAAGGGCCTTTGAGCTTGATCCTTAATCACCTAAGCTATCCTTACAAGCCAAACTCCAACATGTGATTTGTCCACGAAATAAGCCAATCAATATGAGAATCCTTACATTCAATAATCAACCTTTGAAAATCATATGAAAGTTCTTCCTTGAGTAATCTATTACTAGCATCTTGAATTAAATCACGATTTGAAAGTGGTAAAGGTGGAAAATCCTTTAGAGATCTGTTATTCTTTTCTAAAAAAATTTCTATTTCATGGAGCGCATGATTTTTGAGTTAAGCCTTTGTCAATCTCAGATCAAGGAAGTTTAAAATCTTCTATTGACGATACAAAATATCTTCTGACAGTAGATCCCAATTATTTTCCTAAAGCTTTAAGGGATCAGAAACCTCACAAAACAATAAAAATGTGATAAATAATTGATGTAATTGGGATCCTGTAGACCATTGAACTGCTTGAACAATTGCTTCATGCCATTCTTTATCCTCGTCTAATAAACCAAGTGCATAACATGTAGCCTTGTATGTTTCATATGTTACACCATTGACAGTTGTAATCTCTTTAAACTCTGAGCTCCTTTTCACAATGTTGAGTAGCATTTGAAAGTAAAATCTTTCTCCAGATGTTGGGTGTACATAAAAAAATCCGACCTATCACTACAAAAAAAGTGACCTATAGTGACGCATTTCTTTGTGACAAATTTTACTATTTGTCATTATGTTTTGTTCAATTGAAACTTTTTAAAAATAATTGTCACAATTAGTTACAAAACTTGATAATTTGTGACAAATAATATAATTAGTCACAAAATTACATTTTTAAAAGGAAATATTTTATTTTATAAATAATTAGGTTTTTAAAAGGCATCATAATCAATTAATATTTACATTAAAAAAAAAACAATTACTATTTCCTTTTTTTTAAAGCCACAAAAAAAAAAAAAAAAAAAAAAAAAAAAAAAAACCATCACAATCATGCTATGTTTTTTTTTCCCTTTTTTTTTTCTTTACCTTAAAAACACTTTTTAGGTTTGAAACAGTGTTTCATCAAAAGAAGTACCGAGATTATGGAGAAACTTTTGTCCGGATAAAAATGTAAGCTTATCTTGATTTTTTTTTAGGGTTTATTTTCTTATACTTGTTTTTCAGGGTCGGAATCTCAAATTCGAGTTTCATATATTGAAAGACACATGTCTCTATATATCCCGAGCCCAGCCAACGCATCACCAAATATGGTCAGTTCTTCTGGTCATCAGATGCATCATCCACTGCATTATAGCGAATCTGCTGCAAGTTTCTCCCCTTTTGCCTCTGCTCAATCTCTTCCAGAATGTTAAGTTGATGTTTACTATATCATAGAGAGCTGAAAGTTCAGCAACAAAGCTCAGAGGCAAGTGATCCTTGGTTATTTAAATCCTTTTAAACTGAATTTCGCATCTTACAGCATCATGGTATCGTGGGGTTCTATCTGATATGCTGTGTTGGTGCTGCCTCATGCCATGTTAGGAATGTGACATGCTGAATCCAGATTTGTACATTGTAGCATAAGATCTTGTGATTTGTTTTATAATTTTAAAACTTTAGTTGTGATTCTTACGATCAAGGTTTCACAAATTTGTACACAGTTGAGTGTATTGTGATGTGATGGATCGTTTTGTTTTGATGATCACAATGGTGAAAGTACAGTAACGACTAACCATTGAGCTTTGTAGAATTTTGCTGTTGCAGAATCTCGTTGTGTTTTAATGTTAATGGCTTGGTTCAAAAAAAATATATTGAAAGTGTTTTTGAATAAGGTATGATTTTTTATTTTTATTTTGTATGTAGAATTGTATATAGCTATTTAGAGATGTTTTTTTAACTTTAATTTGTCTTCAATTTTTTTAAGGAACCCATTATTATTATTATTATTTCATGATTTATAGTTGTTTATTCTTAGATTTCCACAGTATATGCCAATATTAGTTTATGTGCTTACTAACTGTTTGATAAAATGATTCTTATGAAACAATCAATTGTTTGATGCAGCATTAAAAGAAAACTCTTAAGTTTCTCTTTTTCTTGATTTCATTTTTTTTAGGGTTTGTTTTTTGGTACTTGTTTTTTCAAAGTCGGAATCTCAAATTCGAATTTCATATATTGAAAGTGTCTTCGAATAAGGTATGATTTTTTTTTTTTTTTTTTTTTTTATGTTGGATTATATATACGTTTAGGGATGTTTTTTAACTTTAATTTGTTTTCAAAACTTTTAAGGAATCATTATTATTATTTCATGATTTATAGTTTTTTGTTCTTAAATTTTCACAATATATGTCAATTTAGTTTGTATACATACTAACTGTTTGATAAAATGATTCTTATAGAACAACTAATTTTTATATGCATACAAATTGTTTGATAAAAGAGTTCAAACACTCTATAAGATATTTGATATTTGGTTGGATGAATAGATTGACATTATGGAGGACTTTATATGAAGATGAATAGATTAACGGTTCCAATAAGTTTTATGCTTGGATATCAAACTTATAGAATTTATTTTATACTTGTATTAAGTTTTGTCAGTATTGTTGCATTTTTCATCGGTTTTATTTTGGTGACTTTAATTTGTTCCCACTATTTTTTTTTCCTTCATGTCTTTATGTATATAGGTTTCTCTTGCAAAACGTAAAGATTCTTTAGCTACCTGACAATTGACAATAGATCATTGGCTTCTAATATTTCACAATCAAGACCTCAGAAGTTTCAAGTTTTTGGTTATGCAGTTGGAAGTTATTGTGTGTGACCTAACACTTACGTTAATTTAGACTGGCCGGCTTACATGTGTTATTTAGTAGTAGACTTTGAAATATGTTGGATTACTTTTGTAACAATTCGATATTATGTTAATTTTTGAATTTGTTTTTAATGGAATGATTATTTATGAAATTCAATGTCATTTAATGAGTGACATGTTTTATTTGGTTATATTTTTATTTTTTTTATACCATTTAAATTTATATTAAATTTTGACAATTGATTAAATTGTACTATGCATCTATACAGTGACTTAATATTCATATCGTTAATTGTCACTAAGTCTGCGTTGTAGTGACAACTATTAGATGGTTAACTTAATTGTCACTAAGTTTGTCTGTAGTGACATAATTTTAAGATGATTATTTGTCACTAGATTTGTGAATAGTGACACTTTTTAAACAATAAATTGTCACTAAGAATATGTACAGTGACAAAATCTTCAAACGGTTAATGTCGCTAAATACTAATATAGTGATACAATTTTTATTTTGTCACTAATTAAGGTCAAGTGATAACGTGTCACTAAAAGTTATAATTTGTGACAAGTACCAAAAAACTGTCACAAATACTTTTAGTGACGGGGGCAAAAGTGACGAATTGTTAGTGACATTTTTTTTGTCACAATATTGAATTTATGACAATTTCTTCACTTATAGTGACAAATATTTTTTATCACTATAGGTCAATTTTCTTGTAGTGTATACATTTTCCAAAATTTTCTCCTCTTCCATGTTTTGGATTGTGAACCATACCCATTTTGTTGGAAAATCTACATAGCTTAGCTCTCTAGCATCCTCATATTTGGCATTTGCTTCCATCCATTGTATGAACATAGTTTTTTCAACATCTATTCTGTTTACAACATTGTCTAAGTAATCTGAATCTTTGAAAGTGACAACATTTTCTTCAAGAAGGTGAAAGCTAAGTCTGTCTACACCCAAACTTCAATATTGGATATCGAATTGAAACAAACCTCACATGCAGCTAAATATCGACAATCTAAAATCGATTTTATCTCATTGATTTCCATTAGTTGTTCTGTTTCATTTGTGCTAGTTCGGATAGTGGTCCTTCAAAACCATTGTTGTTGTCCTTTTTTACATACTTGAATAAGTACTTTATTGACCTCGATTTGTTGTATCACTCTACATTTATATGTGCTTGATATTTAACAACCATATCAAGATTATGTGACACAACAAATCTGTTGTCTAGCTTGATATTGTTCTTTTCAACAAATGTTCTATCATCTCTTCTTTGGTAAATTGGAAATCCATTATCATCAATTGTTGTTTTTCTAGTAAACTTTTTGGGAAAATGCTTTAAGCAAGAACCTTTCACCATACACGAAGATTTGAGGTTAGCACTTCCACATGACTCATGGATCATATATTGCACAACAGATGCATATTCGATTGAGACTTTTTCTTTGTCTGAGATTTCTGCTGAAATAATTTTATCTATACTTGTACCAGTTTGACATATATTGTCTGGATAAAGGAAAAACAAGATATGTGCATTTGGTAGACCTTTTTAAAAATAAAATAAAAAAATTCTATCATGTATATAACTGAAATGAAATTTTTTAAAAAAAATAATAGAAGTTAAGTTTATGCTGTATAAAATTTTATTTTTCTAAATACAATATTTTTGAATTATAAACGTACCAGCCAAAAATGTACCAAAATGTTTTCATTGAACCAAGTCTCGCAATAAATGATCAAGTTTTATTTTGAATACTCTTGATACAATTTCAAGTTTTGCATCGGGCTTTTGACCTGGTATGGATTCTACAAAATATTGTATGTCAATCCACCTTGGATTAGCTATGAAAGTAATAAGCAAATCTGGATAGCCGAAATATCTACAATTGGTTATAGCATCTTGGAAATTTTGAGCCATATATTGAGGTCCACCATTAAAACTTGAGGCAAGCATGATACGTTTTCCAGTAGATGATGAAGTTAAATTTCCCATTAAGACGGCATCTTTTAATCCTTTGTACAGCTCAGCTCGTAGTTGTGGTTGGTGTAATCGAACCCAGCATAATCGTTCCTATTCATTGCATGTATATGTATCAATCAAAAATTGTTGAAATAACCTTCCACAAAAGAAAATTGTTGGTGCTTCAGTTTGTCGTTATTGCAATCTGTAGTACCCTCTCATGGTCACACATTGTCTCTTGGTTTTTCGTTTGCCATCATTAGATACATACTTTATACCTATCTGAAAACCATCGTCGCCATATGGGAATATCAAAGGATATTGCATAGCCATAAATTATAGGTGTAACTCACTTATTGTTACAATCCATCTGATTTATGCTCAACAATAATATCTCGCATAACGTTATCAACTAGATCCCCAACAATTAGAGCTGCAACTTCTGGTGTCGTTTGTATATTATAAACAATGGGGCCATTAGAATGACTTCTAACCAATCTTAAATGGATAGGGACAAAATCTGAAGCTTTAAAACGATCTCATGTCATTCTAAAGAATTTTGTTAGGTCATTACATTCATCAAAAAATTTCAACAATTCAGAAATAATGTCGAACTCTAATCTTGATGAGAAGACATTTTCCTAGAACAACGCTTTCAATATGTTCATTACCTCGTTCTCAATATTGTATATATATAGTTGTGAGAACTTATGCTTCTCTCCATTAACAGGAAGTAATGAACCTATCAGGTGGTGGTTCTGTCCGCTAATATAATAAACATAAGTACCTCCCCCAACATTTATACTGTTATCAACTTTAGCACCAATAGAAGGAAATTAAAATATTGAATTATATCATCTAATATTCTTTTTGAAATTGGTTGATCTACTTCCACCATCATAACTCAACACAGAGTTAAGAAATGGAGGTGCATCTTTCAAAATAGGTAGTCGTATCTTTCCGTCTTTACAACAAAACAAATATTTTGGATTAGATGTTTCATTTTATTTGTCATTCTGCTCTTTATACCAAACAATAGTTCCACATTATTGGAAAACGTGTTTTGGGGGGATCAAAATCCTAAGGTTCGACACTTCTTCCTATTATAATAAAGGGGACACAGGTTAAATTATAATTGATAACTATAATACTTAAACTTGATGATCTTGAGGAAGCTGTTCTAAAAATTTGTATTTTGTGAATTGTGTTGGTTTGAACTTAAACCTCCAAATGTCATCTTATCTCCTATATGCCCTGAGGTAGTAGAATATTTTTAATTAAATTGTATTATGTTTTATATATATATATATATATATTGATTAACGTAACCTTAACACTACTACAAAAATGTTAAAAGACATCACTAAAAGACATCAGGTTTTGGTAACCGATTTAAATCAAAAACTTTTAGACATCGGTTTTTGTTTTTATAAAAACCGATGTCTTAAATATTACAGTTACAAAAGACATCGGTTTTTAGGAAAACCGAGATTTAAAAAAAAAAACGTTTAGACATCAGTTTTTATAAAAATTGATGTCTTAAATATTGCGTTGAAAAGACAACAGTTTTTATAAAAACCGATATTAAAAAAAAAAGCATTTAGACATCGGTTTTTATAAAAACCGATGTGGATTCAAAAGCAAAATTCTGCAACGCAAATCTGACCTATGTCCACATTCAAGTGCGCATCTCTAAAAATACTCAACGTTATTTGCTCAAATTTTAACACAAAAAATTAGACATGCAAACAAACACTTTTCAAACATAAATAATTCCAAAAATCGATTTGGAAAAGTGTGAAAATGAACGATGAAAACATCGCACTCGCGGATTCGCGAATCGCTTCTGACCTTTGACTGAATAATTAATCATAACTTTCAAAATACCACCCAGAATTTTATGTTCTTTATACCGTTGGATTCATGACAAAAAATTGAAGAACCCAATGTAGACAAAAAAAATTATTTCCTTGCCAAAAAATACAGTTTTAAGGAAAAAGTTTGCATAAAAATATCTCCAATCGCTTCAATTCTGACCTTTGACTGAATAATTGATTATAACTTTCAAAATACCATCCATAATTTGACGTTCTTTATACCGTTGGATTCATATCGAAAAATTGAAGAACCCATCATGGACAAAAAAATTTATTTCCTTTCCAAAAGATACAGTTTTAAGGAAAAAGTTTGCACAAAAATATCTCTAATCGCTTCAATTCTGACCTTTGACTGAATAATTGATCATAACTTTCAAAATACTGTCCAAAATTTTACGTTCTTAATACCATTGGATTCGTATCAAAAAATCAAAGAATCCACCATGGACGAAAAAAATTATTTCGTTGCCAAGATAAAATTTTAAGGAAAAAGTTTGTACAAAAATATCTTCAATCGCTTCTGACCTTTGACTGAATAATTGATCATAACTTTCAAAATACCATCCAGAATTTTACGTTATTTATACCATTGGATTCATATCAAAAAATCAAAGAACCATGCATGGAGGAAAAAATTTATTTCCTTGCCAAAAGATACTGTTTTGAGGAAAAACTTTACAGAAAAATATCTCCAACAAACCACAAAATAAAAAATGAAATGCAAAATAAACCCACCAATAATTTTTTTTTAATATATATATGTTAGTAGTAGAAATTAGAATTTTGATTAGTTGAGTAAATTAAAATTTATCAAACAAGTTTTTTTTTTTTTTTTTTTTTTAAATTCTAACAACTCATATAAGTTATATATAAATATTGTATAATTGTTAACACATTTAATCTTATAGTCAGGGGGTAAAGGCTTACCACTTTGACTTTGAGGTTGTAAGTTCAATTCCTTATAATGACAAAATGACAATTAATTGTCATTATTATCAGAGATTGGGTTGGCCGGACTGATGTGTTTTCTCTTGTTTTTACATCGGTTAAAAACAGATATCTTTTGCGTGTTATTTTCTAAATCACTCAAAAAGACATCGTTTTTAAAAATTTTAAAAACCGATTTCTTCCATATAAAAAAAAAACGATTTCTTTTGTTATTTTTGTAGTAGTGTAACTTCTAAATAAGTGCATTACTAACCTGTCATCATTATTCTCATTGTTGATTCATCTGCTTTAGTAACTGTTTCAAGAGTGTAGCCGCAATAATTGTTATTTGTAGCTGAATAAGAGGATTGTTGCATGTTTGTTGATGCGATGACATTTTCATTCTCGTCCATTATGAACGAAGAGTCAATAGTTTTTGAACGTTTATTTGATTTAAGTAAATGACGATTTAGCCTACGACTTCTAGCTCTATCAATCTTATCCATCTAAAAAATAAAAAAATAAATTACATATAAAGTACTTTAAAAATATAAACAAAACTCATTAAAGATAAAACTAAATTAATATAGTAAAGTTGAAAATAGATGTTAGGGGTACTTGTTTATTATTGTCCAAACAAATATAGTATAAATTTGAGTAACTGTGAGGAATACATATGAAGTAAGAAATATTGTAATTAAAATAATAATAAATGGATTTAAGTAAAACAATTGTGTAAATCAGGATTGATGCATGATATTTATTTCATTAATTTTAACTTGAGAAACATAAATCAAAGGAAATCAAAAAAGGCAATTATATAGTAAAAAAGGAAACTTCTGTTGTAATAAAATTAAAAACAATAGAGAACAATAATTAATTAAATAACAAAGAAATAAAGAATAAATGTAAGAAGATAGAAGGAGTGATGAACGAGAGAGATGAAGAGAAATAGAGATGTGAGCAATTGCCTTTTTATTGAATGAAAGCTTTCAGATTTCAACAACAGTTGAATAACCACACGAAAGGAAAAACAAAAATGTTAACAAGGCAACACCAATATATAGTTGGTAGAACCAATTAAAATACGACAAAGAAGTGCCACTATCTAGTATGCATGTAGTGAAGTAGTGTGAAGCTCCCACGTGTGTTGGCTTCCTTAATAAACAAAATAGAAAACAAGTGGTGGAAAACCACACACTTATTGCATATGTATTATAACAACTTCAAAATATATATTTTTGATAGGGTCAAATGCCCATACAAATTATTCTTAAAAGAAAGTGGCATTACGATATCTAGGCTTAGAGATTGTAAAATAGAAACTACATCTTCTAATGAAAGTAGTAATAGTAATAATATTAAAAATTATCATTTTGTGGACAATATGCGATCGACATCTGATTTATGTTTTAAAATTGCTTTGTATGCTTCAATTTTGGCTTTCAATGATTTAATTTCTTCAAGTGACTTGATGTATCCTTCATCGATGTAGTCATAACACCACTTATAGTATTGCATTTTTGAGAAGTTGACATCAATTACTTCAATTTTTGTATTTCCTTTGCAGATGGTCAACGGTTTTTTAGTGGCATCTTGCTCAGACTCAATTCTATGCTTTGAAGCGTGACTAAAAAATCACTCGGGTATTGAAGTTGGATGCAGTATTAAGATTCATCACAATAAATGCTCGAAACAGTTATGGACCCTCAATTGTGTATCCATAGCCAAATTTTCTTATTTTTAATTTTTCAATCACATTACTAAAAAGACTTTTATAGCATATATTAACAAACAAATTTGACCTATCTTTTAATCTGCACAGAGAAAAGATAATCATATTATAATTGGGTTAAAAATTAAAAGGCTAATTGGCACGAATACCCCCTGAACTATACCCGAATTTGCACCTTACCCCCTGAACTTTTTTTTTCGGCATTAAACCCCCTAAACTCAACGAAATTTGCAATTGTTAACAGAAATCCAACGGAACCCTAATTCCGTTCAGGAAAATTACACTAAGCTCCCCTGATTATATATATAATTGTATTAAACCCCAAAAAATATAATAATATTACCCGAATACCCCTCTGACCAAATTTTAAAAATAAAAATTTAAATAATGGTTAAATAATAATAAAATTCTGAATTTTATTATAAAGACAATAAAATAAATATAGAAATGAAAAAATTAAATTGATTTAACAATTATTAAATTATCTTTTTTTTTTAAATATCCCTAAATATAAACCCATATAAATATTTAAAATATTAAAGAAAAATAAAATAATGGTTAAATAATAATACAATCCCCTTTCAATAATAATAATAATAATAATAATAATAATAATAATAATAAAATTCTTATTTTTTTTTTATAAAGACAATTAAATAAATAGAGAAATGAAAAAAAAATCTCTATTTATTTAATTGTCTTTATAAAATAATAATAATAATAATAATAATTATTATTATTATTATTATTATTATTATTATTATTATTTAAATTTTAGAATTTAAATAATGGTTAAATAATAATAAAATTCTGAATTTTATTATAAAGATAATTAAATAAATAGAGAATGAAAAAAATAAATTGATTTAACAATTATTTAAATTACCTTTTTATTTAAATATCTCTAAATATAAAAACCTAGATAAATATATAAATTATTTAAGAAAAATAAAAATAATGGTTAAATAATAATACAATTCTCTTTCAAAAAAAAAAATACAAATCTGATTTTTTTAATAAAGAAAATAAAATTTTAAAAAATTAAAACATCTTTAAAATCTCAATCATCCATCTCATAGATAGACGATGGAGAAATATTTATTAAAACAAATTCAAATAAAAAAAAAACATTTTTTGAAATATATTGATTTATCTCAATTACAAAATAATTATAATAATACAAATACAAAATTTAAAAAATTGAACATCAATCCAATTAAAAGCACATATAGAAGAATTAAAATTAAATTTTTTATTTTAAATTTTCTGGGTGTTGGAAATTTAAATTTTTTATTTTCTTTAGAGAAGGAAAATTTTTAAGGATTGGATGGAGAAATAGGTGTTATGGATCGAAGTTCATTTAAAAATATTTATTCAAAATTTTTTATTTTAAGGATTTCTCTTCTCTATGTTTATTAAGTTAAAAAATTAATTTAAAAAACACATTTCACAAACCAATAAATGAAATCTAATTATATAAAAAATTAAAAATAAAAATAAAAAGAAGAAGAAGAAGAACATTGATGGATCTTCATATCTTCATTAATGGAGAAACTTATTATTTTATTTTATTTTTTTGTAATTGAGATCAATCAATCTATTTAAAAAATGTTTTTTTTTTAATTTGAATTTATTTTAATAAATATTTCTTCACCGTCCATCTATGAGATGGATGGTAAAGATTTTAAAGATGTTTTAATTTCTTAAAGATTTTATTTTCTTTATAAAAAAAAATAAGAATTGTATTATTATTATTATTATTATTATTATTATTATTATTATTATTATTATTATTATTATTATTATTATTATTACTGTTATTATTATTATTGAAAGGGGATTGTATTATTATTTAACCATTATTTTTATTTTTCTTAAATAATTTAAATATTTATATGGGTTTTATATTTAGTGACATTTAAATAAAAAAGATAATTTAATAATTTTTAAATCAATTTATTTTTTTCATTCTCTATTTATTTAATTATCTTTATAATAAAATTCAGAATTTTATTATTATTTAACCATTATTTAAATTCTAAATTTTAAATAATAATAATAATAATAATAATAATAATAATAATTTTATAAAGACAATTAAATAAATAGAGATTTTTTTCATTTCTCTATTTATTTAATTGTCTTTATATAAAAAAAAAAAGAATTTTATTATTATTATTATTATTATTATTATTATTGAAAGGGGATTGTATTATTATTTAACCATTATTTTATTTTTCTTTAATATTTTAAATATTTATATGGGTTTATATTTAGGGATATTTAAAAAAAAAAAGATAATTTAATAATTGTTAAATCAATTTAATTTTTTCATTTCTATATTTATTTTATTGTCTTTATAATAAAATTCAGAATTTTATTATTATTTAACCATTATTTAAATTTTAAATTTTAAATTTTTATGTTTAAAATTTGGTCAGAGGGGTATTCGGGTAATATTATTATATTTTTTGGGGTTTAATACAATTATATATATAATCAGGGGAGCTTAGTGTAATTTTCCTGGACGGAATTAGGGTTCCGTTGGATTTCCGTTAACAATTGCAAATTTCGTTGAGTTTAGGGGGTTTAATGCCGAAAAAAAAAGTTCAGGGGGTAAGGTGCAAATTCGGGTATAGTTCAGGGGGTATTCGTGCCAATTAGCCAAATTAAAAATTTGCCAACTAAGGTACGGCCACATTGTGTGTGTGAACTTGTGATATTAGAATATAAAATTTAACATTCTTTTGCTTTTTAATTCATATCACTAAAATTAAAAATAAAGTTATCATGACAATTATAAAAGAGGATACCATGACTATATCAGTCTTTTTAGATTAATTTATATGAGTTGGGTACAACTCGACACACTGAATGTCAAACTTCTGAACAGACAATCTAAATAGTTTTAAAAAGCATTTAAAAATAATAGTTTAAAAAAATGGATTGAAACTCGATTGAATAGAAAGTGTAAAGTGTATTAGATGTTTCAAAAATATATATTACGGATTAATATCTAACAAAAGATAAATCTTCATGAATACGATCATCTTTCATTTCTTCTTTTAGGTTTTATTAAACTAATCATTAAAATTGAAGTAAATTTCTAGTAATAAACAATTAAACCTTTAAATTAATGTTCTTAGGGAAAATTCGAGCTCTAATGACAATTGAGGTTATCATATTGTTAGATATGGCTCGAATTACCAATGGTTACCAAACACGATTTACCAATGCGGAGACTTCCTGGAGACGTGAGAGTGTTTGGGAGTATGAGGTTAAGTTTGAGGGAGGCTTGGAAAGACATGACGAACAAGAGAAGCGACGGACAGCTCAAACCGCTGCCGCGCAACTGCAGCTTTGGTAGCGGTCCGGCAGCTGTCCGCAACGGTTTGACACCGCTACCATTTTCGGTAGCGCATCAACAACAGTTCCAATTCCAGTGCTTCATGCTGTGGAAAACGCTGTGGCTTTCACAGCGGTCCGGTAGCGGTAGACAAGGTTTGGCGCATGGATCACGGTTTTCTGAGTGGTCAAATTCAACACGGTTTAGGAAGCGGGTGGCCAACTGCAACTTAAATCGTAGTTAATCACAAGCACGCGTTGAATTAGGAAATATTCATGGAAGAGGAAATATGTTGCTTCTATAGTTCTAATGGAAAAATGATTTCTCCTTGTAGTAAGACTTGTCATAAATAAGAAATAGTATTTATGTGAAACAAGTAAATCTTATATGACTAGGAGATAGATTTCCTTGTTAGGAGATAGATTTCCTTGTTAATTTAAACTCCCTGTAATACATATAAATAGACCATAATAACTAGGTTATTGGTGGTGGAGCAAAATAGCAAATACTAGAGAGATCTCAAAGTGAGCATTGGGTGTAATTGGGTTTGGGGTATTATTTAGAGAGAGATCTTGAGTGTGTGGTTGTAACAATTTACTACATATTGGAACTTTCTCTTGTCGTCCTAACAACCGTGGTTTTTTCCCTGATTTGGGTTTTCACGTAAATTTTTGTGTTGTGTTGTGTGTGCTTAGATTTAGATTACTTCTCTTCATCTATCTTTTCTTTGTTATTGTGTTTATTTGTGTTCTATCCAGCAACGCTTCCGCGTGCATATAGTGACGGTTTGTTCGCTAACAATTGGTATCAGAGCCCCGATTGCTTGATAGAGGTCTTAACAAACTCTATGGCAAGGATAATGAGATTCAATATTGAGAAGTTCGACGGAAAGATGAACTTTGAGTTGTGGCAAGTTCAAGTCAAAGATATATTAATCCAATACGGTTTACACAAGGCGTTGAAGGGTAAGTCAACCCCTACGAACCCTGAAGGCTCTGGAGATTCTAGTAAAAAAACGGCTAGTACTAGTTCTGGTAAAACAAAAGATGAGCGATGATGATTGGGAGGATTTGGATGAGAGAGCTGCAAGTGCGATACGATTGTGCCTAGCCAAGAATGTTCTTGCAAATATTCATGGAATATATTCAGCGAAAGAACTTTGGGAGAGGCTTGAAGAATTGTATCAAGCGAATAGCGTCTGCAATCGGTTCTACCTGAAGGAGTAGTTTCACATGCTGCGGATGACTAAAGGTATGGAAATTTCTGATCATCTAGGAGTGCTCAATGGAATAGTTTCAAAATTAGAGTCGATTGGAGTAAAGATTGATGAAGAAGACAAAGGTCTTAGACTCATCTGGTCCCTTCCACCGTCCTATGCGCACATGAAGCCAATCTTGATGCATGGGAGTTCAACCATATATTTTGGAGATGTAGCGAACAAACTTATCTCTGAGGAATGAAAGCTGAGTGAAGGTAAATCTTCTGATAACTCTATTCTTTTGGTTGACAAGAAAGAGGGGAACTTTAAAGGCAAAGTCACTTGTTGGGGATGTGGACAGTCTAGACACATCAAGAAGGATTGTAAAAATAAGAAGACAAGTGTGGCTAAGGGCTCCAAAGAGGGTGATCCGGCAATCGCCTCTCTTGAGTATGACGACTACAGTGATGCCCTCTAAGGGTGCGTTTGGTAAGCAGATGGGACAGGACAAGGTGGGACGGGACAGGACAGGACAGGACAAGTTGTTCTGTATTGTGTTTGGAAGGTCTGGGACAGAACTGTTAACTGTACTGTTATGCGTTTGGTATGACTAGGATAGGACGGGACAAGAGGTTCAAATGACTAGAGTGCCCCTCTTATATATACTATAATTATAATATATATTGTAATATATAATGATATTATAATATATATTATTATGTATAAATATTATTTTGTCTGTACTATCCTATTTGATCATTCTACGTTTTGGTATCAGAGCCTTGAGACTTGTTGAAGAAGAAGGTTTAATTTAGGTTTTGATTCTAGGTGCAAAAGTCAGCAGTCACCAGGATAGCCATCAGCCAGGAGAGCAACAGGCAGACCTACAGACACGCTGTGAGTAAAAACCTAGGTTTTAACTCTCTTTTAATTCTGTTCTTTAACATGTCTACAAGTAGTTCCAGATCCGATGTAGAACCAGATAAAGAAGATAGTATAACAGGAAAGTCTATAGCAAAATATGAGACTAATTGGAGTGATAAAGACTTAAGTGCTTGGCAACTTCCCAATGTTGCAAAACATAGTATTTATAAGAGAAATGGTGTTTTAAATTTTAAAACCTTATTAGGACAAATTACTAAAGAAATAGATGTGGAATTTCAAGAGGACAATACTTTTTCAACTAACCTTTTTAACAAAAATAGTTTGAAGCATTATTACAAGCTAGGATATAATAATATGCATATAGGAAGTGTCCAAATTGGTATCAAACCCTTATCAAAAGTTGGTTTAAACAATTCTATGCTTGTATGTCTCCGTGATGGACGTATTACTGACTATAAAGAATCCATAATTGGTTTAGCAGAGTCAAGTCTTACTTATGGACCCATTTATTTTCAATGTTATCCAAACTTTCAAATAAGCCTTAAAGCTGATAAACATAAAGAAAAATGTCTAGTTGTTGATGTCCAAATCCACAACTATAAGTTTGTTAAAGGATCCAGTCCCTATAAACTTATTTACAGAGTCCACTATCGTGTTTTATCATCTGGGCTTATTCCTAGTTATATACCTCCTAAAATCCCAGCAGGTCAGACCATCTGTTACAATGCTTCAGAAACTGTTGACATGATGGTCCCAATTCCTATCCCATGGGATAAGATTAAATTTCCTGATACCTGGACAAAAGAAAGAGTTGACCGACCCATATTCAGACCACCTATGAGAGATCTAAATGATTGTGTTGCTGACCATGAGGGAAACCTAAGGATATCTTTCAGACCATTAGAAAGAAGCCTATCCAGTAGAGAACCAGCAAATATTAGTAATGAACTACAATCAGCCAGAAGATCTTTATCAGATAGATCCAAACTTAGAATAGCTGAACAAATACCTGATTATAGACCTCAGTATAGACCAACTCATAGTGAATCATCTTCACAATCAGACCTTATCCATAGAAGAAGAAGGCCCACCATTCCACCTATAATAGAAACTAGGAATACACCACCAGTTATTCCTATAACTGAACAACCTACCCATATAACAAGTGTCTATAAAACACCAGAACAAGTAGCCCAACCAATTCATGTTTATGATAATGAAGAACCATCATCTCCAACCCCTTCTCAAATCCTCACAGAAATTCATGACCCCGAACCTAGAATAAGATCTATAGATGTTCTGAATAACCCCAAAGAGATAGACAAAACCTATTTATCCCAAGAATATTACTACCCAGAAAATACTGTTATGAGGGAAAAATATGAGAAAAATTACTCAAGTCATAAAAGGAAACAATTTCATTCTAGATGGATGAGATGTATTGAAACCTTAGAAACAGAGATACCATTTTTCCAATGGTACACCAATAGGCATAACTTAGAAGAACAATGTCTTGTTCTAGACCAACAAAATTTCAAAACTTATAAATCTAGTAAAGGAGATGAAACGAGAATACATCCCCCACCCAGAAAAAGTACTATTGAGATAGACAATGAAACACCAGGAAACACTAGTAAGACCTTACAATGTGTCCCTTTTATCATATTTGATGAAGAATTACCACAGGGGGTTGCTGCTTCCTCCCACCAGATTGGTGTTGTAATAAAACAAAACAATTTTTCCAATGAATACCTCACAACCATAGGGGAACAGCTAGACAGAATAGAAAACAACCAATCTCAAACACCTATTATCTCAACCTCCAATATTCCCCCTAGAGATTATAAAATGAAAGCCAAAATTGCTGAGTATGAACCAGGAACAATCCTATTCCCAGACACCACTGGAATAGAAAAATGTTTTGACAGTTTTACTACCGATTTAGAACTTGTCAAAATGTTACAAGAAAGATTAGACAAGCTTCCCAAACCAGAAATTCGAACTTTAGACGGTCATATCTCCTCAGCCCCAGATTCTGACATTGATATTTCAGACTTAGATAATATGATTCAAAAATTGACAACCTCTAGGATAGATAGTCATGTTTATAATAAATATAACAATGACACTAAACCTTACTACCCCAGACCTACACCTCCAGATCTCCAATATGAAGAGTCTGTGCCATATAGAGCTTATACGGGTAATGCTTGTTATCAATTTAATATTGATGGTTTGTCTGAATATCAAGTTATGACTGTTATTAGACAAATGTATACTATAGGATATATTTATATTAAAAAACAAAATATGACCCATAGTGATGCTGTTAATTCACTAGCAGCTGGCTTTGAAGGACAACTCTTAGGATGGTGGACTTATACCCTGTCACCCACTGCCAGAGCAGATATTATTACCCATAATAAAGAAGTTGCAACCTCTACCCCGTTGTTCAGAGCAACAACTGATGCTCCTGAAACCTCAACCACACCACCAGCCTCGTCTTACACCACTAGAACCTCCCAACCTGATGGTATAGATGTTTTATGTCATACCATTATTTTACATTTCATTGGAAACCCTAATAGGTTCCAAGACAAGGAATATTCAAAATTACAAAATCTTAAATGTAAAAAACTCAGCGATTTTAAGTGGTATAAAGATATTTTCCTAACAAGAGTTCTTCAAAGAACTGACAATGCCAATTCCTATTGGAAGGAGAAGTTCATATCTGGACTACCTTCTTTATTTGCTGATAAAGTTAGAGATAAAATGAGGGAACAGATGGCTAGTCCAGACTGGTCCCAAATAGACCTTAATACTTGGACTTATGGAGAAATCATAACAACAATTAATATTGTTGCTATGCAATTATGTACAGACATTAGATTAAAAAGTCAACTTAAAAAGCAAAAGCTTACTACTAGAAAAGAACTTGGTTCTTGGTGTGAGCAGTTTGGTTTTGAAAAACTTCCTATCCATAATAAGAAAAGACCCCATGACAAGAAAATAAAACCATATAAGAAACAAAAACCCCAAGCTCGAACTCACAGAAGATCCAAACCTTTTAAAAATTTTAGAAAACATAACAAAAATAATAAAGCCTGTTATAAGTGTGGAAAAGAAGGTCATTTTGCCAAAACTTGCCCTGAATTAAGAAAACTAAGAAATAAAATACGAACCCTAGACATTAGTGAAGAAAACAAAGAAAGACTTATTCAAACCCTATATGAAACAGATACAGAAACTAGCGGTAGAGAAATAGAGTCTGAATCTGATAATCAAGTCTTAGTCCAAGAAGATTTATATTCAGATTCAGAATCTTTGACAAACAGTGATGATGAATCACAAATTTGTGGAAAACAAGCTTGTACTTGTAAGGAGATCAATGTTTTAGATCAATCTTATTATTCCTTAATAATCGGAATGATTGATAGCATTGAAGATCCTATTCTTAAAGCCAATTTTATTAGACAAGTACAACAAAAAATTACTAAAACATCTACCCATCCCAGTAAACCAGTAGAAGAAAATAAGCCGGTTACTTCTTCCATTGCTCCCGATTTTGACCAAAATGTTTTACGAAAATTCCATGATAACCAAAAGAAGATTACCATTCCAGACCTTCAAAAAGAAATCCAAACCATTAAAAAAGAAATAAAAGACTTAAAAATATTCATGCAAAAACTACAACAAAGCTTAGAAGATTCCACAAGAGTCAATTGCAAGCCAAAATCTAAACAACCAAGCTTTAAAAGCTCTAGTGACTCAGATTCTGATGATATCAGCAAATCTAATATCAGCAAATCTGGACCTGAACAGACTTTGACCAATATTCTTTGCAAAAATGAAATTCAACATGTTGCAGATATAATCAATACTAATAAAGCCTTTAGAATACAAAAATGGTATTGTGATATAGATATTAGAATTTCCTCTGACTATAATCTTAGGGTCAATGCTCTTATAGATTCAGGAGCTGACCAAAATTGCATTAAAGAAGGATTAGTTCCTACAAAATATCTAGAAAAGACCACAGAATCCTTATATGGTGCTAATAAACAAAAGCTTGACATCAGTTATAAATTGACCAATGCCAGAGTTTGCAACTCTGGAGTATGTTACAATTCCAGTTTCCTTATGGTGAAAACTTTATCACAAAATGTTATTCTTGGCTTACCATTCTTATACCTTATTACTCCTTTTACTACCACTGACGAAGGATTAGTAACTGAGTATTTAGGTAAAGAAATTTTATTCCCTTTTACATTTCCTGTTCTTGAAAGAGAACTAAATTCTCTAAAAAATACCAACATAGGAAAAGATGATTCTATCTTTCTAGAACAACAGATTAATAATCTTAACATGAAAGAAAATCATTTGTCTTTCCTGAAAGATGATCTTAGATTTGAAAGACAGAAAAAGTATATAGAAGAACCTAGAACTCAACAAAAGATCAAAGACTTTAAGTCTAAATTAGAAAAAGAAGTTTGGTCTTCCTTTCCCAATGCTTTTTGGAATAGGAAAAAACATATAGTCAGTCTTCCTTATAATAAAGATTTCTCAGAAAAAGGAATACCAACCAAAGCCAGACCAATCCAGATGACCTTAGAACTCCTTGAGTATTGCAAAAAAGAAATCCAAGACTTATTACAAAAAGGACTTATTAGGCCTTCTAAATCACCATGGAGTTGTCCTGCTTTCTATGTTAACAAAAATGCAGAAATAGAAAGAGGAGTTCCTAGACTTGTCATTAATTATAAGTCTCTTAATGAAGCCCTTCAATGGATCAGATATCCCATACCTAATAAAGCAGACTTACTGAAAAGACTTTATAAAGCCAATATATTTTCAAAGTTTGATATGAAATCAGGATTTTGGCAAATCCAAATTGCTGAAAAAGACAGATATAAAACTGCTTTCACTATTCCTTTTGGTCAATATGAATGGAATGTTATGCCATTTGGATTAAAAAATGCTCCCAGTGAATTCCAATGTATTATGAATGAAATTTTTAATCCCTATACTGAATTTTCTATTGTTTATATTGATGATGTTTTGATATATTCTGATAATGTTGATCAACATTGGAAACATTTAGAAATATTCTTTAAAACTGTTAAAACCCAAGGTTTAGTAGTATCAGCTCCCAAAATTGTTTTATTTCAGACAGAGATCAGATTCTTAGGGCACAATATCAAAAGAGGTACCATTATACCCATTCAAAGAAGTCTAGAATTTGCTAATAAATTTCCAGATGAAATTAAAGATAAGACGCAACTCCAAAGGTTTCTAGGATGCCTGAACTATGTAGCCAATTTCTATAAAGAATTAAGAATCATTTGCAAACCCTTATTCCAGAGACTTAGAAAAAACCCCTTACCATGGACAGACCAGCACACACAAGCTGTTAGAACTGTTAAAAAACAAGTCCAAAAACTTCCTTGTTTGTCAATATGCCATCCTAACGCCCCAAAGATAGTTGAAACAGATGCTTCTGAATTAGGGTTTGGAGGAATCCTCAAACAAAATATTGACGGAAAAGAATACCTTGTTAGATATGTTTCCGGATCTTGGAATGATACTCAACAAAAATATTCCACTGTTAAAAAAGAAATTTTAGCTATTGTTTTAACTATACAAAAATTACAAGATGATTTGATAAATCAAAAATTTATTCTAAAAGTAGATTGCCAATCTGCAAAATTTATTTTGAAAAAAGATGTCAAAAGTCTGGCTTCAAAACAAATATTTGCTAGATGGCAAGCGTTATTATCAGCTTTTGATTTCACTATTGAACATATCAAAGGATCAGAAAATAGTTTACCAGATTTCTTGACCAGAGAATTTTTGCAGGGTAAAAGCCATGAGTAGTAGCGGCAGAGGCAGGCCCCGAGGCCCCAGGCCCACTATCAAAACAGACTTATCTACTGACTTATCTTTAAGTATCCAAAACCCAAAACCCAATCACAAATACAAATATGCATTAACTTTACTTTCTCAACCTGGGCCTTCTTCTCCTAGGCCCACTAGTGCAGGACCAATTCAGATATCAAACAGTTTTTCTCCCCTACGATCAGAATCTCCATCTTTTAAGACCATCGCTTCTTCTCATATTAGTCCCCATTCTTCCAAACAAATTAAATTAGCCCAAACAAATCAATCCCAAATTACTTCACCCTCTTTCCCAAGAGTCAATTCTCCTACTTATCAATACCAGATTAAACCTTTCTTTGACAGATACTTTGCGTTAGAGACACCACTATTACTTGACCATTATTTCAAGGAACCTAAAAAGCTTGCGGATGCAATTATTGATCCCATGTTTTGCAGGATCCCTGAAGACATAACAAAAAGACATATATTTTATGAATTCATTCTAGTGGATACTGATTCCATCTATATATCTGATGTTTTTGACAAAATAGACAAAGAAAAATTGATTTTCAGAAAAATTAAGCTTTGCAAAATTATTACCCTTGATCAATGGGGGGGTGACCCAAATAAGAAAAACCAGTTTTCCAGACCTTTTCATGTTTCTGAATATTCATATGGGATTATATAGATGCATGGACAAATGTTTTATATGGTCAAAACCCAGGAAATTCCTTATCCTGGTTTGTTTATTTTGACAAAGATTTTCCACTTCAAATTCCTTTTTGGTTTCTTGAATGGTGGGATAAATATGGCCCAACTATTGATCTCCTTCCTCATCCTGTTAAGGAAGGATATGCTCAATGGATGACTTATCTTGACAAACCAATTGATTGGGATTTTATCCCTGACTTATTGATCTTTTTCAAGCATTTTAATCTGACCTGGATTCTAATGCTAGATTATGCAATCAGAGACAAAATGGTAGGAAACGTCAATGTTCCTTATTTTGGACGACAGACAAAAGTTAAATGGTGGAGCGGAATGAATATCTCAGATCATGGCAAAAATAGGGTTAACAAATGGTTTTCAGACAACCCTACTCTTTGCAAATCAACTGACCAGTCTCAATTTTTAATGGCAAAATCCCAGAATCAAGCTAGAATTGCTGCTGCGAGCACCCCAGAAGAGCTAAGAAAAATAGCTCAGGAGATGGAAAAGACAATGACCAACATGTCTCAAAAAGATTCAGAATCAGACTATCAAGATGATGATGATGATTTTCTTGATGAGGAGGAGCCTACTGATGCTCACAGCTATTTTGGTCATGACGCATCACCAGGGCATCTATCACCACAGCAGAAGCTTTAGCCTTGTCAGACTCACCAGACTTATCCTACATGAGCATGGAATTCATCATTAGATTCTATGACTTAAAAAAAAAATAAAAAATAAAAAAATAAAAAAAAAGTGTCGGTGATATGACAAAATCCAACAGTTCCTTGACTGTCGGCAGAAGAATCCAGCCAACCCATCCAGACAGAATCTTTGCAGTAGAAAGCAGTCAATCTTTCATCATTATCCAGACAAGAATCTTTTGTTTTTCTGCTTTGTAATCATGAGTCTTTACTATGGTTAGTGTTGTAACTGAGGTTAAATCCTTCCTATATAAAGGATTACTCAGGTGTTGTGGAGGGCAGGTTCAGTTCCCACGATTCTGATCCCTCTTTGTATTTCTTCTTCCCCATTGTAATCTTTCCCCTCCAAAACTTCCTCTCTTTGTAAAAATTCTGATATTCTAAATAAAGTTTGCGACTTATTTGATCTGTATATCTGTTTACTGTGCATCATTGCTGTCAGACTTATACTAATTTTGTAAGTTCGTTCTGGTCTCATCCAATTTATGTTTCTACTTTTGCTATATATTATTTTGTCTGTACTATCCTATTTGATCATTCTACGTTTTGGTATCAGAGCCTTGAGACTTGTTGAAGAAGAAGGTTTAATTTAGGTTTTGATTCTAGGTGCAAAAGTCAGCAGTCACCAGGATAGCCATCAGCCAGGAGAGCAACAGGCAGACCTACAGACACGCTGTGAGTAAAAACCTAGGTTTTAACTCTCTTTTATAAATATTATATATTATAATATATATTATTATATTAATATATTAATAATATGTATTATTATATATAATAATATATTATATATTATTGTATATGATAATAAAATATTATATATTATATAATATATACGTAATAATATATAATATTATAAAATATATTATAAATATATATATTATAATATATATGTTAATATTTATAATAATATATATTATTAATATATATAAATACATATTATATTAATATATATATAATATAATATAATATATCATATATAATATCATAATAATATAGATTATAATATTATATGATTATAATATTATATGTATTTATATATTTATATATTATATATTATTATATTTTTATATAAATTATATTATTTTAGTATATATAATAATATATAATATATAAATATATATAATATTATAATCTTTATTATTATGATATTATATATATATAATATTATGATATATATTAATATATATATTAAAATAATATATGTCATAATATTATGATATATATATCATAATATAGGCTATAATATTATATATATTTATATATTATATATTATAATAAAACAATATATTATATTATTTTAGTATATATAATAATATATAATACATAAATATATATATAATATTATAATCTATATTATTAATATTATATATATATATAATATTATGATCTTTATTACAATAATAATATATAATATATAATATAATATAAAAAATATAATAATATATAATATATAGTATATATATTATATTATATTCTATATTATTATGATATATATTATATATATAATATTATGATAATATATATATTATAATAATAATATATAATAGTATATATTATTATTAAACATGTTTATAATTTTTTTGAAAATTTAAAGGGTAAAATAGTCTTTTTGTACTTGTCCCATGTCATGGGACAACCTTGTCCTAGGGTTTTGGGTGGGACAAAATTTGGTGGTTTTTGGGATTTTTGTCCCACCTTGTCCCGTCCCGTCCCGTCCCATGCTAATAGCGCGCCAAACGTGGGACAATAAAAAGTTGTCCCGTCCTGTCCCGTCCTGTCCCGCGTACCAAACGCACCCTAAAGGGGCATAAACATCCTCATGGCATGACTGCTAGTTGCCGTGAAATAGGATGTAGCTAATAGCGGGTCCACAATTGTGCACGGACATTGGGTAGGAAGTGATGCAAGGTGTATGGTGGACAAGGATGTCGATGGCTAAGCGAACTCCTTAGGAACCTAACGTGAGGAGTTGCACTACAATTTTCAGCAAGGTAAATTTCGACATGTGCCGATGAAATCTTTGGATGGTTGTTTCCTAAGTGGTTATACCTAGTGGTGGGTATGTTGATTCTTGGTGATGAGAATCGTAGCTGAGGACAAGTTTTTTGGGAATTCTCGCCATAAGGGAGGATTGTTGGATATGGCTCGAATTACCAATGGTTACCAAATATGATTTACCAATGCAGAGACTTCCTGGAGACGTGAGAGCATTTGGGAGTATGAGGTTATGTTTGAGGGAGGCTTGGAAAGACATGACGAACAAGAGAAGCGACAGACAGCTCAAACCGCAGCCGCGCAGTTGCCGTTTTGGTAGTTGTCCGGCAGCTGTCCGCAGCGGTTTGACACCGCTGCCATTTTTGGCAGCGCATCAACAACAGTTCCAATTCCAGTGCTTCACGCTGTGGAAAGTGTTGTGGCTTTCACAGCTGTAGACAAGGTTTGGCGCGTGGATCACGGTTTTCTAAGTGGTCAAGTTCAACACAGTTTAGGAAGCAGGTGGCCAACTGCAACTTAAATCGTAGTTAATCACAAGCACGCGTTGAATTAGGAAATATTCATGGAAGAGGAAATATGTTGCTTCTAGAGTTCTAATGGAAAAAGGATTTCTCCTTGAAGTAAGACTTGTCATAAATAGAAAATAGTATTTATGTGGAACAAGTAAATCTTGTATGACTAGGAGATAGATTTCCTTGTTAATTTAAACTCCCTATAATACATATAAATAGACCATAATAACTAGGTTATTGGTGGTGGAGCAAAATAGCAAATACTAGAGAGATCTTAAAGTGAGTATCGGGTATAATTGGGTTTGGAGTATTATTTAGAGAGAGATCATGAGTGTGTGGTTGTAACAATTTACTACATATTGAAACTTTCTTTTGTCGTCCTGACAGCCGTGATTTTTTCCCTGATTTGGGTTTCCACGTAAATTCTTATGTTGTGTGTGCTTGGATTTAGATTACTTCTCTTCATCTATCTTTTCTTTGTTATTGTGTTTGTTTGTATTCTATCCGGCAACGCTTCCGTGCGCATATAGTGACGGTTTGCTCGCCAACACATATACAATTTTTTTGGTTCATTTAAAAATACGAGAGAATGATTCTAATGCTTGAAAAAACAGTACATAATTATAAAGTTCAACGTTAGACCTAAACATCATATAATTAAGCTTGGATTGGATTGATGATTTTGGAAATTATATACTAAGAGAGCTTCTCCTTACAATCCACAAATTATCTATTCACACTCCAAATTGATTTTTTTTATTAATGACAATTTTAACCTAAACTAAAATTACTAAACAAGACAAAAAAAATATAAAGACACTTCAAACTAATTAATTTGTTAAAAAAAAAAAAAAAAAAACAACTTTCTCCTAAATCATTAGATTAAATATTACGTTTTAAACTCTCTTCCTTAAATTTGTTATGTCCATATTAAATACTCTATCATGATTAACCTCTCTCCATTTTTTAAAATTATATATATATATATATATCATATTTCCATACTTTCTCTATCAATATCTAATTAATAGTTAAAGAAAATAAAAACTTATCAATATTTTTGTTTTTTACTAACAATAATATATATATATATATATTAAAAAGTCATATTTTTTTTATATAAAAAAAATATATATATGAAAGCTTGAATTGTTTCAACTAGATTCGATTAGACTCATAATTTCTAAGACTAATGAAATAATTAAAGTTCTCTAGGCAATCACATACCTACAAGAGTAACAATTTTTTATTTTTTATTTTCATATTTCGATTTTTTTTTATATAAATAAAAAAAAAAGTACTTTTTTTTTTACATGCATATGGTTCCTAAAAATCAAGCTTATTAGTAAGTTTTTTTTTAAAAAAAAAAACCTTTAGTCTTACTTGAGAAGAATGGAGATAGAAAATTAGAGATATTTATTGGAGGAGATAGAGTTTAATATGATAATTAAATATTTATGAGAGAGTATTTAATATGTAATAATTAATCTAATGATTTAGGAGAGATAATTTCTTTTTTTAATAATTTAATTCAAAAAAGATAAAAAGGATAATCTTGTAACAAAATAAAGTGTCTTTAGAATTTCTTAAAATTTAAATTTTGAGAATGGAGTGTTTTTAGAGTGTAAACAGAGAAAATTGGATTGTCAAAAGAAACTCTCATATACTAATAATCAAAATCATGCACCCAGACTCTCTTGATATGTTTGGGTTAAAAAGGCCCATTAATGGACTTCAAAATATTTCTTATAAGAGTGTTGATATTTGCACCCCTAAAAAATTGTATGTGCACCCCTATTTGTATGTACACTCATTAAAAAAAATTTAAATATGAAATCTTGTAAGCACACCCCACACATTGTCAAATATACCCTTTTTTTTTTAAAGCCCAAGAGCTGATATTAAATAGCTATTTTTCTTTATTTTGCTTAAAACAAAATAAAAAACAAATAAGGTCTAATTAATTAAGATAATTTATTTTTAATTAATTAAGATAATTTATTCATTATCTAATTAATTAAGGACTTTTAAGATTAAAAAAAATGCAAGGAATGTGGTATTGTTTTGGATTCCAATTCGACTTATGAAACTTCCGTACTTTTCATTTTCCTTGTATTGTTTTTTTTGGGTGGAATTTTTTTTATTATTATTATTCAATTGGACTGACCTAGAGGAAAAAGGCATCAGAAGCAGTCATCTGCTGAAAAACCCTTAGACAGTATCGTAACAAAAACCAGAAAAGCACAAAAGCGAAGGGAAATAATCCCAACAAAAGCAGTGATGTGTAGGCCACAAAAAATTGAAACAAAAACATCACGAAAAATGAAAGAACTCCCGACCCATGCAATCATTGCCAACCAACAAAGAGCAAGACGATGGGGTGTTAGACCTGATAGATAAAATCGTGTTATAAAAACCTAGCTCGTAAGTGCACGAATCCTGAGATAAGTACAATGACAAGTAGGGATCATTCCAACGAGGAAAAATGATTTACCAATTACAAATTAATTCTAATTTAAGCTAAGCAATTAACAGTATCCAAGAGATTTGAGATTGATTGATTAATTGATTAAAACTAAATTAAACTAATAAAGCAGTTAACAAGAATAGGTGAATGTGATCTAGAGGTGAGAAAACTAGGTTATCAATGCCTCCCAACTACGTTTACTCAATGCTTCGAATTGACTTTGATAAAAGATATTAATCAAGTTAAGGATTCATTCTTAAATTAAGGATGATTGTTACTGTATGATCCTGAGATGAATCAAGTGTTCTCAATTATATTTTACCTCAAAAACTTGATGTGTAAACTACAACTGAGAACCCATTAAGCGCAAGAACTAATGAACCAAAACTTATACATGCAAAAACTTGTTATGATTAGTTTTACCCATTCAATTGAAGATTGATTGAGAGTGGTGTAAACATACTCTAAACTCAATCCTTAAATTATCTAAAACCCTAAATTCATGCCGAGCATATAACATTCATGAGCAAGAACAAAGAATTATGACATAGGATGAATTGAATGAATCAAAACTTGAAATAAAGAATTATAGTCAATTATAACAAAGAGCATTCATAGAGTTTCACATTGATTCCCTAGTATGAAGTTAGTTACACATAACGGAAATAACAAGAGGAGAAATAATTGATAAAACCCATGGAATCTTCGATTTTGCATCTTCTTCGTCTTGCCAATCTTCTATGTGTAAAGATGGAGGATGGAATTCTGTGGTGTGTTGTGAAACGACCTATGGTCCGAGAGCGAGCGAGAGAGTTGAGGGAAGGCCCCCTTTGGTGGCTTGGGACCTCCCTTTTCTGGATCCCCCAAAATTAGGGTTCAAAGGGGTTTAAATATGTGTAGATGTTAAGCCAAGTCCTTAAACAACAAGGAAATCAATTCCCCTTTAGAACTCTACCTTTTTTGGATTCTATTTCTTTCATAATTCATCCATATTGATTACTTATTGAAGGAGGATAAGGATTAGATATCTACTTGCTTTCCAAAACTCTCACACATGTCCCAGATGGTAATATTTCCTATTCCGACAACTTGCGAAACAAATCCCATAAGTATTCATGCATTTTATGACGACTGATCTAACCTTTGGATACTAAAATGGGCATAACATTTTCTAGAAAATTCGGATCGATGAGCTGTAAATTGAGTTGGAAACTATAATTTCAGGGCTTCAAATCCATAGGTGGAAGAACACACAGTTGAGTCAGAGCTAAGACATATGGCCCTCACAACACATCTTATTTGCACTGTCATGGACCTACCGCTGTGACTACCGTTATGAAAGCCACAGCGGTTATCACAGCAGTCTTCACTATTCTTAAGAGTGCTTTGGGTGCCGCTATGGAAATTCACAGCGGTTAATATGGCAGCTGATGGCAAATTGCATAAAAGTCCCTTGAATATTCCAAAATCACCTTTTTCCTCCGAAATACTTCAAACACATCACTTGGATCTAACAACCTAAAAATGCTCAAACACACAAATTAAAACCTAAAATAACTCAAGAAACAAGCAACTGATTGGAGGAATGGGGACCAAAAATATATACAATAAATGACCGATCAAGACCACCATGAATCGACCTCCAACCCTAAAGCATGCTTAGAAAGAGCATCTGCAACCTGATTCCCCTCCCTAAAGATATGAGAAATCTGAAACTCCATTTTCGATATCTGATAGATATAGCACTGCCAAACTTACCTAATCCATCAAGGAACCTGCTCGGAGCGAGAGGAGAGCAACTGAACCACATAAGAAGAATCACTCTTAAGCGAGAGCCGATGCCACCCAATCTGCCATGCAAAATTAATGGCCATCGAAGCTACAAGAAGTTCCGCCTCAAATGCAAATACTGGACCAAGAGGAACGGCAAAACAACCCTTCACAAAAGCTCTACAATTACAGAAGATACCCCCACAACCCCCAGCACCTGGAGAACTCAAGGCGGCACCATTAGTATTAACTTTGATCCAATCAGGAGCCGGAGATGATTGAATCACACTCTTGATAACCGGGGACCTAGTCGGACGACCACGAAGATCAAACCGATAAAGAATTAAAATATCATCTACACAATTACGCATACACCCAATCTCTAACCGGTTAGCGTTAAACAAGTGTTTTAATGATCAATATATAGGATTTAAAGCCAGAAAATCAAATGAACCTAACATTGATCATATATATATATATATAAATCATGTGTCCTATTAAATGTTTACAAAATGATCATAAAATTAAATATAACGATGCCAAAAAAAAAA
The DNA here is from genome assembly GCA_954870605.1 of Acer campestre. Classification (NCBI taxonomy): domain Eukaryota; kingdom Viridiplantae; phylum Streptophyta; class Magnoliopsida; order Sapindales; family Sapindaceae; genus Acer; species Acer campestre. The sequence continues at coordinate 20,219,236 of OX940800.1, read as the reverse complement.
AATCATATCATATAATTGTTTATCAAAAAATATATAAAATAATATAATAATAACCTTTTTTTTTTAACCAAAAGCCTCCATGTGCCATTTTATTTAATGTTTAAAAAATTAATAATTCATATCATACATCATATAAATAATAATCATATACTATATATAATAATATAATAACAAACTTTTTCAACCAGGAGTTGCCATGTATCCTCCTATTAAATGCTTACAAAATAGTAATAAAATTATATATAATAATGCTTAAAATATAAATAATCATATATATATATATAATAATAGAGTTTCACGGCGTCACATGTCGTCGTGAGAAAACTTTGATATTAAATATAAATTCTCATTTTGGCCATAAATCACCTATTATTAATTAATTTAAGAACATTTTATAACATTAATTATTATCCTAAAACGTTATATGCATGCACAAAGAATGGAGAAAGACAATAATCTAAAACGTTTTATAATATTAATTATTATCCTAATTATTATTCTAATCAAGTTATATGCATGCACAATGAATGGAGAAAGACAATAATATAAAACGTTATATAATGTTAATTATTATCCTAATTATTTTGACACTAAGATACAAAAATTCTTTGAATGCATATTCATGAATATAATGACTATTAAATAATCACAACTATATGCATTCATGAATATTAATTGTTTCATTTTCTTAAAAGTTAATGTGAAACGTATCAACCTCTATCTCTCTATATATAAGGATAAAAAAACTCTTCTTAGAATTCATGCCATGGTCTGTTACTTGAATGACAAATGCGAGACATGGCAAATGCACACCCATAAATATTTTTGTCTAGGTTCAATAGATCTCTTCCAAGGATGATTATTATGGATGAAATAGGAAACCAAGTGAGTCTTCCAGCTGAATTCTCTTTTATTGGTCTTTGATTCATTTCTTTTTTGATGCAAATCTTGAATTGTGATGATGGGTAATTTTTAATGTGATCTATTAATTTAGAGGGTAGGAATTTACATACATATGTTACTGATTAAAATTCAATATCATCTTTTGGGAGAATATATATATATGTATGTATGTATGTATGTATGTATGTATATATATAAACAAAGGAAGAAATAATCAAGTCATCAGCATGGATAAAAAATACAAATTGCCATACTTATATCTCTTTGATTCATATCGAATGAATCATTTTTGTTGTTTTATTGTTCGTTGATTTGGATTTTAGGATTAGGTTAATTATTCTATGACTCTTTTATCCATCTAGCTTCAATCATGCTTCAGGTATAGATTCGTTAACAATTTTTGAACCCACATTAGTGCTCTAGACTCTCCAGGAAATGCAAATTTTTTTTTTTTTTAGCTTCTTCTGAGATATATATATATATATATTAATTAGAGCTAATAAATACTCTTATCTTTTCTTTGGATTTGTTTTTTTAGAGAGATTTGGATTATTGGATAATCAGCTTTACGTGGTTAACTTGCAATGATCTTTTTTTGTTTTTAAGGAAATTCATTAAAGAAACCGGCGCAACCTAACCATGACAATCTGCCAGGACCAGCTCCTCCACACAAGGAGGGCAATAATCAATCCAGAAGCTATCAACACTAGAAGACAAAGATAATTTTGTTATCCAGCCTTTGTCAAATACTTTGGCTAAATATTCAATATTTCATGCATTTGTCTTCTTCTTCTGTCTATCTCTCTTTATTATTATTTTTAATCTTTAGTAGTATTATTATTATTTCATATATTTTTCTTCTTTCATTTTCACATCGAAACAAATGATTAGTCACTACCGAAATTTTGGGTACTTAGTGGCTATTGGACACCCAGTAGTTGGTCACTTTTTTTTTTTTAAGAGAGTAGTTGCTCACTCTTGATCATGTCTCGAAAAGACATTTCGAAGAAGAGTGAATAATAATAAGAAATTAAAATTCTTTTGATATTTCCAATTTAATATATGATTAATTGTATTTAAGAATATTAATAAATCTTTATAGTTCTTTTAGCATTTCTTAAAAAACACAATTGCAATGCAAGTTAAAGCAAAGCAGAGGGGAAGCATTAAGAGAGGCTGCAACAATTTATTTTTTAACCAGAAAATTCTCTCTTTCATTGTTTTTTGCTCTAAACTTGAAATATTCAAAAATAATTCTTTGTTCAATGGTCACCTAATTAAATCGTACTATATGTTTCTTGAATAAGAATAAACTCACTTTGACTATCGGTCGAATGAATGAATATGAACTGGATTTTTAAAGATTTTTTGATGGTTAGAATGGGTGATTGTTCCTATTTTAAGGTTAGATTTTTTAATGGTTTTTTTTTTTTTTGAATGGCAAGAATTCGACCCAGAAAAGGAGCTAAATCAAATCAAGCCCATGTGTTTTTCCAACAAAAAAAAAATTCAATATGCTTGACCAAAATATTTATATGTTTTGGCATGTATCCACTTACACATATATGTATATCATTTTATACTTTTTCTTCTTCATTTAACATTTTTTTAAATATTCAATTTTACGTGATTTAAAGTGAAATATCTATTAGATTTTTTTTTTTTTAATTATCTTATATGTTGAAGTAAAGTAATATTAGATTTTTTAAATTATATTCTATGTTGAGGTGAAGTATCTATTAGATTTTTGTCTTATTATCTTATATTTTCTAACTATAATAAAACTCATGCATCGTACGGGTTAACAAACTAGTTATATATAACATTAGACTTTTTTAACCCGAAGTTGCCATGTGCCCTCATGTTAAATGCTTATAAAATAGTCATAAAATTATATATAACAATGCTTAAAAAATAAATCTTTCATATCATATATCATATTTATAATAATCATATATATAATAGTCTTTTTTAAACTAGAAGTCGTCGACTCGTCATGTTTCATTTTATTTAATGCTTAAAAAATAAATAATTCATATCATATATCATATAATTGTCATATCATATATCATATTTATAATAATCACACACATATATATAATAGTCTTTTTTAAACTAGAAGTCATCAAGTTTCATTTTATTTAATGCTTAAAAAATAAATAATTCATATCATATATCATATAATTGTTTATCAAAAAATATATGTAATATAATAGTTTCTTTTATAAGAAAGTGACATGTGTCATCTATTTAATGTTATATTATATCATATATATTATTTAATTTATTTATTTTGTCATAAATAATAGTATAATAATATTTTTTTTTTAAACCGGAAGCCGCCATGTGTTATTTTATTTGATGCTTAAAAAATAAATAATTCATAACATATATCATATTATAACAATAATAAATATTAGCTCATTTCATCTTCCTATGCTTCCCTTCCTCCCTGTTGGTTTAAATAAAATGTTAACTTTCAATGTAATTTAGGTGGTTTTATTCCACCATAATAATTTTCATTCATTGAATTAATTGTTGCTCATTTCATCTTACCCTCTATCTTGGTTAAAATGAAAGGTTGACATTTAACTTTCAATATAATTGATGTAATATTGTTCCACCACAATAATTTTGCATTCATTGAAATAATTTTACAATCATACATATAAGTTTATCATTCTATATGTAAGGATTCCCGGTTTTTGATTGGCTTATTTCGTGAGCAAACCACATATTAGGGTTGTTTGTAAAGGGTAGCTTAGGTGATAAGTGATCATGCTCAATGGCCCTTCTCAAGACCTCAAGGTGGACAAGCACTCAAAAGGTATATCTTATGTGCTTATTTTCTTATTGAAGAGATTTAGTTGCACACACTCACTTGTAATGTTTGCATATGTATGTTTTACTTTTGTGTGCATTCTCTTCAAATGTCACTTTTCACACTAGCACTTTGTTTGTTATTTCTTGGTGTGTGTTTTAGTGTCTTGTAATTCGTTTCCCGAATATGTTCGGAAACGTCCGCGCTTGCACGATTATGTGCTTGGTTTTGCACGAAGATCACCTTCGAAGAATGCCCTTAGCTTCTCTTTTGGTTTCACCATCAGTGGTGAAACGGCGGTTTAATCGGCAGCCATGACCGCTGAATGGAAACCTCCGTTTGATTCCAAAGAGCTCTGGATTGGATCTGCGGTTACGATCGGCGGCTAGGCTGTTGAATCGAACCTGCCGAATAGACCTGATGCATTTATTATTCTCGGTCTCTGTTCGGAGGTTTAATCGACGGTTTTGAAACCGCCGAATTAGATATTTTAGGTCGGTTTCTTTTTGGGTTTTGATCGGTGGTTTCGTTGATCGTCGAATCTGGTCGTCGAATGATCCCCTGCTTCTCGGGTTCAATTCTGCGGTTCAATTCTGTGGCCATGACCGCAGAATGAAACCGCCGATCGGTGATTTCAAGGGCAAACTTGTCTTTTCACGTGCCCTGTTCTTGATGTCTATAAATATCATACTTTCTCATTTCTCCAACTTAGTTCTCTAACTCTAAAGAACCCTAAACTTAAAAGAGGGATTTTTGAGAGAAAATCAAATCAAGAACTCAATTTTATACACTCAAATCATACACATATGCATCAAAGATCATCTAAGCATCTTCTAGCATAGTTAGTTTGCTTATTTGAGTGGGTATTGGTCATCACACTTCCCTTGGTATGTTCTTCACTTTTATCCATTGATATTTAGTGATTTATTTATCAAGGCATCTCTTTTATTATTTGAATGATCTTAGATTAATATCTTATATTCAAAATAGAGATTGTTTGTGATGACATGATCGAGTGTTGCATTGTGATAGCTATCTAGGTTTTTATAATCTATTGTTAGCTAAGCTATTTGACATGTCATTTAGCTATTAATATCTAAGATTGTTTTTATTGACATATTATCATCCTAGATAAGCATATAGGGTTGCCTAGCTCTTATTGCTTGTATTGAGTATTTTTAAATATTCACACATAGGTTGTATAATCTCTTCATTGAGAATTTAAGTCTTGTTGGCTAAGGTTGCTTAGGCCACAAGCAAAATGGACTAGAGCCACTTTTAAGGCCCACGGGGTAGAAGTGGGGGGTTATAGACCGGAGTGTTAGACGAGGTCTACATAGGTTGTAAACTCCATTTCAATTAGTGGATTTCGACGTTCGAGTGTGGCGCACTATACAGCCCGTGGTTTTTTCCCAGTGGTTGGGTTTTCCACGTATACATCAAGTGTTATTTAATTTCCGCACCATATTACACTCGTTGTTTTTTATATTGACTATTAGGGGCATTTTCGTAATATTGACCTTAAACGAAAATTGGATGAAAATTAGTTAAAATCTATTCACCTCCCCAGATTAATATTTGTAAACACACCCGTTGTATTTGTGAACTTTCACTATAATTTTTCTTCTTCAATTCATTTATTTAATTGTTTAATGTAATTTATGTGTTTTAATTTCACCATAACATTTTGGCATTCTTTACATTCATTCTAACCCATTCATCTCTCTCTCAATCTCTCTCTCTTGGATTTTCATTTCCTGTTTATAAGTGAATAAAACCCAACATTTGTTCATTTTTTTTCCAATATTCTTGCCTTCTTGTTATATGTTGTATGCATCCATTCACACATACAGGCATATAATTCTATAAATTTTCTTCTTCATTTAACATTTTATTTAATATTCAAATTTATTCTATTATATTTTTATCTTTTTATCATTTCTCTCATGATAATATATTTTTTTAAAACATGATAATAAAACTTTTTTTGGTAAAATTAGACTAACCTAGAGGGAAAAAGCATCACATGCTATCATATACTGAAAAAATCCCTAGAAAGTATCCATCCATATAATAATAAAAAGTATAAAATGAAAAAAAAAAAAAAAAAAAAAAAAAAAAAAAACCAGAAAAGCGCAAAAACCAAGGGAAACATTCCCAGCAAAAACAATGGTACGTAGGCCACCAAAAAACTAAAATAGAAAACATCAGGAAAAACGAAAAGACTCCCGACCCATGCAATCATTGCCAACCAACAAATAGCAGAAAGACGAGGTGTTAGACCACCATGAATCGACCTCCAACCCCAAAGCTTGCTTAGAAAGAGCGTCTGCAACCGAATTCCCCTCCCTAAAGATATGAGAAATCTAAAACTCCATTTTCGATATCTGATAGATACAGCGCTGCCAAGCTTGCCGAATCCGCCAAGGAACTTGCTCGGAGGGAGAGGAGAGCAGTTGAACCACATAAGAAGAATCACTTTCAAGCCATATCTGATGCCACCCATTCTGCGAGGTAAAATTAATGGCCATCGAAGCTGTAAGAAGTTCCACCTCAAACACAAACACCTGACCAAGAGGAACAACAAAACAACCCTTCACAAAACCTCTACAATTACGGAAGACACCCCATAACCCCCAACACCTGGAGAACTCAAGGCGGCACCATCAGTATTAACTTTGATCTAACCAGGAGCTGGAGGTGACCAAATCACACTCTTGATAACCGGGGCCCTAGCCGAACGACCACAGAGATCAAACCGACGAAGAATCAAAATATCATCTACACAATTACGCATACACCCAGTCTTTAACTAGTTAACGTCAGACACCGCACGCCAAACTAAAGACAAAGCAGATATGAAATCCACAGCCCTACTCTCAAAAATCCACTGGTTATGGACAAACCACACACTCCAAACCATAGCATGAATAACCATTATCCATAAAACCTGCACCTGATCATTAAACGAAACAAACATGGCCTAGGAAAAGAATGAACTCAATGAATCAGCAGAAATAGGCTGTTGAAAAAACCACCTCCCAAAGAGAAGCCGCTAGGGGATACCGGAGGAAAAGATGATCAGACGACTCACTGCTAACTCCACAAGCACTGCACCAAAAAGCTAAGTGAAACCTAGCCCTACATAAGCGATCCTCTGTGGGGATCCGATTCAATAAAAGACGCCATGTCAAAGTCGAACGGGAAGGAGGGATAAAACGACACCAAACATCCCTCCATTAAAAGACCTGAGGAGAACCACGGATCATACAGGAATAAGCCAACTTACAAGAAACCTGCCCATCCGGAGAATGAGTCCACACCAAAGAATCTATAACTGAAGAGATAGCAATCCTATCGATCCGAAAATAGAGATCCAAAAAAGGGGCTCGAAATCTATCGGTAAGAACCCACATGCCATCATGGATATAATCAAAAACTCTTGCCCTGAGGGGGCTAGCCAAGTAATTAGGAATCCCCAGAAGCTCCAGAATGGAAACCCCCAACCAATTGTCAAGCCAAAAATCTCACTGAGAATTCTCACCAATGAGCCAAATGCCCTCTTTAAGAAGATCTGAATAATGAGAACGAAGAGAAAGCCAAATCGACAAAGTGACATACTCCCTTTGAGATTTCCGAAGTTGTGTGAGATACCGCTTCCTGAGAAATGAAAAAGCAAAACCCTCAGAGGTCATAAACTTCCAAGTGAGTTTGTTTAAAAGAGAATCATTTAATAACCCAAGATATTTCAAACCAAGACCACCTTGAGAGTAATGCCTACAATAATGATCCCAAGCAACCCGAATCAATTTAGTCTCCTCACAAGAACCTATCCACAAAAAGTTTCTCAAGTTGCGATTAACTAATCGCAGCAAAGAAGAAGGTCATTTGTAGATCATAAAAGAATGCACAAAGGAGCATGACCGGCCAAAGAAAGGGTTTTCCCCTTCCACTTAGCAAACTTAGAAAGGGTTTTATTTGCGATAGGCTATAACACAGACTTCTTAGGCTTTTCCTAAAATAACGGAACCCCCAAGTAAGAGAAAGGCAACCGACCAATTTGTATACCAACCAAGGACTATAATCTACCAATCTTGGACTAGGAAATATAAGATCCAAAATAGATAGAAGACTTGCCCCAATTAACCTGTTGACCTAAAATTTTACCATAAACCTAAAAAGCACGCATGATATTCTTCAGATTCCGAACAGTGCCTCTGTAAAAAATCAAAACACCATCAGCATAAAGTAAATGCATAAGAACAGAAAGTCCCCTCAAAAAAGAAATAGACAATAATTGAGAGAAATCCACCATCCTCGATCGAAGCCTCTAAGAAAATCCTCTTCAATACCAAACAGGAGAGGGGATAGAAGGTCTCCCCTATGAACCCCTCTTGAACAATGAAAATAACCCTCTGGAGACCCATTGATCAGCACTGAAAGCCTTGAAGATATGAGGGTGTTGTTAATCCAATCCATGAAAACTAAAGAAAACCCAAAAACCTGAAGAACTCTACAAAGAAAAGACCAATCCAGAATATCAAATGCTTTGCGAATATTTATCTTCATGGCCAAATTGCCCCCATTACACTTCTTATGCAGAACATTCACATAATCAGAAGTTAAAGCGATACAATCCTCAATGTGACAATCCCAGATGAACCCAAACTGTTAAAGAGAGACAATCCTAGCTGCAATCTAAGCCAATAGATCTGCCAAAATTTTAGAAGAGATTTTGAACAAAAAGTTACTAAGCACAATCGGGCAAAACTGATCTATTGAAATCAAATCCTTCAGCTTTGGAAGAAGAACAATGAAACTGGAGTTCAAACCCAAAAATATAAGCCCTATACATAAAAAGTCATGAACTGTAAGAACCACATCCTAACCCACCACCTCCCAACAATGCTGATAAAACCTTCCAGAAAAGTTGTCCGGCCCAGGGGCAAATGTCGTATCCATAGCAAAAACCACATCATGGAAATCGTCTGTCGAATGAATGCCAATCAGGAAAGCATTTTCCGTATCAGACACCAAAGAAGGAATCATATCCTCCACCATCGAGAAATCCATCTCAACCCAAGAATGATCCAAAGAAAAGAGATCCGAATAAAAATCGATGATATGATCCCTGATAACCAAATGATTATCTGTAAGCACCCCATTAATTGAGAGAGATGACAAAGCATTCCGGTATTGCCTTCGTCTAATAGAGGCATGAAAGAAGGAGGAATTACGGTCACCATCTTAAAGCCACTCCACTCTAAACCGATCACAATAAAAACACTCTTGCCTGTGTAACAAGATATCAAGCTCATGATGAACACAATACTCGGCCAAGAAAAGCTCCTTTGAAAAACCCAGGTTAGACATCTAAAGCTGAATAAACTGAAGTTCAATTGATTTCCTAGTAATGTTGGAGTTTAGATCCCTAAAAACCTTCCAATTCTAAGTCTTAAGAGCATTCTTCAACCTCTTCAGCTTTTTGATAACCATCTGAAGAAGCCTACCCATAAAAGGGGAACTCTAAATACGACGAACTAAAGCCATAAAATCGGGGTGATCTAACCACATGCTCTGGAATCGGAAAGGCTTAGGACTAACGATCTCAATATCTAACAATCGAATCACCAACGGACAATGATTCGAAAATCTATGTGGGAGAGCCACACAAGAAATGTATCGCCAACAAGAAATACAACCCTCGAAAACCAAAGCTTTATCTAACCTCCTCTCAACTCTAGTGCAGGAATAACGACCCCTATCCTAAGTGAAACTAGCACCCTGGGAGCAAACACCAATCAAATCATAATCCTCAATAACTAACCAGAAATCCTCACAAGAGCTTCGAGCTATAGAACGGCCCAAAGACTCATGAGCTCTAAAAACCGAGTTGAAATCACCCACAAGCAACCAAGAGGAAGATACCAAACTAACCAAGTCTCGAAAAGACTGCCAAAGCGATCTTCGGACAACCGTCGATGTACTCACATAATCGAAAGTGTAATAATGCAGTCGAGAGTTAACCAAGAGCGAAATAGTAAGCTGCTGCTTATGAAAAAGGACTATCTAAGCATCAGGAAAGAATCACTAGCAAAGACCCAAATCATCGATAAAAGACCACCCCTATCATTCAAACCCACTAAATGTAGACTAAGAGAAGACCAGAAGTTAGAAGAGATGGAAAAACCATCATAGGCTCAACAATACAAACCAAATAAGGTTGGTGTAAACGATACAAATCTCTAAGAACACGCCTCGTAGACCCATTCCTAATGCCGTGACAACTCCAGTAAAGGACACTAATCATTGGAAACCCCAGAAGAAGTCCGCATCTTAGACTTTAGCTTAGTCAGCCTAGACATAACCATCGTCATCCTTTGAAAAATACTGCTAGCATCCAATCATTCAGCCTTAACTTGGGAAGCCCATGAAGAATCAGCAATGAGACAGAGCTCAACCTGAGAATCAGCGTTTTAAAGTTTAGAACTCTGCGTAAAACCTGCCACCGAAGAGGGAATTTGAAATGACCCATAATAGTCCTTCATAACCCTGTGAGCAGTATATAGAATCAAGGGACATTGAAGAGAGAAAAGTCCTACAGTAGTATAAAACATTTAAACTAACGAATATATGATCAGAACAGCCTAGACAATGGAACGAACATCAGAAATCAATCCCGAAGTAGTAAAGGACTCCAATATTGTCTCTGATCTCGAAAATGAAGAAATTTGACCCATTGACAAATCCAAACTCAAATCAGACCCAATATCCACAGAAGAGTCATGCAAAATCGGGACAGCTGCTAAGGATCTAGGAACTATATGGATTGCATTAACACTCCTAGACTGCTGTTTGCACGAAGCCGTCAAAGAAATAGAATAAAAAAACTAGCCGAAGCAACCGGATTTAAAGAAACTACCAATGCATTAGACACCAAAGAGTAGGGAACCGCCATATCCTCCGATGAAGCCAAGTCATTGCTAATAGCCGAAAGAGCGTTAGACATTGGAACCACAGACTGAGTCATAGAAACCAATCGAAACTCCATTCGATTAGCAGATTTACTGTGCGGGACCTGAAACCCCTTATTATTAGCAACCGTAGTTGACCCATCTCGTTTGGAGTAACCTTACCAGCACCAGAAGCAGATAAATTGTTAGACTTGTTCCATCTACAAGTGTGGGATAAATGTCCAAGGGAGGAATAGGTAGAGCAAAAAACAAGGAGATTTTCATATTCAACACAAATAAAAGAACTGTGAGCATCATCTCTTTCCAGTAATAGAGAAGTCGAAAGTGAGGAGGATACATCAATGTCCATAAGTACTCTAGCAAATGCACAAAATCACCATTAATAGTGGCTCTATATAGCCTCAGAGGCACACTAATACCTCTAGCTAAATTTGAAATAATCTTCAGATACCAATATTCCCAAGAAAGATCCTAAAATCGGACCTAAACATATGTATTAGTTGATTACTTCACTTTTACACATTGTGTATCCCCATTTTCGTATCTTTTTATGCTCGTTTATCGGGTAAAATCGTACTTCTAACGCTCTAAATAAGTCGTGCAGGGTCAAGTTGGTTTTAATGTTCAAATGTATTAGACGGAGCTAAAAGGAGTATTAAGAAGGCATTTATAGCATATAGGAGATCTCAAGGTGAGCTCACTAAGATTGCCTCAAGGTCACTTTGCACTCAGTTTCAGCCTTCCTCAGCATTTTCAAAGGTGAGCTCAGGGTGAGTCCACCAAGATCGCCCTAAGCTCGCTAATCACTCAAGTTTAGCCCATAAAACAGAGCAAGAAAGTGACCTTAAAGGTGAGTCCACCAAGGTCACTAACCACTTAAGTTCAGAAGTCTTTCCTTCATAGCGACCTTAAAGCGAGCTCACCAAGATCGCCCCAAGGTCACCCTTTAGCCCATATTTTGTTCTTTCCAAGAAAATTACTCTCTTGCCCCTAACCAAATCAGCCCCCTATTTATTCATTTGCTTTTTCTCCGCAAAGGTACCAATTACCTACCTAAGAATATTCACCAAGTCATTCTACATCACCATACTAAATCCTATACAATCCACCAAACACTTGACATCAATCCATGATAATTTCTTGTTCTTGGGATTAGGAAATTGAAGGAGCTTGAAGGAGAAAAAGAGCAAAGGAAGAAGAGAAGATCTACATAGTTTTCTCTACACTTTATCTATTTCATTTTCTATATTTAGCCATGAATTCATTTGATCACATATCTTGTATGGTTTACTTGTGTAATATGAACTAATTCTTTAGTGCTAGGATTTAATGAAACCTCACTCTTGACTATATATATGTATTGATCTTTGTTTTATCCATTATGTGCAATTGTAGTTTATATGGATGTTTTAATGTGATTAATGCTTTCAATATGTTGATCTCCTATTGAATGATCTTTGATTGTGTGTTATGAACCGATCAGAGACACACACACATCGTGTTCGACGAAATGTCTTCTATGCATGTCTAGAAAAGTAGACATACTTAGGCTAGCATATAGGATACATTAGTGTGCCAATGCTCTTACTAAACTCATACATATATTCTGAGTAATTGAGAGATAGTCTCGGGTATGATTTGGGTGTAACCTATACTACTGAACTGAGATTATAGGTTAACAATTAGGCACATGAATCTACAAATTGTATGAGCATAATTTGGGTATGCAAGTGAGTATAGAGAGGAATTTAGGAGAGGGTGGGGTATAGTCTAGTCTTAGCATCATTTCCTTCATTATTACACTTGATTTTAATACTTGTCATTTCTTTATCGTTATAACATAAATCCATTTTATTAGTTTAATTTAACTTGCTTGAAGTATTCAAATATGAAAACCTTCCCATGTTGCTTGTTTGAATAGTACTTAGGCTAATCAATTTCGATAATCAATCACTCGATCCTTCTCAAGAACGAATTTTACTTAACCTTGTACTACTCTCCGACCTCGTACGATTGTGAGTGTCACTTTAGAGCTAGTCATTAGTAGACTTCTATGAAGCCGAATTAAAATCTGAAACCCAAGGCTGGAGGCGTAAAATACCTGGCTTGAGGTGAATATAACCCATATCCCACATAAAAGACTTGTTTACCTAAGAATGCAACATCACCTGAAAGTACCCCTTTCCCAAGGAAATCAACTATCACGAAGAACTCAACTTCCAGATGGATTGGAGCTTAGACTTAAGGTCAACTAACTTCTAGGGCTTTTCACCACTAGAAAGCACAACACGACCAATGAGAGAATACTTACACTCATCAAGACGTGACTGGTAAGCCTTGGGATAAACCCGAATCGAAACATATCCTCCCTTTTTGGATGGAACCATAGGCACCGTCTCAACCTGAAGAGATCAACATAAGACATACCTTTAGCGGTTGAAGGACTATTCACATGCGAAGGCATAACTGAATCTCCTTTGTCTGAATGTGAGCAAGTACCAATAAGAGGATCAACCCAAGCATAGACAGAAATAGACCCAGACAAAGCCTCAATAGGACCCACCTGACTAGAAGGCCCAGACCTATGCACCTCTAAAGGATCAGAAGCCACAAACAACGATGCCTCCATGAACATGGGGTCTATCACAGAACTTGCCTCACTGGTCAGATTCCTCCCACAATCACCATGCACAACAACCATAACCAAAACAAGCAAACCACCAAAACTGGCCCACCACCAAAACAAGCACAACACGCCAAAATAATAATTGACTAAAATAAATCCATCAATCCATGTGCATCACAATTCCAATCGTAAAATCTTCTTTAATTAAAAAGAATCTATTATGCTTTTATATTCAAAGAAATTGCATTAAAAAACATCAATCAAAGCATAAAGCATAATGACATGTGGGCCCTAAACATAATCAAAAGCAAAACTTGGTTGCTCCCAAGAGAGTTCGCCACAAGCCTGATGCTTCCTTACAGTGGCAGCTTCTAACCCTTGCAACGGCTTGGGTTTTTTTAAAAGCTTTTTCCTGGTGTGGTCTTTGCGACGGCGGCTCTCTATAATTTTAATCAGATGCTTTCTTGCCGCAGCGGCTCTCCACAATACTAAAGCCTATGGTAGGATTTGTGACAAAATTTCAGTTGTCTTGTTTAATTTTATTTTTCATTCCTCTCTCTCTCTCTCTCTCTCTCTCTCTCTCTCTCTCTCTTCATTTCCTATTTAAAAATGAAAATAAAACCCCTCATATTTTTTTTCCAATAATCTTGCCTTGATGTTTATATGTTTTATGCATCCACTCACAAAATATAGGTATATAATTCTATAAATTTTATTCTTCATTTAACATTTTTTTTAATATTCAAATTTATTCTATTATATATATATATATCTCGTTTCTCTCATAATAATATAATTATTTTTTGTAAAGCATGATAATATAACTTTTATTGCAAGATTTGTGACAAGATTTCACCCGTCTTGAGTTGGCAATACAAGTAATTTTCTCCTCTACTATTTCTTTGTGTATGCATGTTTAATTGGTTTTTCATTTTTATTTTATTTTTTGTTAATTACTTTATGTTAAACTGAATTTTTTTTTATCTAATTTATTAATTTTGATTATGTGATTTGCAGGAGTTTTGACTTTTGATGAAGAAAGAAAGGAAACAATATTTAAAGCTCAAAGAGATCGATGATAATTAAGTCTAGGAATTCTTTTTTGTTTTCAACACAACATCATGAAGAAATTATTACTTTAAGTTATTTTGTAGGGTCCGGCTACAATGCAGTGATTTTTAATCACTGCACCATGCAAGCAAAAAAAACAGTGGTTTGCACTGTACATTGAAGAAAAGCAAAGGTTTCCACCGGCAATTGCCCTTTTTTTTTGTCCTTTTTGATTAAAATAATAATATATATCAATTGATTTGACTTTAATAATAAGATAAATCAGATAAAAAATAAAAAAAAAATAAATAATTTAAATATTAATAAAAAATTATTAATGTTTATATTAAAATAAATGAAGTTATTTTATAATATTTTTCACGGTAACTATTTTGAGGGCTTTGGTAACTACTTCTTCGGAATTGGTAACTACTTAACGGTTTCTCTCACAAAATCATCTGGGTAACTACTTTTACGGGCATGGTAACTATTTTTTCGGGTCTAGTAACTACTTAAACGGGTTGGTAACTACTTAAGGGTTTTTTGATTGTAAACTGGTAACTAGTTTCACGGGTCTGGTAACTAGATTCACGGTTTGGTAACTACTTAAGGGCTTCAATCCACAAAATTTTCTGGGTAACTATTTCTTCGGCTCTAGTAACTAGTTTCACGGGTTGGTAACTACTTAAGGGTTTTTTGATTGTAACCTGGTAACTAGTTTCACGGGTATGGTAACTACATTGACGGTTTGGTAACTACTTAAGGGCTTCAATCCACAAAATTTTCTGGGTAACTATTTCTTCGGCTCCAGTAACTAGTTTCACGGGTTGGTAACTACTTAAGGGTTTTTTGTTGTAACCTGGTAACTAGTTTCACGGGTCTGGTAACTAGATTCACGGTTTGGTAACTACTTAAGGGCTTCAACCCACAAAATTTTCTGGGTAACTATTTCTTCGGCTCTGGTAACTAGTTTCACGGGTTGGTAACTACTTAAGGGTTTTTTTATTGTAACCTGGTAACTAGTTTCACGGGTCTGGTAACTAGATTCACGGTTTGGTAACTACTTAAGGGCTTCAATCCACAAAATTTTCTGGGTAACTATTTCTTCGGCTCCAAAATTTTCTAGGTAACTATTTCTTCGGCTCTGGTAACTAGTTTCACGGGTTGGTAACTACTTAAGGGTTTTTTGATTGTAACCTGGTAACTAGTTTCACGGGTCTGGTAACTAGATTCACGGTTTGGTAACTACTTAAGGGCTTCAATCCACAAAATTTTCTGGGTAACTATTTCTTCGGCTCTAGTAACTAGTTTCACGGGTTGGTAACTACTTAAGGGTTTTTTGATTGTAACCTGGTAACTAGTTTCACGGGTCTGGAAACTAGATTCACGGTTTGGTAACTACTTAAGGGCTTCAATCCACAAAATTTTCTGGGTAACTATTTCTTCGGCTCCAAAATTTTCTGGGTAACTATTTCTTCGGCTCTGGTAACTAGTTTCACGGGTTGGTAACTACTTAAGGCTTTTTTGATTGTAACCTGGTAACTAGTTTCACGGGTCTGGTAACTAGATTCACGGTTTGGTAACTACTTAAGGGCTTCAATCCACAAAATTTTCTGGGTAACTATTTCTTCGGCTGTGGTAACTAGTTTCACGGGTTGGTAACTACTTAAGGGTTTTTTGATTGTAACCTGGTAACGAGTTTCACGGGTCTGGTAACTAGATTCACGGTTTGGTAACTACTTAAAGGCTTCAATCCACAAAATTTTCTGGGTAACTATTTCTTCGGCTCCAAAATTTTCTGGGTAACTATTTCTTCGGCTCTGGTAACTAGTTTCACGGGTTGGTAACTACTTAAGGGTTTTTTTAATTGTAACCTGGTAACTAGTTTCACGGGTCTGGTAACTAGATTCACGGTTTGGTAACTACTTAAGGGCTTCAATCCACAAAATTTTCTGGGTAACTATTTCTTCGGCTCCAAAATTTTCTGGGTAACTATTTCTTCGGCTCTGGTAACTAGTTTCACGGGTTGGTAACTACTTAAGGGTTTTTTGATTGTAACCTGGTAACTAGTTTCACGGGTCTGGTAACTAGATTCACGGTTTGGTAACTACGTAAGGGCTTCAATCCACAAAATTTTCTGGGTAACTATTTCTTCGGCTATGGTAACTAGTTTCACGGGTTGGTAACTACTTAAGGGTTTTTTCATTGTAACTAGTTTCACGGGTCTGGTAATTACATTTTCGGGTATGGTAACTACTTTCAGTTGTTGGTAATACAACGTTCAAACAAGCGACCTTGGAGTGACCTCAAGGAGATCACCCCAAGATCACAATCTTCACGGGTCCAACTGATTTCAAATGGTTCTAAGTTCTGGTAACTACTTTACGGTGTGGTAACTAGTTGAGGGTTTTTTTCACAAAAATCATCTAGTAACTAGGTTGACGGATTTGGTAACTACTTTCAGGATTTGGTAACTACACCGTTAAAATGAGCGATCTTGGAGTGACCTCAAGCAGATCACCCCAAGGTCGCAATCTTCAGGGGTATGAGTATTTCAAATTGTTCTAAGTTCACCTTGGGCTAACCTGACTTCTTTTGGATGGCTTGCTTATTGACCAATTTTCATGACTTTATCTTTGTAAAATTGTTCCATTATGACCTTCTAGTGAGATTATGGATTTCTTTTGGAAGAAATTGGTTTCAAAAAAGCACCTTACGTATTATTTGTGTATGAATTGGGCAAGTTAAAAGATTATGAAATTAACAAAATATGGTTCCTAAAACTAGCTAAAACAAACTAACTGATAGATGGTAGCTTATAAAGCATATATTGGTAGCAAAACCCTTAAAATTCACAGACCATCTTAACCCATATCCAACAAAACAAAACAAATAAATTAAAAGAAAGTAAGTGCGGTTCAATGACAACTATGAGTCCAATTTACTGATTTGCGGGGTCCGAAGCTGGCATGTTTGAATTATTTATTCTAAAAATTTATCAATTTTATTAGTTAACAACTTTTATAAACTAAAATCACATCCAACTAGTATTGTTTTACAAATGCACTAATTTCATACACGTGAAACCAGTATGGTTTTATAAATACACTAGTTTCATAAATGCGAAACTGGTATATATTGTTTTACAAAAGTATCATACACGTAAAACTAGTATGGTTTAGTGTTACAAAACTCACAGTTTAGTGTTGTAACACTAAACCAGAAAAAGGTCACAAAAATTGAATACTTAAAATAGCTTAATTTAATTAACGATAAGTTAAAGTAAAAATAGATCCAACGAACAACATTCTTTACTATTTATCACTGTATGTACGGGGATTTTTTTTCACTACATAGTAGCCGGACCCTTCTTTAATTGGATATGAACTTATGTTTGTGATACTTGGTGTGCTGATAGCTGCATCCATCATGCAATCCCACGTAAATCTTGTGTTGTGTGATTATTTATTTTGTCTCATCTTATTTTTTTTTGCTATAAACGTTAATTGCTATGAGTTATGGGCAAATATTAAGCATGTCGCTTCCGCGTTCATTGATTCAAATCCCCAACATTCAAAAGTCTCTTGGGAGAGTAAGAGAAATTTAGAGAATTTTATAAAAATCATTATAAGTCTTTCCAAATCCAAATTGAATACAACCCCCATAGTTTAGATTTCTTAGTTCCTAATAGCAAATGCATTTATGTTTTTTTCATTTATTCTGGACATTCATGAGATCAATCATAGGACATTTTAAAAGAGTGACATTGTCTTTAAACAATTTTGAATAAAGCGAATTGGAAGCTGGGGTTTTGAAATCCCGAGCAAGTGGAGCCATTAATGGAGTCCTGTGGTGATGATTTGCAGAAAAAGTGCATGAACTCCGGTTGATGATTGACAACAAACCCATCTTTGATTTCATTTGGGCAACAACATTTCTTGAATTATTATTTTTTTTGAGACAAATCAAAAGCCAATATACACATACAAGCAACGTAATTGCAGATAACTTACTAACAGCAGTTGGCAATGCTCAACCAGACATTGAAACTACCTGTAGTAAAAAAACAATCTACCTGCAGTTGGCAAATAATATATTGCTCACCCAGACATTGCAGCTACTTGCAGTAAACAAACAATCTACCCGCAGTTGGCAATTACTCCACACCACTAAGTGCACAGGATTTTTTTTAAGCTTACCCATAAGAATATGTAAAAAACAATAACTTGTAACCAAAAGAGCACATAAATATTCCATTGATTAAAAAATTCATCCTGCTAAACATGATATTCAACCCTTAATTCCAAAATTAACAGCAACCTATAGAATCAAGCTCATAAATTTAACAACAATCTGCTTAATAGCTACTTCCTTCATTGTCATTTCCATAGCCTCCTTGGTTACCACGATAGCCGCCGCCGCCACCACTGTAACCGCCATCGCCGTCGCCGCCGCCGTATCTAGTACCACTGGGTCTCTCATTAGCAAAATTCACACGAATGCTCCTCCCATTCAGCTCCTGGCCATCCATAGCCGACATGGCTGTCTGGGCAGAGTCCTCACTAGAGAAATTAACAAACCCAAAACCCCTTGATCTCCCAGAGTCTCTATCTGAAATAACCTTAGCTGTGCAACCAAAAAAGCCACCAAGAATTAACATGTTTAACCCAACAAGGTACCAAATACCAGTGAAAGAACAATAACCAGGCCAATATACTTTAATGACCAAATAAATCATCAAAATTCTAAAATGATAGTCCAACTGATAATCATCCAAAGTTAAAAATGACAATAAACCCATTACAGTAAATTTATAGGACATCCCAATGCTAAGGGGTGTTTTGGTCCTACAACATTCTCTAATGAGTTTAGGCAGGAAAGTACTGCCCCTATGAGCTGGATGGTAAAATGGATGAGATTCCCAAAGGCAGAGAAGATATCAAACATTTTGAACAATAGGACAGATTTACCAGTATAAACCAATATTTATTTACTCTCTCACTCTCTTTCTGTGTCACCAATACAATCCTTACAGTTTCCATTGAAACTGTGATATAACCTGAACCTACTCTTTCTTCATTTACCCAGCAATATTAATGACTTAACAAATCTATCTAGCTAAGCATATTTCAGTTAGTACTCCAAAAATCCATATAATCCCACTCCAAATCCAAATCAATCAAACAAGAACAACTTTATTCAAATTATACACTACAAAGCCATTGATGAATGGAGATTAATCATGAAGAATGGCTCATTTTCAGACATGGAAACAAATTCACAGAGAGAAGCACATTAGAGCACATAAATGAAGAGTATTCAACAGAGATTTAACTACAAATGAAAAGAAATCAAGGACAAAAAAAGTCTAAATGTAAAACAGTAAAAGCAAACATGCCCATTAAATCAAAAATCTGTTCATCGACAGATTAGCAAAAGAAAGAAGCAGTACCAAATATTTAAATTGGGAACAATGAAAAATGGAACGCACAGACAGAAAAGCTCTGTATTTTTGCCACTCAGAAACACAATCTTCTTTGTCCCACTAACCCTTCACAAACTTCTCCGAGTACCACCTGCACACAATACAAAAAAAATAAAAATAAAAATCCCCACTTTTTTGATTTGCAACAATTACCACTGGAAATTGTCAAAGCTGCCAACTATATTGTACATTTGTATCAAATGGTCAAGAGTAACCAGCTAAATCCTATATCTACTTCATATAAACAAATATAAACTTGACTGGTGAAGAAAAAAAAAAAAATCTACGTGCAAGAATCCTACCATCTCTTTCTGATCGACGGCAAGACATCACACGCATGACAAACCCAACTCGCCATGCATATTCATCATAGAACATCTTGGCAGCATCTTCAGATTCAAACTCGCAGTTCGAATTCGAATTGAAACAAAATTGAACCACCAAAGAGAAATTGAACAGTACAACTTGCAAGGAACAAAATTGAACGTCGCAGTTCGAATTGAATCACAAATGAATTCGAATTCGGATTCAGATGATGGTCAAAAGAGAAATTGATTTATCTGAAAAAGTACAACTTGCAAATCACAAGTGTGAACCACCAAAGCTAGAAATTAATAAGACTCTCTTAAGAGTTAAGGGGCAAGCAAATGTAACATTTTAAGAAGAAAAAAATTACAGCATTTCAGTAATTCAAGACTAAAACAAGACGGTAATAAAAAAAATCCTAGCTTAGATTTGAGGTAACGATACCTTCCCAAGACCTGCACCCATTATTGCACTTGTTGGAGTCAGCATTTCAGGCATGCCTGGCCCACCCTTAGGCCCTTCCCCTCTAATGACTACTACTTTTCCCTGGAATGTGCAAATACAAGTGAGAAAATATAAATAAGAGCAATTACATGAGTTAAATTACAACATATCATCACTAATAGAACTATAGAAGTATTGAACCTTAAAGCCTGTGAACAATGCATCAACATACATTTAATTGTATTTAAAATAGCCATGCTTTTTTACAGAATTTAGATAACCCAATACATAGGACATCATTCTTAATAGAAACAAGCCTAAACTTGTTAACTCTAGAATGCTAAGCAAAGAATTTCATAATTACAATGGTAGAATGACTGATGTTTGGAATAGATGTCATCCAAAAAACATAGCCAAAAGAAACAATTCCAAGAGTATTTAGTAGTAAATTGAAGTTCTACAATGTATGAGTGGCCACGGAGGAGACGCAATAAAGATTACCATTAAAGTTAAAAGAGACTAAGCTACTGGATAACAAGTTACAATGGTTTTTACTTACAGAACCATAAGGGAAAGCCTTAACATGTACATAATAAACAAAGACTAAAAGAAATAAGTTTGTACCCTAAATTACCGACTCAGATAGGAAGAGGAAAGTGATAAGTCAATCCTGTCCTTAAACAAAAATAAGTAACAAAGATACAAGAGTGAAATATATGAGTCATAAACAATCCTTCAAACAAAAGCATTATATAGATAAGCTATACCAACTCCAAGGTAACCATGGCTGGTGCTGAAGATAATATTGTCAAATCATGTTCCGCCACAAGAAAACATTTCATTTGCTGCTCAGACTAAATGAAATATTTTGCGAACAACCATCAATATCTAGACATAAAATGGTCTGTTATTGATGCCCATAAGCTTCCAAATTTTACACCGATTATAACCACTTTTGAAGACCCAACACTAAAATTGTCTATCGCACAAATCAGTAGTGGCACTAATGACAATGGTCTGGCTGTTCTAAAAACTATCATATAAATATAAAATAAAATGAAATAAAAGAATCAGAGTGATGCAATCAGTTGTCAATACATTAAGGTAAAGAATGCTAATCAGGAACTTTAGCTTAGGATTCCAAAAGCTTGGTCAGCAACTTTAGTGTAAATGAATATTAATAATTAATTGATCATACAACAAGAAATGTGATGATTATATATCACAATTTGAGCATACCTTGAAACTCATAGGATCCTCTGAAATAGCTGTAATCATGGCTTCCTCCCCTTCGAAGACAAGTGCTGGACCTGAAAAACACAGCTTTTGCAATTAGTAAGCCAGAAAACATGGGACTTAACAAATCTTAGCACAAAGTAATAGAAAAAAGCACCAGAGAAGTATAGCCCTTCTTTTCCAGTAATTTTTGCTACAGAACCCTCTGGTGCTACATTTCCGCGTAGTATCTGGATGTGGCCTGTTTTCAGAAATTGAACACTTGTGATTCAAACCCTCATATGAATCCATCAATACAAGGAACAAAATTGAACGTCGCAGTTCGAATTCGAATTGAAGCTTTAAGTGAATTTTCTTCAACTTCAAACTTCAAACTAAAATAAAAATCCCCACTTAACAGACCCAAATAAAAAAAGAAGAAGAGGGTTTTTAAAGACCCAAAAAAAGAAGCCATGAAGACTTGTTAAAGCAATTGTGATGAGCACAAGACGAAGTAGAAGAGTCTTGTTTTCCTCTCTTGCTCATACCCATCTACCACCACTAAATTAACTTAGGCACTACTAATTGTAAACACAATAACTTCTCAACATCTATCATTAAACACTCAAAAGAGAAGATACGACTGACAGCCACTTACCTCAACCATTGATCGTCGCCAGAATCTGACTCGTCGTGCCACCACCCCACCGATTTCTGCGCCTCGTACACAATCTGACTTATACAAATTAAAAACCCAGATGCAAAAAAGACACAAAATTAAAAACCTAGATACAAAAAGAACGGAAATTTAAAACCCAGATAAATAATGTTAAAAAGAGATAAATTCATTCATCAAACAATGAATTGGACACGGAAACTGAAAAATCGTCAGATTATTCTGACCTTGTTTGAGATGGTGCCGGTGGAGAAGATCACCGATGGAGAGAGAAGAAGATGGGAAGAGGGATAGAATTTGATTTAAGAATTGGAAAATGACACAGAGGGAAATAAAGCAGTTGTGCAAACGAAGAAAAAAGTTGAATTCGAGTCATATGAGAAAGAGATTCACATCTGAGAAGGATACAGAGGGAAATTGAATTAGAGAAAGGGCAAAAGAAAGAAGGGGATAGAGAGAGAGAGAGATGCGAGCTAGGGTTTATCGAAAGAGACAGAGAGATTATTCCTCTTGAAGAAGAAATCGAAACAGAGATTTGTGAGAAGTGAACCTTTCTTGAATTTTTGGCCAAGACAGTCTGCATCAACAAGATAAAATGATCGATAGATTCAGGCGTCGATCTTCTCGACGCGGTGGGAGGCTGGACCTTGGAGGAGGGGTAGATTTGGCAGAGAAGCAGAGGATTAGGGATTTGGATTTTGGAGTGATGGAGAGAGACGAGGGCAGCGACCCTTGTTTTTGTTTCAGTGAAACCGACTGTAATCGGTTTTCGGTTTTTTTTTTAATTTTAATTGATAAATTGTTTATTTGCTCTCTATTTAATCTCAACCATAAGATATGAATTATGTTTCATCCAATGGCTCAAATTTTTCCAATAAAATCACTGCATCATGCAGCGATTTTTTTTCACTGCATTCTAGCAATTCCCTATTTTGTATGATTATTAATTTTATAGTTTTATAATTTAAATGTACCCTTAATCTTTTTTTGTCTACACTTATTTTCAATTAATATAAAAATGTTATTGATTACTTTTTTTTCTCTTTCATTTTTAATAATTTTGCTAATTTAGGTTCTGACTAGACCATAAGATGATTGCACAATGTTTGGCCAAATTTAATTTATTGAAAACAATTCCCCTCATTAATTAAGGAAAAACAAGAATATTAAAAAAAATAGTATACCCTCACTCGTTTTCAATTCTTTTTAGTATTTATTTCTTATTTTCTAATATAAATGTTATAGCAAATAAGCAAATAGCAAACGCGTACATTTTACATTTTTAGTCAAATTCATTTTATATTTTAAGCAACTATATGTTATGATAATATTTTTAACAAAGCTTGAGCATTGCACGGGTTGGCACAGTAGTGTATATATATATATATATATATGAATATATAGCATTTAAGTCTAAAGCTCTCTTGTGGTGCTATGAGGTTCAACTTTTATATATTATATAGATATAGAACTGCTTCGAGATGCATGATGCTCTTCTCAGCTTCTTCGATAATAAAAGTTGTATATAAAAAAAAAACATATAAATTTTATGGTTTAAAACATTTTTTTTTTAATAAAAATAAAATAAAATAAAAACATCAACAACCTTTTAAAGTAAAGACATTGTCTAGGATGTGAGGTTCTATTAGAATTCACTTTATAGAAAAATTTCTATCGAATTGGATGTCTCTTAAAGTAATTTTGATAAGAGATATTGTTAACCGAAAATTGTCACTGGGGTGAATTTCCAATTAACAATTTTTATGAATGAAATCAGGGTAGATCATAGTCGGAAAGATATCAAGTAGTTCGATACCTATGAGCACTCAATAAAATACGTTAATTATAACAACAGTGATGAATCAAAGTAAAATCGCAATAAGATCATGTATAACACATAGTTTATTGATAATCAACACATCATAATAGTACAATGGGGATTTTTAACGGCAATGGTAAATGGACAAAACTCAGTTGGCGATGGAGCTCTCGTGCTAGTCAATAAGTGGAAGAGAATACTCTAGGGTTTTTGGACTCAAGTCCCAATTTCTGTATGGTAACATGTTATATATACGTCCCAATACTTGCTGAGCACTCCTCTAAATTCGGTCCAGTGACCTAGAGATTTTCAGGACGTTCCATGGCGATTGGTGAGAAAATCGTAGGATTCCTTCTAGGAATCAAGCGATCCCTTATTTGGCGGAATTTTGATAGAGTTGACTTTGCTTTCAAATATGACTCTTGAGTGGCGGGAATGAGTCAGTTTCCTTGTTATTAAAACGTTGTCGTCTCACTATCCGTCTTAGTAGCTTGACCTTGGCTTATCTGCTCTTACCTTGATACTTGGTAGTTCGTTAATCTGCTACTTACTACTTAGTTGGTCGGCTCTAGGAAGGATCGAGGTACATAGGTATCCCACCTCCCACTGGGTCATGGTACCAGAGTTTCAGGGTATCGAGGTACTGGGTGGTAGCGAAGTGCTAAGATTCTGGCTTCGGTGTTTCCTAGTACCAAGGAGTCTAGGAGCCCTTGATTTTGATTCGGATTGATATAAGGCCTACCCGGTTACTTTAGTGGTGGGGGTATCGGGATGCTCTTCTATGATGTCATTCTATTTTAATATGTTCTCAAGCGTAGAAGAAAATTTCTTTTTTGAACCCCTGCCATTTTTGGCGGTTAACAGATATAAATATATTATTAAAAAAAATTCAAAAAAAAACGAGGCATTATTATATCAATAGAGGTAGCACCACTCAAAGTATACGATTTTACAAACTAAAAAGAAAAAAGTTTGAATTAGAATTTTTTTTTTGAACTATTATAATATTTCGGTATTAAGGAACGGAGCATGACTCGAACTCGCAACTTCTTGAATGTAGATGTGAGAAGCTTATCACTAAGTTAATCTCATATGATCTGAATGAAAAAAAAAAAAAAAAAAAAAAAAAAATCCAGAATTTTGTTTGTTATTAAATGTATTCATGCTTGTTTGGTGTAGCTGGTATAGAGGTTCCGTAACTATACATATTTGTTACAAGAGATACATTATCTATTCACGACACTATTAATTTTTTATTTTTTAAAACTCCTCATTTATTTGAACCATTGGATTGCAGTATAATGAATCTAAATAACTCTTGTATAGTTAGAAACAATGTATAATAGCATAATTCCGTTTCATTACTAATTATCATATTTTAATTTAAGGGTGTATAATATGGTATTGAAATCCAAATTCTTGATATTTCAAAGGAAAAAAAAAAAAAATCCAAATTCTTGATATTTCAAGGGGAAAAAACACCTGTTAAACAATTAATAAATTAATGGAGAACCTTTAGGACAAGAAGTCGCTTTGGCCGAGTGGTTAAGGCGTGTGCCTGCTAAGTACATGGGGTTTCCCCGCGAGAGTTCGAATCTCTCAGGCGACGACTATTTTTTTCAACTTTAACATTTCATTGAGCAAATTGCACTAAACTCCCTCGAGTTTTTTCTTTTACACTCAGTTAACCCTTTATTTTGTCAATTCAGCATATTTAAAAAAACTGAATAAATATTTTTAAAATGAAATTAAAAAACTTAAAACATATTTTAAATCTTCATCTTAAAAAAAAAAAAATTAAAAAAATAGAAACGTTGTTTCAAAAAAGGAAAAAATAGAAACATATTGAAGAATTGAGATCTAGTGACTAGTCTCTCGAACTCAATCTCTTCCATTTTAGAAGAAATCTCAGTCGAACTCCTCCATCATTCTCTTCCAAAATGGAGCAGAACACCCTCTGCCATCTCTGCAAATTTACACCAGCAAAAAACCAAAATTGCCATTTTTATCACTCTCAAGCTCTCCAATCCTTTCAAATATCTACAATTTTTTTTTCAAGGTTTCAACAGCTCGGTATTAGCAACCCACATCACCATTCTTCTTTACAACTCCACTCTTAGTAATACAGACACAATCACACAAACTTCTTTGGTTCACTGATCTGTGGAGCGATCTCCTTCATGCCTTGATCGATTGATTTTTTTTTTTATAAAAATTTAAAAAAAATTAAAAATTAAAAATTAAAGAATTTTGTTTTAGTGGGTCTTGAACTCTGGCTCAAATAGCAAACTTTTTGGAGTTTGGTTTGGTGATATGGTTTGGGTTACATGAGAACTGGTTCAAATATTTTACAGATTAATAACTCCCTACAAAATTTCCAAATCTGGAGCAATTGTCAACGGATGGAGTTTAATTTTTGTATATGTATATATATATATATATATATTTTTAGATATTTTTTTTTTGTAACTCCCAAAAAAAAAAATCAAATGGTGGAGATTGGTTGATGGATGAAGGAGATCAAATCAACTCCACCCATTCTTTTTAAAATTAATTAAGAATTTTCAACGGCATTTTGGTATTTTTGACAGTCTAAGTTGGTCAACGGTTAAGTTTTATCAAATCTTACTAATGGCAGGGGAGGTGAATGTTAAATAACGATAAAGTTATTTCTGAGTGTAAAAAGGGCAAACCTCATAAGAGTTTGGTGCAATTTGCTCCGTTTCATTTTTAGCTTACGTGGAATTTTTTATTTTTCCCTCCCTTTCTTTAGCTTACGTGACACTGGGGATGGCAAAAATCCCCGACCCGTCCCAAACCAAAGGGGCTCTGATCCATTCGATAAGGGTTTAGAGCACTTAAAACGGGACTCGACTCGGGTTTGGATCAAACTTTTTTGACCCAGGTTTTTATGGGTCAACCCCATATGCCTCGAACAACCCCGTACTTATCTAATTTTTTATAAAAATATAAAAATATAAAGGGAAAAATAAATATCTAATCTCTTTGTCTCTTTCTAATTGTATTTTATGTTTGAATTCAAAGTTTAATTTAAGTTTATGTATGGATTTTAAATGTATGTTAAAATGTTTTTCAATTTAAGTCAATGTCTTAAAATTCAATTATAAGGTAAAATAATTTGTATATTTACATATTTAGTGGTTTAAGAAAAAAGAAAAAGAAAAAAGGAAGCGGGTCATTTCGGGTCAGGTATGGGGTACCCCTTGTCATTTCAGGTCGGGTTTGAGGCTGAAAACGAAAACCCGTTTGAGGCACAGGTCAGGTTTGGGACAACTCGTGCAAATCGGGTTTCGGGTACGGGGCACCTTTGATCCAATCCGATCCGATCTATTGTCATCCCTACATGACACCAATTTTTTTATGGGAAAATTGCACTGAAATACCCTGACCTTTGCTACGATTGCAACAAGATCGTACTTTAGCAAAAACCAACAAATTAGTACCATTGACCACACGGTTGACCGTTAGAGTTAACTGTAGACCAGTCAAATATTACGAAATGACCAAATTACCCCTAAGCAACAGATTTTATCAATTATTATATTAAAAAAAAAGATAATATTTTAAATTTTATTCTTACACTTTCAATAAAAATTGGACACTTTGATTGGACAGTCTAACCACCTGACGGTGAGACCGTCCCATGCAAGATTTTCTACTTTATTGGAAATCAAGATCTACTTTGAAGGAGATCTTGATTTCCCTTATTGAAGATGTTCATTAAAGAAGATCTAGGAGATCTCCAAAGATCTTATATAGTTAGAGATCTACAATACAAGAGTGGCTTGTGAAAAAAAAAATGTCACATAGAATAAATAGACAATATATTAAAAAAATGTATTTCCAATGCAATTGTGCATATTCCACCTCACACTAATGTGGGAAAAAAAATATATTAGACATAAACAACATGACCGTCTACTTTCAAACAGCTTGTTACATAGTTATTTTTTCGATTGACTCGGCAAGTATTTAAAATTGACATTAATTTTTCATCTATTTTTTGGCTTAGAACTAGGGATGGCAAACTCACCCGGTTGGGCCGGGTACCCAACTTACCTGGGCTGGAATTTATAGGGTAAGACCCAGACATCCTTACCCGGCACCGGGTAAGGGTTGTCCGGGTATCCAGGCCAGATGTGTTCTGGCCCGGGTCAGGGTATATCCGGATTCCTGGCTGAGTACCCGGTTTTGATTTTGATTTTTTTTAAAAAAAAATCTTTCAAATTTAGAGGGTATACTAGACCCTCTTCCTAAGTTTGCTCTGATATTGCCTTCTCTATCTCTTCCTGGTATTTCATCTTCTTTCTTTCATTTTTTTTTAAAAAATTTCGATTTCATTAAGAATATCTAATAACCGTTTCGGTTTTTGATTAGTAGATTGTTAAGTTCACTATTTGAGTAAGAGGTTTGAAGAATTTATAGAAGAAGAGATGGATTGTAGAGAGAAGTCAGAGCAAAGTAGAGAGAAGTCAGGAGTTTTGAAAAATGAAGCTACGCATAAGGGTTTAGTCTGAAAACGCAAGCTATATATAGTGTTGTAGATGAACTCAAACGCAAGTGTTTTGTCACTATAGTAGGTTATAATTTATGGTTCCAAAGTCTTCACTAAACGATGTCGTTTGGTACTTGGGTATCTATTTTAGTTAATGTGTGTCAAGTGTAGGGAATCAAATCCCTTGTGGGTCTGATACAGGGTATTTGATTCAATGATTCCTCAACTAATTCTCTCTCTATTTCTCTCTCTCCTCTCAACCTTATCTGATTCCTTCTTTCAACTCTCAGTCTGTTCTTCCATATTATTTCTAGAAATCTGCAAATACAACAAACACATCAGAAATTATTAATTAAATTAGACATGCATTACAAACAAATCAGAAATTACTCAGCTGATGCTCTGGTGACCAAAGATCTGGTCTTGAAGAAACCCCAGCTGATGCTCTGGGTGTCCATGGACTTTGCTGAAATCTGAGATTTTGAAAACCATATTTGATTTTTGTTCTCTTCTTTGAAATTTTGTTTTTGGGGTGTTTTCTTCCATATCCTTGGAAAGAACCCAGTTTTCTTATATTTTTGCTTGATTTTTAATTGAACTTCTCTTGGCCACAACTGTACAATTTCATTAAAAAAAAGTTTGACTCACAATTTGTTTCCAATTTTATTCAAAGTAATAATTTAGTAAAACAATTAAAATAAAATAAAAAAACAGAGTAAAATCCGAGTATGGATACCCGAATATCCAGCCTGGTCTTTCCGGGCAAGGTACCCAGATTGCAACATCCCGGTTTTTCCCGGGTGGATACCCGAACTCTCAAAACATGGGTACCCCACCCAGACCCGGGCTTTTGCCATCCCTACTTAGAACCCTCTGAACTCTCATTAATTGGTAAATAATTTGGTTTATTGCCTCCTGAATACCTATTTGAGGTGTATCTATAGTCAGGTTTTGCCAATTAATGGGAGTTCTCGAGGTTTAATGCCTGAAAAAAAAAAAAAAAAAAGTTTAAAGAGTAAAATGCAAACTCCCGTAAAGTTTAGGGGAGACTAATGCCAATAACCCTTATTATTATTATTATTATTATTATTATTATTATTATTTGTTTTGAAAAAGATAAATTATTACTATTATTTATATAATTTATGTTATCTTTTCTTGTTTTATTTCTAATTTTTTTTAAGTGGTCAATTCGGAGTTTGGACTATGTATGTGTATTTCTGTCTGTTGCTTACCTTGCATCGAGTTTATTACATAAATATATTGATCCGTCTTATTTGAAAAATAGGCAAATATATGCTTTTAAATTTCTCATCAAGTTTTTAGTGTATATATATATATATATATATTTACTGACTCTTTTTTTTCGTCTTTTTAGACTTTGGAAAAAAAAAATATCTTTATTCTATATCTGTCTTCTTTATCAAACTAGCTAACAAATCTTAAAAGCACAAAATAAATTTTAAAGACGTGAAATTAACCATCGTCCAAAATATTTGAATGGTAAGAATGTTTATTTAGACCGACAGTAACTATATATGAAAAATAAAATCTTAAAAGAAGGTACGTAGGGATGGCAATGGGGCGGGTTCGGGGCTGGGTGGCCTTCCCCGCACCCCACCCCATTTATTTTTTGAAAACCCATCCCCTCATAAAACCCCACCATAGATGGAGCGGGTTGGGTCATGGCGGGGTATAACGGGAAGTGCTTTCCCCGTCCCCACCCATTTACTCCATTTATATTTTTTTATTATTTAAATAAAAAATATATAATCATTGAATATGATATAATATATAAAGTAGCAAATAATTCCAAGAAACTATTAAAAAACATCTCATAAACATAATTCTTACAAGTAAATTCAATCATTTTCAAATATAAACCTAAAGTATGAAGTCAAAATGTTTGAAAATCGTAACGTTAATCATCTAATAGTTGCATTTATTTATATAGTTCTCTCTTCTTTAGTTTGTTTCACCCCATGTTATTCTTGTATGTTTACACAATTTTCTATTGATAACACCAGTATTGGGTCTTCACTTTTTAGTGCATCTGTAGATATATTTGTGCCTACCTGAAGTAATGATAAACGAATTAAATTTAATTCAAGAGTTGAGAATTATTAAAGTAATAAACTTGAAAAAAAAAAAAAAAAAAAAACCGTTGTTATTAAACTTTTAATTTTAAAAGTTATTTGAGAAAGAAACTTACCGTATGTCCTCTTGTGTTTAAGGTTGAAGCTTGAACGATGAACTTCGAGTTGTTTGAGGATTAGAGACTTAGAGTTGAAGTTAGCGGCTAGGGTTTTTTTGAATATTATTTTGTTTTGTCACTTTATATTAAGTAACAATGAATAGATTTAAAATTAGGGTTAATGTGTATATATATGTAAATATATTTTTCTTTTTCTTTTTTAGATATATTTATTTTCTTTGAAACTACGTAGTTTAACTAAATATTATTTTAAGCGGGGGGGAGTATAAAACCCATCCCCGCCCCATACCCATTACGGGTTAGACTATCTATTCCCATCCCCACCCCATTCTCACCAAATTGAAACTCATCCACACCCCAAAAGTGCAGGTCCCCACGGGGCCCTGTCCCCGTGGGGAATTTTGCCATCCCTAAAGGTACGACATAACACAAAATAAATTTCGAAGGTATAAAAAAAAGTCTCACCAACTAAAAACATTTAAAAATATATATTTTTTTATTTCAACAACTAAAAGCATTTTTTTAAAAATATAGTTAGAGCATCTCCAATACAAAAGTGGTTGGTGAAGAAAAAAATGTCACATAGAATAAATAGACAATCTATTAAAAATTGTTTTTCTAATACGATTGTGCATATTCAACCTCACACTGATGTGGCAAAAAAAATATATTAGATATTGACAATATGACTGTCTACTTTCAAATGACCTGTTGTGCGGTTATTTTTTCGATTGATTCAGCAAGTATTTAAAATTGACATTAATTTTTCAACTACTTTTAGTAGGGAAATAAAAAAAAAAGGAAATAAAAAATAGATACGTCATTAAAAATAAATGTGTTTTAAACAGAAGCATTAGAGCATTTCCAATGCAAGCATGGCTTGTGAAAAAAAAAGAAAAAAAAAAAGATGACTAAATAACCGTTCTGTTAATAATTGTGTCTCCAATGCAGACGTGCATATTCTGTTAGGATTTATGCCATAAAGCTTGTAATTTTAAATATTATAAATTCAATGATAAAAGAAGTAGTTATTTCATTCAAATATATTAATTCATACGCTTATATTATATATGCAAACATCTAAGATTGCTAGATGTAATCTCAAACTAAGTATATGAATGACATATACAGAGGAATTCAGTTTAAGACATGCAATTTAAATAGTCCGTAAAAAGCAAATAAAGTTGGGTACTTTATTTATGATTAATCTACAGCTACGGTCCATTTCGTATTGTACGGTGGTCTTATCCTAGACTACTCATATGGTGTTATGAGAATGGAGGCACCTTATATGATGTGATCATATAGGACTGGGCTACAATCTATATGAATCTGTCATTAAGATCTGTTAGTTGAAAATATTAATATATAACGACTAATGATGGCTATATATGGGTGATCTAAATCCTGAATGTCTTGCTGACTCTTTCAGGTTAGATCGTAGCTTTTGATTTACCATGGGTGAGATCGAAATAGCATTCTCGATCAATATCTTCGTATCTTAGAATCACAGTTTGACTTGTGGCTGAGAAGGTATGCACACAATAATGGAATCCACTCCTTTTTGCGAGAAATAGATAAATAGCTCTCTTAAGGGTTGATTCGGGACTTGAACGATTAAGAGCGCTCTCCTTCTTCCATAAAGGAATTCAGGATATAATCATTCAAGAGAATCAATGGTAATTAAAAGAAAAAAATATAATTATAGAGGTATAACGGACTTTATGACCTAACTCTAATTATGAACTACTTGTGGAGGATCATACCATATGTAATAGCTATATCAATTGATACTGATAAATTGGTTGTGTAAAACATCTACAGTTATGAGAGTACAACCTTAGGTTTTTAATGGAATAACTCTAAGGTTAATAACTGTGAAATATTAATTAAAGAGTTTAATTAATTTTTTCTAAGTATTGTTGGAGCTCAAAATTATGGGTCAATTAGGTCCCCTTGCTCGCCCTATACGATTGATAGTAATAAGACTCACGGAAAAATGGATGGTCCAATTAGTTGTGTTATGAAAGTAACTTAAATATATTTTGGGAATTAATTAAATGATGTGATTATTTAATTAATATATTATAATTGTTGAATTAAATATTATTAAATAATATGATTATCTAATTGACATATTAATAATTAAGAATTATTAAATTGTCATATGGAGGTTTCAGTTTCTAACCTTAACAAGAGCAATAAAATAAGTGATTATTTTTATTTACTCTAAATAGGTCAAAGGTTCAAACCCTAGTGAAGTAATAGTTAAAATAGGATTTGGAATACTATTTTAACTTGGATTACTAAACCCTAGGTTCCTAGTATATAAGATATACTTATCAGGAAAAAGAAGCTATTCGGAACCCTACAGAGAACAGAAGAGGTGCAGCCACAAGAGAGGAAAAAGAAAAAGATTTTTTTTCTCTCACTAGGATTGGCCGAATTCAAGGAGGGAGGAAGTAAGGTGTTGTCTTCTGGTTCTCTCAAGCCTCCATTCAACTGCTCTTAGAATCCATGATGTGCCCACACACACAGTTGTTATATCGTGGGACATAGCTAGAAAGGCTTAGTGGTAAAGGATCGAAAAGAAAATGAATGAGTGTTCTTCAAAGGTATGAAAACAAACATCTTCCTCATATTCATATATATACAAAAGGTCCTAAGAAGACGATAGAAATTTTTTTAAACCTATCGTTCTTATTTATCTTGATTTTATTGTCAAACCCCTATTTTTCACTGTGCAACTTGCAGCTGGTATCAAAGCCAATTTTGTAATACACGAATATGTTATATTTGTTTTCAAAGTCTTTTCAATATGTATGATATGTGTAGGCACAATCTAGGGTTGTATGATGTTTTATATATATATATATATATAAATATGGTTGATCGTTAATTATATGGTATGATGAGTTTAGTTAAATTTGTTCCAGGTTGTAATAATTAGTTATTAATTTTCTTTTCAATGTAATCGTTCTATGTAAATCAATACTTTGTATTATGATTATGTAATCTTGTACGAAGAAGAAGATTCAAGAACAAACGATGAACGAAGACACAACTGCTATGCGCAAGAGCTGCTGCGGGCAAGGCAACCATGCACAGCAGGTGCCGCATGCCAAAGGTTGGCAACGCACATAGCTGGGAGCTGGCGTTGCACAGCAGCAGGACGCATGCATGGTGCATAGCCAAATTGCCATGTGCAAGGCAACGCACGCTGTGCACGTGCATCTGAGCAGCGCCAAGCTGTTGTACGCCTTTGTTGCGCAAGTGCAAGGCATGCGTGAAGTTGGGCAGCTGCATGTGTTTTGGCACATGGTGCGCTAGTGCACTTGGTGCAATACAAGGCTGCAACGCATGGGCGCTATTGTGCGCAAGGGCTGGCAATCGCGCGCTACACGCAAGGCTACGGACAGCCACCCTTCGTGCGGACGACAGCTACGTGCGAAAGCGCAAGGCCGATTGTTCGTGATGCTAGGGTTTGCGTATTCGGAAGCATGAATGGGCTGAAATTTTTTTTTTAATAACTTGGACCTCCAATAAAAGTTAGTTCAAGTTGGACTTGGTTAAAAGCCCATTAGATGCAAAAGATGGACTTGAAGAAAAAGGAATTACAAAGAAGACCAAGGAATGCCTTGGATTAATATTTTGTAATTAGATTTTTTATTTTTTATTTTTATTTTTTTTAAGTTAGATAGCTCATCGTACTCGATCCACTTATGTATGTTTTATTTATGAGATGATTAAAGCATTGTCATGCATACTTATGCCATATAGATTAGAAGTGCCTACACTTGCATTATAATGCATCATACATGATTAATAGCCCATTTATTTTATATGTTGTTTATTATTTTTAATATGATTAAAATTGAATAATCACATAAATGGCTATTAATAATGAGATTAGTTTTTAGGAAAAAACTTGGTAATTCTCATTAATTACTGATCTATCATTAAAAAGTTTAATTAAATAGATTAGTAAAGCCCAATACGTTATTAAGATTAATATGATTAAGGCCTTAATAATAATTGGACCGAATAATGTGATTTAGTTTTAATAGTTAAAACTTGGTAATTCTCACATTTAATTGTAGTCTATTTAAAGTAGTTTACATAGATTAGAATTCGAATAATAAATTAGTTTTTAAATAGTTAAAAATCCGGTTTATTATTTAATATTAATAGGATGAGATTCTAGTAACATGACCTAAAAAAACTAGATTTTTCTTAGCCGTTTAATCTAGGTTCATCTAGAAACACTAGAAAACCCTAACAGCAAATAGTGAGTGGGAGAGGGATATATAACATTATATCTTGCAGTCTCTATCATTAGTAGAACATCGTGAGATTCAAGTGAGGCCTAGAGACGGTTTTGTTTTCGTCCTCCTTAAGAAAGGTCTCCATAAGAGTCAATACCAAGGTTAACTTCCTAACGGATATGATTTTTGGATGTATTTTGGGATTGACTAACCATAAGGCAGCAACTCTCAAGTTAAGTTTTAGAGATCTGAAATGATGGATTACACTCAAAAGATTTAATTAAATAGTTAATTATAATCCTGACTAAAATAAACAATGATTAAATAATATAAGAATAAAAAGTTATTCTGGATTATCATTTAATTAAGAATGTCTCGATCCGACATACAAGTACTTGACCTACCCTTATGCGGTTGGATTATCGTGGCATGGTAACTTTTTTATGGATTGTTTATTGTTCATTAAACGTGTTTCATGCATCATGTTTAATTATATGCCGAATAATTTTATATATGATTTAAATATATGAATGAATTAGTAAGTTTTTATTTATGTTTATTTCAGCAATATCTTCTGCTTTACTTTCAATACTTGTCAATGACAAATTAACCGGGGATAACTATACAAAATGGAAAAACAACATTAATGCAATCTTGGTCACCAAAGAACTAAAATTTGTGCTTACGGAGGAATGTCCTCCACAGCCTGCAGCCAAAGCAATACTAATTGTTCGTAAGGCCTATGAAAAATGGATTTCAGAAAATGAAAATGTCTGCATTTATTTGCTAGCTAGCATGATAGAAGTGCTTTATACAAAACATGAAGCAATGACCACAATATATGAGATGATGGAGTCATTGCAGGCCATGTTTGGGCAACCTTCTGAGCAAAAGCGGCATGAAGCTGTTCATTCCGCAATGACTACCCATATGAAGGAAGGATTATCAATCCGGGAACATGTCCTGGGTATGATGTCCCGTTTCAATACTAATGAAGTCAATGGTGGGACCATAGATGAGGGTTGCCAGGTGAGCATCATACTGACAACTCTTCCAAAAAGCTTTGATCAATTCAAAAGCGACTATGGGATGAACAAGTTGAAGTTCAATCTGACTCGGTTGCTTACTGAGCTCAAAACTTTTGAGTCCATGATCAAGGACAACAAAAGTAAGACCGGTGAGGCAAATGTTGCTGAACCATCTTCCTCTAGATTAAAGAAAAGGAATAGATCTGCTGGCAAGGCAAAGGCTAAGCCCAAAAAGAAACAAGTTCAAAATAAGAGGAAGAGCACCATGATTGACAAAGCAAAGATGGAGTGTCTCCATTGTGATAAGGTTGGTCATTGGAAGATGAACTGTCCACAGTACCTCGAAGAGCTCTCTAAGAAGAAGAAAGTGAAAGGTAAATATGATTTACTTGTCATTGAATCATGTTTAGTGGAAGATGAATCTTGGATAGTTAATTCAGAGGCAACTAATCATGTTTGTTCTTCTTTACAGTGGACTGATTCTTGGACAGATTGAGGAGAGGGCCTTCTCAATGCACATTGGAACAGGGAATGTCGTTTCAGTAAGAACAATGGGAGCAGTTGACTAGCTTTTAATAATTGTTTTCTTTCATTAGACAATGTTTATTACATTCTTGGATTTACAAGGAATTTGATTTTTGTATCCAGATTATTGGAATGTTTGTATTCAGTTTCTTTTAATAATAAATCAGTTTTTGTTTATAGAAACGGTTTGAATATTTGTTCTAGTTTGATTGAAAACAACTTGTTTGTTTTGAGACCGTCATTTTATACATCAGTTCTTAATGTTGAATTGTTTAAAGTTGAAAAACCTAAAGCGAAATGATAAAAGATTTCTCCAAATAATGAAATGTATCTGTGACATTTATGACTTGGCCGCATCAACCTTGACGGGATAGATAGACTTGTAAAATGCGGATCTTTAAGTTAGTTAGAGATTGACACTTTACCTGTTTGTGAGTCTTGTTTATAAGGTAAAATAACTAAGAGACCTTTTTCTAGAAAAAGGCTTAGAGCTACACAACCACTAAAGCTTATACATTCAAACGTCTACAGGCCTATGAATGTTAAAGCTAAGGGTTGTTATAAGTATTATGTCACTTTTAGTGATGATTACTCAAGATACGGATATATTTACCTAATGCAACGTAAGTCGGAAACATTTGAAAAGTTTAAAGAATTCCAAACTGAAGTTGAGAACTAATTAGGCAAACTATCAAAGCTCTACGATCAGATCGTCGAGGTGAGTATCTCAGCCAAAAGTTCGAGGACTATTGGTTGAGCATAGGATTATGTCCCAACTCATAGCTCTAGGAACATTATAATAGAATGGTGTAGCGGAGATGAGAAATAGAACCCTGATGGAAACTGTGAGATCTATGATTAGTTTCTCATTATTACCAAACTGTTTTTAGGGATAGGCACTACAAACTACGGCCTACATATTGAATGTAGTTCCATCCAAATCTGTTCCTGAGACTCCTATAGAGTTGTGGAATGGTGGTAAAGCTAGTTTACGACATTTTTGCATATGGGGGTGTTTAGTACATGTACTGAAGAACAAATATGGAAAGTTGAAACCTCGTTCACAAGTATGCCTATTTATAAGATATTCAAAAGAGACTAGAGGAGGATACTTCTATAGTCCACAAGAAAACAAAGTGTTTGTATTAACAAATGCAACGTTTCTAGAGGAAGACTATATGAATGATCATAAGCCTTGAAGTAAGATTGTATTAAATGAATTAAAAGTTGGTTCAACTAGTAAACAATCAACAAGAGTCGTTGACGATGTTGTTGTTCCATTAACATCTGATAGTCAGGCAGTTCCTAGGTAGATCACACTACCACCTAAATGTAGTAGGAGGGTTGTACAACAGCCTGATCGCTATTTAGGTATTGGAAAGGCACAGGGTGTCATCTCTGATGATAGTGTGGATGATCCATTGTCATTCAAACATGCAATGGAAAACTCTGACAAAGAGGAATGGCTTAAAGCCATGAATCTCGAGATGGAGTCTATGTATTCTAACTCAGTCTAGGAACTTGTAGAGTTACCTAATGGGATAAAACCCATAGGGAGTAAGTGGATCTACAAAAGAAAAAGAGGAATAGACGGAAAGGTAGAGACCTTTAAAGTAAGGCTAGTGGCTAAGGGTTATACTCAAAAGGAGGGAGTCGATTTTGACAAGTCCCTCTCACCAGTTGCTATGTTTTAGTCTATTAAGATACTCTTATCCATTGCTACCCATTTTGATAATGAAATTTGGCAAATGGATGTCAAGACTGCATTCTTGAATGACAATCTTAACGAGAGCATCTACATGATGCAACTAAAGGGATTCGTGTCCCAAGATCAAGAGCAAAAAGTTTGCAAGTTGTAAAGGTCTATTTATGGATTGAAGCAAGCATCTAGATCTTGGAACATCAAGTTTGATACTGCTATCAAAACCTATGGCTTTGAGCAAAACGTCGATGAGCCTTGTGTCTACAAGCGCATTATTGACAAGAAAGTAGTTTTCTTGGTCCTTTACATAGATGATATCCTACTTATTAGGATATCCTACTTATTAGGAATAATGTGGGAGTATTATCGGAAGTAAAGGAATGGCTTGCTAACCAATTCCAAATGAAAGATTAGGGAGATGTAAGTTATGTTATAGGGATCCAATTAATAAGGGATCGTAAGAACAAACTGTTAGCATTGTCTCAAGTATATCGATAAGATTCTTGTGCGATTCTCGATGGAGAACTCCAAGAAAGGTAATTTTCCTTATAGGCATGGAGTTCACTTCTCTAAGAAACAGTTTCCTAAGACACCTCAAGAAATTGAGGATATGAGACTAGTTCCATATGCGTCAACAGTAGGTAGTCTCACGTATGCTATACTATGCACGAGACCTGACATCTACTTCACAGTAGGAGTAGCCAATAGATTCCAGTCTAAACTAGGATTGGATCATTGGGTGGTAGTAAAGCTTATTATCAAGTATCTTCGGAGAACAAGAAACTATATGTTAGTATATTCAAAACATGATCTGATCCCGTTAGGATATACGAATTCTGACTTTCAGACAGATAGGGATTCTATGAAATCCACGTCTGGGTCAGTATTCACCCTCGGTGGTAAAGCCGTAGAGTGGAGGAGTATCAAGTAATCTTGTATTGTTGATTCCACCATGGAAGCTGAATATGTAGCAGCTCGCGAAACAACTAAAGAAGCGGTATGACTCCGTAAGTTCTTGAGTGATCTGGAACTCTGGAAGTTGTTCCAAACTTGGATAAGCCCATGACACTTTATTGTGATAATAGTGGTGCAGTGGCTAATTCCAATAAACCAAGAAGCCACAAAATAGGAAAGTATATAGAGAGGAAGTATTATCTCATTAGGGAGATAGTGCAGAGAGGAGATGTGACTGTGACGAAGATCGTATCACAAGATAGTCATGCTGATCCATTTACAAAGACCTTAATGGATAAAGTTTTTGAAAGTCACCTAGAGGATCTGGGATTACGAGACATGTCTCACATGATATAATGCAAGTGGGAGATTGTTGTGATTTATGCCCTAAAGCTTGTAATTTGTAAATATTATAAATTCAATAATAAAAGAAGTAGTTATTTCATTCAAATATATTAATTCATACACTTATATTATATATGCAAACATCCAAGATTGCTAGATGTAATCTCAAATTAAGTATATGAATGTCATAGAAAGAGGAATTCAGTTTGAGACATGCAATCTAAATAGTCCGTAGAAGGCAAATAAAGCTGGGTACTTTATTTGTGATTAATCTACAGCTGCAGTCCATTCCGTATTGTACAGTGGTCTTATCCTAAACTACTCATATGGTGCTATGAGAATGAAGGCACCTTATATGATGTGATCATATAGGACTAGGCCATGATTTATATGAATCTGTCACTAAGATCCATTAGTTGAAAAGATTCATATATATCGACTAATGATGGCTATGTATGGGTGATCTAAATCCTAAGTATCTTGCTGACTCCTTCATGTTAGATCGTGGTTTTTGATTTACCATGGTTGAGATCGGAATAGCATTCTCGGTCAATATCTCTGAATCACAATAGTGGAATCCACTCCTTCTTGCGAGAAATAGATATGTAGTTCCCTTAAGGGTTGATTTGAGACTTGAACGATTAAGAGCACTCTCTTTCTTCCGTAAATGAATGAAAGATATAATCATTCAAGAGAATCAATGGTACTTAAAGGAAAAGATATAATTAGAGAGGTATAACGAACTTTATGACCTGACTCTAATTATGAACTACTTATGGAGGATCATACCATATGTAATAGCTATATCAATGGAAACTGATAAATTGGTTGTGTAAAACATCTACATTTACGAGAATACAACCTTGGGTTTTTAGTGGAATAACTTCAAGGTTAATAATTGTGAAATATTAATTAAAGAGTTTAATTAATTTTTTCTAAGTATTATTGGAGCTCAAAACTATGGGTCCATTAGATTCCCTTATTAGCCCTATACGATTGATAGTAACAAGACTCATAGAGAATTTGATGGTCCAATTAATTGTGTTATGAAAGTGGTTCATCTACATCTATCCCAATGAACTGTTTATCGAATCGTTGCAATCAATGCTCTATCCCGATGAGAGACTTAAATATATTTTAGGAATTAATTAAATGATGTGATTATTTAATTAAAATATTATTTAATTGTTGAATTAAATATTATTAAATAATTAAGAATTATTAAATTGTCATATGGAGGTTTCAATTTCTAACCTTGACAAGAGCAATAAAATAAGTGATTATTTTTATTTACTCTAAATAAGTCAAAAGTTCAAACCCTAGTGAAGTAATAAGAGCATCTCCAACCCAAAACTCTATTATGCAGCAATTTTCACACTTCCATCTCCAACCAGCAACTCTAAATCCAACTCTAAAAAGAATATTCCCTTAATATTCCATTTTCTATTATTTCACAACAATTAACATTTCACCCCTTCATTAAAATAATATTACGATAAGTTAAGAAATTAACATAATATTACGATAAGAAAAGAAATTAAAAAATTAAAAAATCAAATGAAATTAATAAAGCTATATAATTAAATGAAATTAACTAAAATATTTTATTTATTATTAATTGAACTTCGACATTACATTTCATAAAATATATATAAAAAAAAAACACAATTAAAAGTACATATTAATCTGAATTTAATTCTCTGAATTAGTATATTCATCCCACAAATGATCAATTAATGCATCCTGAAGTGCATTGTGAGCTTTTTTATCCTTGATTTGTCTATGTCGAGCTAGGAATTCTTGAAAGTGAGAATTTTCATCTAAAAATTTAGAAATCCAAATGTTACAAGCTCAAACTGAGGCAAAAAAATGGGCCGTCAAAGAATTACGAGAGGAAAATAGGGTTTTTTTAAAAGATATAATTTTCGAACCGGATCCAAGCGTACGCGAGTTTATACGAATTGAACGAGCAAGAATTATGGCAAAAAGAGCTGAAGAAAGCCAAGGTTCTCATAATACCTCTGATTCTTTAAGCCAATATTTCAATGACCTTCGAGGATCTGAAAATGATCTCCCGGATTACTAAATTGTTATTGTAATTTATATTGTATTTTTCCTTCTTGTAATTTATAGTGTTTACAATTATCATTTAGTAATTTTTGTATTATATACTTAATTTTAGTT
This sequence comes from Acer campestre, assembly GCA_954870605.1. Lineage (NCBI taxonomy): Eukaryota > Viridiplantae > Streptophyta > Magnoliopsida > Sapindales > Sapindaceae > Acer > Acer campestre. Next base: position 20,177,183 of record OX940800.1, on the reverse strand, counting down.
TATTATAATTATTAATATAAATAGTAATTAAATTAAAACAAATATAATTTAACCAAAAGCATTAGATAATTAAAAGGATATAATTGGAATATATTTGATTTAATAGGGGTAAAACTGTGATTAAACAACACTTTTTAAAAGGTACAAATGAAAATCTGAAAATAAGTGAACAAAACTGTAATTAAATAAAAATGGAGGGACTGAAAATTAAAAAACCATCAGCACTTGCAAAGTAGCGTTGAATGCTCTTGCAACACCAGATCAGGCGACTCAATTTGAGGAACTCTACTTTGGAGATGTTTTTGAAGGTTGGTTGGAGAGGTTTGAAGCTGCATAATGGAGATATAGAGTTAGGTTGGAGATGGTCTAATTAAAAAATGATTTGGAATCTTATTTTAACTTAGATTACTAAACCCTAGGTTCCTAGTATATAAGATATGCTTATCAGGAAAAAAAAAAAAGCTATTCGGAACCCTACGGAGAACAGAAGAGGTGCAGCCATAAGAGAGGAATTTTTTTTTTTACATTGGGATTGGCCAAATTCAAGGAGGAAGCAAGGTGTTGTCTTCCAGTTCTCTCAAACCTCCATTTAACTGCTCCTGGAAACCGTGTTGTGCCCACACATACAGTTGTTAGATTGAGAGACATAGCTAGGAAGGCTTAGTGGTAAAGGATCGAAAAGAAAACGAATGAGTGTTCTTTAAATATATGAAAACAAATATTTTCCTCATATTCATGTATATACAAAAAGTCCCAAGAAGACGATAGAAAATTTTTGAAACCTATCATTCTTATTTATCTTGATTTTATTATCAAACCCTTGTTTTCCGCTATGCAACTTACATATTCAACATCAAGCTGACTTGGCAAAAAAAAATATATTAGACATTGTCAACATGACCATCTACTTTCAGACGGTCAGTTGCACAACTATTTTTTAAGTTGATTCAGCAAACATTTAAAACTGACATTAATTTTTCATCTTTTTTTGGTAAGGAAATAAAATAAAATATAAAACAGGAAAAAAAAATGGACACGTCATTAAAAAAATTGTGTTTTAGACATAAGCATTAGAGACCAAATTTTGAGTTGATTGTCTATAAAGTCTATTTTTATGTCAATTGGAAGCAAGTTTCTTGACATTGTTAACATGTCAACGATTATTGGTATGCAAGCCACTTTTGCATTGGAGATGATCTTAGAGACAAAATTTTGAGTTGATTGTCTATTATGTCTATCTTTATGCCACATAGGATGCAAGTTTCTTGACATTATTACCATGTCAACGATTTTTGGTATACAACTCACTTTTACATTGAAGATGCTTTTATATCTTCGTCAATGGAGGTCTCAATTAAGGTTGATTCGGCTGCCTTTTTTGAGTAAGAGAGAATATCTTTGGCTGGTTATTGGCCCTGTTTGGCTAAGCTTTTAGAGAGCTTAAAAGCTCTTTTGAAGCTCAAAAGTAACTTCTAAGGCTGTTTGGATGATTTGTAATAAGAGCTTTTAAGGTTTGGAAGCTCTTTTTTGAGAAGCCAAACCCACGTGGCTTTTGGTAGAAGAGCTTCCTGAAAAACACGCAAAGCTCATTTGAGTTTAATGAAAAATAACAAATTAAAATTGGTCAATTGTATCCTTTTATAATTTTCATCCATCTTTCTCCTTCTCAGTCGTTCTCCTTCTTAGAAAAGATGAACCCTAACCTTTTGGATTTGATTTGGGTTTTTGAATTCCACGAAGCCATGACTATGCGATTCGGAATTAGATTATCAAGTATATTAATCTTGCTTGGTGGTGCCATGCAGGTATCCATCCAGAAGAAAGTTTTGCAAAGGTGAAGAAATATGGGCTCCCTATGTTGCTCACTCAAGATGAGGGGGTTAAATCCTTTATTGCCAATCTTACAGCTCAACTCACAGGTTCATTTCTTGCTCTTTTGTTGATTTTTGGTTGCTGAGAAAATGTTTTTGATAATAAACAATTATATTCTGGATTTGATAGAATTGAAAACGTATTGTTCTTGGTAATCTGTTGCATTTTCTTTCCTTAGGTTTTGTCAAAATTCTAAATCATTTGAAAGACAAAGAACATAAGTTCTTGGATTGTTCTTGACAAATTTTAGGTCTAGAAATATGTGATTGATGTAAAGTATTCTAATGACTGAATATTTTTGATCTCACATTCTTGTGATTTGTGAAGAATGGCTGGAATCCGGGAAGCTGCAGAGGGTTGTATTGGTAATAATGAGCAAGGCCATCGGCGAAGTTCTAGAGAGATGGAACTTTAGCATTGAGACAGACAGTAAGGTTGTCGAAAAGGGGTAAGTTTGATTGATTAATTCTCTTTGATTTCAACTAAGTAGGCTCGCCCAAAGGTACTTATTCTCCTGTTTTGTATGCTTACATGAGAATCTTATTTCTTTGTTTTTGTATGTGATACCATTTCAATGTCTCAAGGGAGAAGAGTGACAAAGAAATAATGAGAGAGATTCAAGCAATTATGAGACAAATTGCCTCAAGCTTTACTTATTTGCCTTGCCTTGATGATTCCTGTAAGTTTCTCAATCATGTTGTCTTTTTACAGAAGTTGTTGTTCTATGTAATGATAGCCTTTTGATCGAATTTATGTGTTTTGTTTGTGTACTTAGGTGTCTTTGATGTGCAGATATTGCAGTCCCATTTACTTGGATTGAGAGTGACCCTAAACTGATTGCTAATCCACAAATGGTGAAACTGCATTCGTTCGATACCAAGGTAAGTCAGGAAGGATAATTCTGATTCCATGAAAACTGAAAAAGTTTAATTGCTTATGATGTTGAATTTGTGTATCTTGGGTTTGTGCAGATACACAAGGTTGATAGTTATACTCTTGTATCGTAAAAGAACGATGAAAGGGATGAGTAGAGAGCTGATGAATGGGATGAGTAGAGAGCTGCTAGCTAAACAGCACTTACTACGCTTACTGCTTGCTGCAAATTTTTGTTTCCTCCTTAGACTCTTGAATAGAGTGTGTGTACTGTGCATCTTTCCATTCACATTTTGTTTACTAGGTTGATTGGAAAAAAAAAAAAAAAACGATGGCTGATGTGTTGAAAGTCCTTGTTTCATTTTGTCATGATGGCCTGTAAGAGAAGCATAGCTTCATATGATTTCACTGCTTTCAATTAAAAGGCATGTGTTTGTTTTGTACAAAATTTGATGAAAAAGATTGGTTGCAGAATAAATAAATAAATAAACTGTTATAATAATGTTTTGCTGTTTTAATTTTAGAAGTACCAACTCATGTTCGTATTTGTATCATTGTATTTGTGGCCTGTAAAATTTTAGTATAATTTTTATTATCATTTTGTCTAGTTTGTGACTTTATCATCCGGTGAATCTTTATTATTTAAGGAAATATATTAGAAAAATGTTATATTATCCCAAATAATAACCTTTTGTATGAAATTTTTTTATACATATATTATTTACTTCAATTATGGTCCAAATGTCATATAACCTTTAGAACAAATATTATTATGTTGCAACAAAATAATTTCTTCTTTTGGAAGGGTAAACAGGTCATATCATAATTAGAAGAGATTTTAAAATGTTTCAACCAAACAATCTCAAAAACTCTTCCTGATACAAAAGCTCTTTTGGAATATATCATCTAAATAGTAGTTGAAAAGCTCAGGTTTTTACTTCTCTTCTTCTACTGCTAAAAGTCAAAAGTAAAAGTTATCCCAAATGGGCCCATTGTTTGGCTGCGATATCATTCTCTTTTTACGACACTTCTTAATAATTTATTATAAAAACCCTTTTCATTAAGGAAGGCTTTCCAATGTTTTATATATCTTTTGACTAAAATAATTAATAGAAATCATTTTACAATAAAATCCTTCCTACACAACCGCTTCAGTTAAAATCCTTCCTACCATTGGCCCCTTGCCTTGGTAGTTAAAGTCTCCTAAGGGATGCTCCATCACCAAGGTTTAAGTCTTGCCTTGGAATGTATATAATTTATCCCACATTGGCTATTAAATCCCAAGTGTGGGTGTCCTCTCCCTGTTCTATTGGGAGCAACCCTTTCTCCGTTATGAGAGTTGTAATATATTTGTACCATCTCCCCGATAGTGGGAGTAGTATTCCGGGTTGTGCTTATAGGGTCTAATCTCACCAGGTCCCGGCAGTGGTTGTAATTCAAAAAAAAAAAAAAAAAAAAATCCTTCCTACAACAACTATTGTGTTTACTTTTTTTTGTCTTCTTCTGATTTTTGTTTCTTCTTTCTTTTGTTTTCGTTAATTGATGATGAGTGAAAAGCAAATGATGATGATCAAAGAAGGAGGAGATGGAAGTTGAACCCAAATCTCCGAAGAAAGAAAATTTATGTATTTGTTTATTTGACTTTTTTTGTTTAATTGATGATGATGATGATAGAGAAGTAATGAGAAAAAATAAGATGGGAAATCTAGGTTTCAAATCTTCCAGAAAAGAAAAAAAAAAGATTTTCAAAAAAAAAAAGTTTTTTTTAATATATTTTTTTTATTTAATGGGGAATTGCACTAACATCCCTTGAGGTTTGATAAAATTATACGAATATAGCAGTTTTAGCCATATACACACAAACTTTCCTCGATATTTGAAAATTGTTGCATAAACATCCTTACCATTAGATGGATCCGTTAGTCAATGGTCAAAAGTGTAAAAAGTCTAAAATACCCATTATTTTTATTTTAAATAAATTAAAAAAATAAGATAAAAAAATATTAAAAGATATTTTAGAAAACATGAATGTATCTTAAATCTAAATCTTGAAAAAAAAAATTCATCTTTACAAATAAAAAAAAAATATTTTTTAAACAATTTAATAATAATTACATTTTAAATTTTAAATTTATTTACAATATGGGGGATTGCACAAACTATTTTTTTTTTTTAAGATGAATTTTTTTTACGGGTTTTAGAATTAAGACACATTCATGTTTTCTAAAAGATTTTTTAATATTTTTTTATCTTATTTTTAAATTTTTTAGTTTATTTAAAATAAAAATATAGGGTATTTTAGACTTTTTACATGTTTGACCATTGACTAAATGATCCATCTAACTGTAGGGGATGTTTATGTAACATTTTTCAAATGTTGAGGGAAGTTTATACGTATATGGTTAAAACTGTCATATCCGTGCAATTTTATCAAATCTCGGAGGATGTTTGTGCAATCCCCCTTATTTAATTGATGTTTTTTTTTTTAATATATATATATATATATATATAAGATTTGATGTTGTTAATGATGTTCGAAGAAGAAGAAACGTTTATGATTACAATTTTTTTTTTCATTTTTTTTTTAAAAACAGATGGAGATCTAGTTTTAGTCTTTTCGATCTCGTTTTAGATCTCCAACAAAAACATTTCTTTCTTTTTAAACTTCTTTTTATTTAATTAGTATTGTTAATGATAAACAAGAAGAAAATTTTATTATTTAATTTTCATGTTCAATGTTTTATAAAAAATTGTTGAAAAAATGTGAACTAGATTGTTTTGTTTTCATTTCGTTTGAGATTTTTTATTGCGCAGTTTATTTAAGGATAAAAGACCTTTTTACCCTTCTTAAATTAAAAACTCAATTAATCGTAACATATAACACTTTAGTCAAGGGTACTAATCTATCATTTTCACAAACCTACGACCTAGTTGCAATTTTAGTAAAAGTCAGTGACTTTAATGCAATTATCCTGTTTTTTAGTAAAAAATCACCTAATTTGATACCCCTCTAAATTAATATTCATGGGACCCATGATTGAGTATTAATTTAGAGGAGTTATTAATTTGAAGGATTTTACCTTGTAAAGTGTTATTTTGTCATAGAAAACGTGTGGAAGTGATTGAACCAAAATTGGTATGATTTTGGCCCTCATATCCTTCTCATTTTGTTCGATTCTTGGGCATTATTCCGTGATTTAATGGTGTAAATTAAGTGTTTTCAGGAATTTATAGAGTTCAGGGGCATTGGAGTAATTTTGGTGAAATAGGGGTGAAAGTGTAAATTATGGAGGAAGAATTGAAGTTATTGTGATATTAGAAGAGATCAGGGGGCTATCTACAATTCGCCTCACAAGCAACCAGAACGCGCCACGTCACTGAGGCATTAAACGGTGCGTTTTAGTGGAGGGGACCAAAACGCTGCCGTTTCATCTAATGGGCAGATCTGTAATTGGGCCTCATGCGTGGCCCAAACTCACGCCAAGACAGGGCCCAACGCTGACCCTCAGCTACAGCCCATGACGCGCCCAAATCTGTTAGGCGTAGCCCAATTACACCCCTCTCTTCTTCTAATTGCACCCCCTTTAGAGACAAAAGACAGCAGCTCACTACACCCCACCTGTCTTCTAACTGCACCCCAACTATTCATCTTCTCTTCCAAGTCTCACGAGCAGCCATGGCAGCCTTCACCTCCAAACCCTCACCGGCCGGAAAAGCGACCAAACGGACCTACCACCGGTCGGAAAGTGATCCAAATTAACGGCCACCACACCGGCTTCCCACTCGTTCCAACACCGGCGTCCCAAATGGCCGGAATCCGGCCATCCATTTCTCACCAAATTCTTCCCATTTTGCCCCTTTGTCATGTCCACGTCACCCTAGGTCGCCATTTGGCATTCCGAGGTCGCCATGGCGACAGGGAGTTGATTTCCACACCTGATGAGGTCGCCATTTGCATCCCCAAGGTCGCCATTTATGACCAAACCGCGACCTCCACTGTGTTCATCTCTGATTGGCCAATTTTGGCTGGCAAATTATAAAATGCACCCCCCCAATTGGACTAAATGGTAATTTGCCATGGTCAGGGGTGTTTTGGTAATTTGCCACCCGTGACCTAATTTGAAAATCCTATAAATTCATCACATTTTTCCTCTTTTGGACAACTCTTGACCACCAAGAAACCTCCTTTCTCCACCATTCCTTTTCTCTCCATTTTCTCTCCTACCTAAACTTAACATCTAGATTACCTCCCCTAATCATTCCTTTTTCTTCCCATCTTCTCCACAAATCTCCTTAGTCACTTCCCATTTGACTCTACCTATCTAGACACATCCTCATCATCCACTCTTTACACAAGGAGCATCAAAGGCAAGGCAAGGAAAGGATCAAGCTTACAAAAGGAGGCCCATGGGTGATTTCCTAATCTTTTACTTGCCTTCCCTTTGTTTGTAATATGTGTAATTAAATCCCCTTTCTAGGGTTTTGATGTGAGAACATTTGGATTGGGATTTGCTTAAGCTTTAATATATTTTTAATCTCTATTTGTGTTCTATTCATTTTATAATTAGATTCTATGCATTATGTAATTGACATGTATACCCACTAGTTGATTATAATCTTGCTTAGGATAATTTGTTATATAATCTTGATTGGATTGACAACCTTGATGGATTGAGAACATAGTGAGTAGGATAGATTGTCGGAGGGTATATCAACCACGATAATCTAAGCCGTTAATTGTAACAAATCGATCCCGCCATGACCCCCTCTCCTTAATCGGTTAGGCATTGCGGTGAGAATTTGTTTAAGGTTCATAATAATGGCCCAAACACATTTTAGAAATCAATTGGTTAACATTTACGAGATTCGTTCATTAAGGTAGCTTGATAAACATTTCCCGGTAATTCATTTGTGATCCCATTAATTCCCTAGCTATTCTCTTAATTGTTAATTCCATTTCTCTTATCTAGATTTGTTAAGTACTCTTTTATTAGTTTATTAGGTTTATTTTTCATGTATGTTTGATGGCTTGACAACCCATTCACTCATCCATATTTTTATGATTTACTTTATTTGCATTTTTTTAGATTAGTTAATTTATTCAACTAATCACTCTAATTCCCTGTGGAACGAATCCCACTTGCCACTTTACTAATTTTCTATCTAAGTGGTGAAAAATCGGTTTTCTAAACGATCACATTTTAAATATCATTTTGTTGAGTACACAAACGACGCTCATCAGGAAGTCGGCTTTCTTGTTTAGGGAAGGTTACTTTTCGGGATTATTTGCTTAGTCGGTTTTCTTCTTCAAGGAAAGTTCCTTTTTCAGGATTCCTTGTTTAAGAAAAATTTGTTACACTCCAACCGAAGAGCATATCATCAATGATATCACAATGTAGAATAATAATGGTATGATTGAGATAGATGACGACGACGACGACGACGATAGTCAAGTTGTACCTAAAATCTCTACAAGGCTGTTGAAATAGTAAATTTAGTTGAAACCTTTTGGCTACAACAAGAAAATGATCACAATAACTTCTTGAGGACAATTGAAAAGATAAAGGATGAAGTCAAAAATATCAAACATGGTGACCTTGTGCAAACTAGCATCTTGAAGTACTTTTATAGGTCTTGAATATTTTGTAATATATTTTATACTTTTATGAAATTATTAATTTATACGACAGTTGGGACCAAAATTTTACACTAGGTTTCAAAAAGAAATTATAAATCATTACGATAGAGAGGTCTATTAATTTTTTACACTGACCTGAGTCGGAACTGAGATTTTTTATTAATTTAGAGAGGATATTAATTTATAGGAGATTAATTTACATGGGTTCTACTATACTGTTTGGATCCGTTTTATTGTAAAGTCATTTTAGAAAATGAAAATCATTGATTTTAAATTTATAATTAAAAAGTTGAAAACAACAATATATTATTTTCCATCATTTTCAAAACCAATAACAAATTTTCTCACCAAACAACTTTATTAATCATTTTAGAAAATAATACCAAACACATTTCCATCGTTTTTTGTTTTTTTTAAAAAAAACTATTTTGGGTTATTTTGATTTTAGTCCCTCACGTTTGCGTTAATCTGGGTTTAGTCCACGGTTTTCTGATAATACTAAGTTCAGTCCACAAGTTCTCTGACAATACCAAATCGAGTCCCTACCGTCCAATTTCGTTAGGAATTCGTTGACTTTTGTAAGGTCAACAAGGGCATTATGGGAAATTCAACTAAAGCTTCTAGAAACCTGATTGGAACAAGGGTAAAGACCCTTATGCCCTCCAATCAGATTTAATTAAAAAATAATATAAATAATTGAATTAATTAATTAATTATTATTATTATTAACAAAAAATTAAATAATAGTTAAATTTTAAAATAATTTAATTTATAATAAATTAAATTTAAAAATAAAACTAATTAAAACTAATCAAAACTAATTAAATTTATAATTAATTAAATTTAATTATAATTAAAACTAATCAAAGATATATCTTTTTATTTTTATTTAAAAATAATAATAATAATAATAATAATAATAATAATCAAAACATTCATTAAATAAAATATATATTTAAAAAACATAAAAAAAAAAAAAATTTAAAAAAAAGATGGATCTTTACCATCCATCTTGAGATGGACAGTAGAGATCTTTTTTTAAAAATTTATTTAATAATAATAATAATAATAATCTTTACTTCAATATATATATTACCAAACAAAAAGAGATTTATTTAAAAACGAAATTAATGAATAAAAAATATAAAAAATTACAATTTCATCAACACACCAATCGATCATCATCTTCGTTCTCTCTCATCAAGACCAGATCATGAAACCCAGAACCCATACCACAATCGATCGGTGGCACCGCCACCATAAGAGATCAAGCGGCTGGCGATGACGACGACCACCCACGCGTTCTCTGTCTCTCTCTCTCTCTCTCTCTCTCTCTCCGTTCTCATTCTATATCTCTCTCCCATTCTCAGTTTTTTGATTTGCTTGATGATGATAAATTTTTTATTTTCTTGATCAATCGATGGTGGGTTGGGTTTGGATCGATCGATGTTGATGGTTCTGGGTTGATGATGTTGCTTGAAGATGTGGACCGATCGATTGATGATGTTGCAGATGTTGCAGATGTTGCTTGAAAATGTGGATCGATCGATTGATGATGTTGCTTGATCAATCGATGTTGAAAAAGCTAGGTTTGGATTTTTTTAAATTTTTAATTTTTAGGTTGAAGAGATGAATTTAGGTTGAAGGTTCGATTGAAGGTTTAGTTCGGTTGAAAATTCGATTCGAATATGGGTTTGGTGGATTGGAGAGACAAAGAGATGGATGTGGATTGCAGAGACAGAGAGATGGATTAGTTGAAGGTTCGATTGATTTGGGTTTAATTTATTTATTTTTTAATTTCTTTTGGGTTTAATTTTGTTGTTGATTTGGGTTGTCTAGGTTTAATTTTGTTGTTGTTGATCTGGGTTATGGTGTTGTTGATCTGAGATGGTGATGGTGGTGGATCTGGGTTGTTTAATTTTGCTATGTTAAGAAGATGAATTTGTTCTTTGTTCTTTGATGGAGATTCAGAGATTCAGATTGGATCTCCATCAAAGTCAAAGTTTAAATTTTTATTTATTTATTTATTTATTTTTGTATTTCATGCTTTACTTAGTTTCATGTTTTTTTTTATATATTTAATTTTAAATTTAATTTGTTTTTGTTTTTTTTTATTTAATTAAATATAAAATTACCATACCGCCCTTAATCAGAAACCTTCATTAAGGGTATTTCGGTCATTATACCCTCTAACAATGCCGGTCCGTTTGTTTTACAGTAACCCTAATGGAAGGACTAGAGTTAGTAATTCCGAAATACCGTGGACTAAACCCATATTAACACAAACGTGAGGGACTAAATTCAAAATAACCCAACTATTTTTAATAAACAAGTTACGTTTTTAAAAATACTGTTTTTCTCTCAGTTTTCTTTGTTTAGGTTATTTAACGTCAATTGTTTTGTATTAAAAATTAGAATAATGCTACCTGTCCAAAATTTTACTCAAATATATTTACCCAAATATGTAGCAAGCTGATTTTTAATAAGTGTATCATCAATAAATCATCTCATAATCATTTGGCAAACCAATTTGAACAATAGATATATTGTCAAAAATAAATAATGTGACATGCGAGTTATAACCATCATGTTAACCATAAGGTGATATGATACAGATGATGTGTTATTTAGAATTCATTTAGCACACCAATTAAACAAATAATTTGGACACTGAAATTGTGAAATTGAAAAATATAACTCTTAACACAAATATATTGATATAGATATTGATTATTTAACATGACTCTACAATATCATAATTTCAAGAATATCAAGAATCAAAACTGATAAAAGTTGCCATGATTCGATTCAATTCAATTGTTTAAAAAAAAAGGAGGAAAATTGTTTAAAAAATAGTCTAACAGCAAGAAACTCTCTACGTGCCTTATCATCAATCTGACAACGCAACAACGACGGCATAAACAGCCACGAAGTAGTAGCCGCCACGAAAGCCAGCGTGAGCGGCTTCGAAACGACAGCAGGCAAGCGTCGTTTACAAGCCTTCTTTAGTAAAACTTCAACAGCCAAACAGACTCCTTGTAGGAAGAAGAAGCACGTGACCTCCCACGTGGGTCTATGCCTTCCAATGTAATAAAAAACTATCTCGTGCATCAGCCCAGACGCCAAGAACGTGACCACTATAGCAGGAAGCTGGGCCCACTCCTTTCCAATCCAACGGCTACAATTCGACATCACAGGTTTGTAAACGGTGGGGCGTAGAATACTTGAAACCATGAGATTCCACCTCCGTCCCCAGAAATCTTGCAATGACGTGGCGAGATAGGGTTCGTCGAATTGTGGCTCGAGCTCCAGACCGAGCAGGGCTCGAGCCAGGACGGCGGTTATGATCAAGATGGTTTCGAGACAGATGTATAGGTAAACACAGTACAAGAACATGACAAATTTCAAGTCAATCGAGTCTTTATTGGCGTAAATGGGTACAAAAGTGGACAAAATGAGGCTCTTAAGAGCCAAATTGAGGCTGGATTTCTGGGGAATAATTTTGGTGAATTGATGAGGATATGGGTTTTGGGTGATTTTGATGGGGAGAGTAGCGATGGAGATAAAGAGGGGTTTAGGGAGAGGAGGGTGGGAGGAGAGAGGGCCTTGACCTAAGGAGAAGAGGAGGAGTTTGAAGTTAGAAAGCCAAACGAGGAAGAAGATGGTGGGGCCGCCGAGAGTGATGGAGGAGAGCGAGAGAGGGAGGAGGAGGAAGAGGATGATGACTGGGAGGATAGCCCAGAGTCTGGTTCTGCCTTTGGGGATGATATTGCCGATGAAATGACAGTAGTGAAGTGAAGCCACTGCTACACCCCACACCATCATCACCTTTATCATCTCATTTTCTCCTTCCATTTTCATCATCGACTATGCTTACTTTTTCTTGCCTTTTTATGCTTTATGTTCAAGAGATTAAATGGACGCATTCTATGATCTATAGGGAGTAGGCGTGGGCATGGGTTGGTTTGGGTTGGTTTGGCTATATCAAAACCAAATCATTCTAAAATCGGTTTAATTTTTTACAACCCAAATCAAACCATTTATAAGATAAAACCACACCAAACTGTTCGGTTTGGTTTAACGGTTTAAGAAAATAATTAGATTATTTTTTATTTGAATATATTTAATAATATCAAATTATCAATAAGATAAACAATAATACTAATTTATAATACTAAATTTAAGTCAAAGTATAACGATAATCGAAAAAAAAAAAAAAAAAGTGTAGAACACTTAAAACTTATAAATAAAACTAAATCGTTTAAGCTTATAAATTAATAATATCTACTATCGTCAAAGCAACCACTTTGAAGTTTCGAAGTTCACTTCTTGTTGTATTGGGTTAACTTTGGTTTTTATTTGTTTTCTTCGATAATTTAATTATATATATATTTTTTTTTATATATATTTAAGTATGTAATGGTTTTGGTTGGGTTATACGATTTGATAAAACCCAACCCACAAACCAACTCAAACCAATTGGGTTGCTCAAAAACAACACAATAGGTTTATTTTATTTAACGTAACGAAACCAAACCAATCCGCTTAAATTGGTTTGGTTTGGGTGGGTTGATCGGTTTGGCGGTTTGGGTGCCCACCCATTAGGGAGATTGCTAAATTATTATGGGAGAATCGCAAATACCCCCCCGACTTTTAAGCTAATGGCAAATCAAACCCTCTGGTTTGAACAATCAGCAAACAACCCCCTACAAATTTGAACAATCAGCAAATAACCCCCTAAAAATCAGCAAATAACCCCCTACATGCAGCAAATATGCAAGGGTTACTTAACGGTAGGGGGTTGTTTGCTGATTGTTCAAACCAGAGGGTTTGATTTGCCATTTGGTTAAAAGTCGGGGGGGTATTTGCGATTCTCCCAATTATTATTAGAGCATCTCCAACAGACTCTATTAATGACATCCCTTAGCTTAATTAAGAGAGTCTGTGTATTTTTGCAGCTCCAACAACTCCCTAAAGGACTCCCTTAATTGTGTTTTGGTGGAGTTCACTCCCTTAATTAAGAGGTGTTTTTAGACTCCCTTAAAGTGGGCTCCACCTATTTAAAATTATTTTATTTCTTGAAAAACTCTATATATTTTATTTGATAAACAATATATAATATTTATTACACAATATTTAAAATTTAAATAAATAAAAATTATTAAAAAGACCATTTATGGGAGTATTTAAGGGAGTATTGTTAGAGCACATACTCCCTTAATAACCCCTTACAACAATATCCACCCTTATTTAAGGGAGTCTCCAAGGGAGACTGTTGGAGATGCTCTTAGAGTTATTGGCACCGGTCTACCCTAAACTTTATGCGAGTCAGTATTTTACTCCCTGAACTTTATTTTTAGACGGTAAACCCATTGAATTCTCATTAATTGACAAACAATTTTGTTTATTTATTATTACCTCCTGAACGCTTGTTTGAGGGGCATCTACAATTAGGTTTTACCAATTAATAAAAGTTCAGGGGGTTTAATGCCTAAAAAAAGTTTAGGAGATAAAATATAAACTCGTGTAAAGTTCAGGGTGACTAATGCCAATAACCCTTATTATTATTATTATTATTATTTGTTTTGAAAAAGATAAATTATTACTATTATTTTATATATTTTATGTTTTCTAAACTGGTGGCTATCTTTTCTTGTTTTATTTCTATATTTTTTTTTTAAGTGGTCAATTTGGAGTTTGTACTATGTATGTGTTATTTTTTTTTTTGGTTTACACCATCCGGTTTCCGGGTGGGGCGGATCCACCATACAGTGCAATCAGCCCAGACCACACACTGACTAATCCGGACTCGCACCGGGTCGGCCCACTAAGGGGTAAAGTGCTCCCAATATGTGTAGCTCCGTTCACAAGGGGGGTTGAACCCACGACCTTGCTTAAGGGATGAGAGCGCCGAACCACTCACACCAACACATGATTGGTATGTATGTGTTTTTCTGTCTGTTGCTTACCTTGCATCGAGTTTATTACATAAATATATTAATCCGTCTTATTTGAAAAATAGGCAGATATATGCTTTTAAATTTCTCATATAGTTTTTTTGTACTTATATATATAAATATATTTTTTTTCTGAGCTTTTTTTTTTCCGTCTTTTTAGACTTTGGAAAAAAAATATCTTTATTTTATATCTGTCTCCGTTATGAAACCAGCTAACAAATTTTAAAGCACAAAATAAATTTTAAAGACGTGAAATAAAATACCATCCAATATATTTTAATGGTAAGAATATATATTCAGATAGATAGTAAATATGTACTAATAAAAAATAAATAAATAAATAAATAAAATAAAAAAAACTTGAAAGAAGGTACGGCATAACTCAAAATAAATTTCGAAGAATCGAAGGTATAAAAAAAGGCTCACCAACTAAAAACATTTAAAAATATATATATATATATATATATTTCAACAGCTAAAAGCATTTTTAAAAATATATATCTCAACAACTTAAAGTCTAAAAACAAGTATCGACGTAAACTATGTTTACTCACAATTTTTGTTAGGATTAATTGCACAAACATCCCCTGATATTAGATCTAATTGTAAACATATGCAACTTTTACTTATAATTACACAAATATCCCCTGCAGTTAGTCATTGGCCGTTAGAAATTAACGGTGTAAGGGTAAAATGGTCCATTCTGCTGTTGTCACCATGACAAGATATGTAACAATTTTTTTTTTAAAAAAAAATTGATGCAAAAAGGTGGATTTAGCATTTAAATAATAAAATATTAACAATATTAACAAAAAGAATTAAGGACCGGATCTTTCCAGATCTAGCCACAGTTGTGGTCCATATGTGACTATGTGAGATGGAGCACTGTTCCACTGCCAGAACAGGGAGTCTCGCTCACCTCCCTATTTCGGTGCTGTGAGGAGGATGGCGCGAGTCTCCTCCCTATTTCAGTGGTGTGGGGGTAGCGCGAGTTTCTCCTTTGGTTTGGTGTTGGTAACTGGAGGTGGTTGTGAGGGAGAACGACTGTGGGTAGGTAGCGGAAGATGGAGAGAACGGTGTGGTGTTGGCGATAGAGAGACATGCAAAGGGAGGGGGCGACAGCGGTGATGGGTTTGGTAGGTGGAGATCTTCAATGGAGATTTGAGTTTTTTCGTTGGTTCAGTGGTTGGAGACCTACAATGGAGATATTGAGTTTTTGATTGGGATTTTCCATTGGAGATTTTTCAATGGATATTGTTCGAGAATTTTTTGTTTTTGTGACTAGAGATCTCTCGAAATCTTCATTCTCCATCTGCATTTTTCATTCTTCTAGGCATCTGCTTTTTTTTTTTTTCTTTTTTTTAATTAAAATTAATTTAAATAAATAATAATAGATTAAGGGCATATTTACTAATTAGTAATCAAACTCAAGAAAGAGAATTAAGTTACTGATTTGTGAATTTCAGTGTTTACTAAATTTTTAGGGAATTAAGTTACGTAGACCCCACTCTCAAATCAGTAATTAAGTTACTGATGGAAAGGGAATTTGATTCCCCTCACCCACCCTAAGAATCAAGTTCCCTTTCTCGAATGAAGAAGGGAATTCAAGTATTTTTACTAAAATATCCTCACTTATAATAATTATATATATATATATAAACTGTCTTTTATATCCTCACTTATAATATTCATGTATTTTTTTTTTCTTTTTACTTGAAGCATGTATGTATTGCATATATATATTCTTTTTACTAAAGCAGTATTACATATTCATATTCATATATATATATATATATAAGCTGTTTTGTTTAAGTTTTTTTTCTTTTGCCGTAAAGCATGTACTATATATATATACTGCAGTGACTTTAATTTTATATATACTGTTTTGTTTAAGCTTTTTTTTTTTTTCTTTTTTCTTTTTCCATAAAACATGTATTGCATATACATATATATATATGCACTACAGTGACTTTAATTTTTTTTGTTTTCATTTATACAATTAATAATTAATTAAGTACAGTGTGAGCTAATGGTTATATATGTTGAGTTATTTTGTGTTTTAATTTTTGAGGGAAGGAAAAAAAGCACCTAAATGTGAGAAATTAATTCAACATCAAATTAATTATGCTTTTGAATCTGAATTGCTCCTCAATTTTAAATTATTATTGACTAATTCATTGAAAGTTTACAATATAAAGATGTTAAGTATTAGTTACAGTGTTATGAGCGATATAAAAAAATAGTTTTTCATAATAAAAAATATATTTTAATATATTATATACACAAGGGTATTTTTGTAATCACCTATATATCATTCTGATTCCTTAGTTGAAGTAAACACTAGAAAATGAATAAATTTGATTCCATTTCTGATTCCTAAATTGTTAGTAAACACTAGAATGAAATTTAGTAATTTAATTATGATTCTCCTCTATTCCTTTTCCAGTGGAACTTGATTCCGATTCCCTCCATTCCCGATTAGTAAACACGCCATAAGTAGTTAAATTAGGGCAATATGGGTGGAAGAAAAGAAAAGGAGAAAATTGGTCTTTGATTTTTTATTTATTTTAGAATTTAATTGAGAAGATTGTTTTTAGAATTTGATTTATAAGATTTGTTATTTTTATTTTATTTTTTTAGATCGGACAAAATCCATTTATAGAAGGAAAAAAATCTGGATTTAAAAAAATATATGGATTTGTTTTTTGAAATAAAATCTGGATTTTTTTTTTAATTAACTATTTAAAATAATATATTACATAGTAGAGGCATTTTATACTTTTTATATGGATAAGTGAATCAACGGTAAATTTTAACCGTTGACTGCTAACGACAGGGGATGTTTGTGCAATTACGAGTAAAAGTTGTATATAAATGTAATTAGATCTAATGTCAGGGGAGCTTGTGTAAGTAGCCCTTTTTGTTACCACAATTTTCGGTTACAACTTAAACATCCATGAATATAAAATATGGGTTTGGCTAAGTTACTGTTACCAACAATGTTACTGGGCAGTTTCTAGTCTTTAGATTTCAATCAAAGGGTTTATAAAAAATTAAAGATTTAAAAATTAAAACAAAAATAAACTCAATTCTCTCTTATATAACTGCACAGTAACATTGTTGGTAACAGTAACTTAGCCAAACCCTATAAAATAAATAAAGTTACATATATAGTTTTAAGGGCAAATTGCACTAGAGTATCTTGATATTTGTTAAAATTGGCTTTAGATTGTCTTTTGTTAAAATGACAGATTAGTATCCTTGACCAAATAGTTGACTGCTCCAATTTTATGAAATGTCAAAATTACCCCTAAGCAACATATTTTTATTTATTTTTAATTTTATTTTATAAAAAAAATTATGTTTTTTTTTTAATTTGATTTTGATTTTTTTTTAAAAAAACTTTTTGTTAATTTTATTTTTAAAGGGTTCTTTAACTTTATAACACTATTGTGGGCAACTTTGTGTGCTTGTCACCAAGTTATTAATAAGTCAGTGTTTTGAAATGAAAGAGAAAATTGTGGAGGGATGTTAGAGAGAGAAACCATTTAAAATTAAAAAAAAAAACTAGAAGAACGAGAAACAAAAAAAGGATTACACATATCCGAACATAAAACAAAAATATATATATATATATCTAAAAAGGTAAAAAAATAAAAATCGACAAGTCTGACTATTACAATTTGCTCTCACCCATTTCAAACAACAACCAAAGGAGTTTTTTTTTTTTTTTTTTAATTTTTTATGGAAAAAAATGGCATCTGTAGAGATGAATAAAAGAAGGGTTAATTAAACAAACTTACCCTTAATTTATTAAATCTGGGAAGATTTCAAAAAGTTACCTTAAATTAACATAAACACCCCCGACCATCAAGTCAATCCGTTAATTTTAACGGTTGACTAACTTTGACCATTGGAAAGTCAAATATATCATTGCCACATCATCTTAAATATAAAATATTTTTTAATTAAAATTGAAAAATCATTTTTTTTAAAAAAAAAAGATAATTTATCAATGGAAGATCACCACCTTCAAAGGAAACAATAGATCTTTGATGGTCTCCTACTTACAGAAAGAGATCTTCGTTGATCTTGGAGATCGACCTCCTACATTTCATAGAGGAGGCTTGTCTGCAAATTAAAAAAGTTTCCGTAGGCAGCCGATATATTATCTTTTTTAAAAATAAATTATTTATCAATTTTTAATTAAAAAAAATATTTATGTTTGGTATAATATGGCAGAGATATATTTGTTTTTTCATAGGTCAAGGTTAGTCAACCATTTACGTTGACGGATTGACTTGATGACAAGGGGTGTTTGTGTTAATTTATGACATCTTTTTGAAATTTTGCTATATCTAATAAAGTAAGGGTAATTTTGTACAATTAACCCATAAAAGAATCAAGATAAGGTGAGTAGAAAAAGGCGAGAGAAGGAAAAAAGGAGAAAGAATGAGAATGTGAAAATGGGTCTTAAACTTAGGGGCTGTCTTGTAAGCGTTTTTCAGTTATTTTTTTTCGAAAAGAAAAATGAAAATGAAAACAATGTTTTTGGTTTCAGTTTCGAAATCCGAAAACGCGTCTGGTAGCATATACTGAAATCCGTATTTTAAAAATAAAAACGGGAAAAACGCATCTAGTAGGCTAACTGAAAACTATCAAAAATTGAAATATCAAATTTTACATTTTACTTAATATTATAACAATTTTTTGTAATGTAATTTATAAATTAAACAAAAGTTTTTTTTTTTTTTTTGGAACATCATTCATTGCAATCAGATTTCGATTTACTCCACTGTAATATTACTAGATGAACACATAGATTTAATGGCAAATTGGATGAGTTTATCCATGACCTTGAGAAATCACACAACAAAAATTAAAGCCCCAAAGCTAATTAATTTAATTTTTGTTAAATTAAACAAAAGTTAACATAAAAATTGATCCAGAATCCAGATCAGCTGAGGAGGAGGAGGAGGAGGAGGAGGATGAGGAGGAGGAAGAAGAAGAAGAAGACCAGCTAAAGACCAGCTGAAGAAGAAGACTAGATCGGCGGCGAGGAGGAGGAAGAGATCGGTGAGCGGAGGAGGAGGAGGAGGAGGAGGAGGAGGAGGAAGAGATTGGTGGTGAGAAGCAATGAGGACGAGGAAGAGATCGGCGGCGAGAGGCGAGGAGGACAAGGAAGAGATTGGCGATGAGAGACGAGGAGGAGGAGGAGGAGGAGGAAGAGATCAGCGAGCGGAGGAGGATGAGTTGTGAAGGAAGAAAGAAGATGAAGATGGGAAGAGAAGGGAAGAGAAGATACTGATGAGTGATAGGTACTTACGCTCAAGAGAAAAAAAAAATGTTAATTTTTTTTGAAAAAAAAAAAAAACAAAAACGTAAAAAACATCTTCTTTTTTTTTTTTTTTTTTCAAAATTTCCACTGTTAACATTGGTTGTGTTTTTCATTTTTTTTTTTAAATTTTGAAAATAAAATGAAAAATGGTTAACGAACGCGAATTCAAAATCATTTTTGGAAAACAAAAACGAAAACAAGTTGAAAAACGCCTGCAGGACAGGCCCTTAAAGTTAAGGTATTTTTATCAATTTCAATATTTTGGTGTTATTAAAGAATGATGCTGTTGACAATGAACTAGATATCTTTATACATTACAATGTAAATGATTTTTTTTTTTTTTTTTTTTTTTAATAATAACAGATTTATCCTTAATTATAAGGGTTAATTGCAATAAAATATCCTGACATTTTGCAATATCACAACTATATTGCACTTTTCCTTTAATGAACAAGAACATACTCTTGAACAGTTTAACTGGGGTTAGATTTAATGGAGACTTAACTGCGTCAAGGGCATGGATGTCTTTTACTATATTCCATAAAAAAACAAAAAATAAAAGTTATTTATTATAAAACTAATAAATATAAAAAATCATTACAAAATATTAAAAATGAAAAATATATATATATATATATATAATGACACATTGGAGATTGCAATCTCACCAAATCTCAAATCAACAAATCTCATTGAGATATGGTTCTATCTCATTGAACCAAACCATATTTTCCAGATTTTTCTAATGGAGATTTAGTCTCCAACAAAGGAGATCCTTCATTTTCCTTCTAGGAGACTGGCCTCCACCACTGCTTTCTTCACTGCCGCATCACCGATCGTCTCACTTCTTCCTTCTATGTGTTCAGGTGGAGCTGGGCTCCAGCACTCCATCCACCGACGTCTGATGGAGCCGTGGGTCCATCTGTTTTTTTTTCTGTTTTGTGTATCTATGTTTTTTTTTTCTAACCAAATCCAACTCATATGGATTTCCCACTTTTGTGTTTCTATTTATTTATTTATTTATTTTTCTAATTGTGGGATGGAGACGGAGGAGTGACATTGAAGGTAGAGTGTTGTGGAGTGGGATCTGTATTTGTATACAAAGGGAGATGGGAGGTTGAAGAAGATAAGAGCAGTGACAAAACTGTGAATTGAGGTTTCTGAAAAGTGAAAATTGTGGAATTTGTCTTTTAAGAAGAATTGGATTGCTGGATTTTTTTTTTCTTTTTTTATAATTCAATTGATGAAGATTTGGATTAATTTTGTTTTTTCTAGATTCAAAATAAACTTACTTTTAAAAAATGTAGATTTTTTATTAAATAAATAAAATAATTAAAAACAATAAAATATACATTGGGGACATTTTAGTATTTTAAAAGTCAACCGTTAAATCTAACTGTTGACCAATAACGGCAGGGGTTGTTTGTGTAATTAAGACTATTTATTGAATATTTTGCTACAAAGGCAAAATACAGGGTAATTTTATGCAATTAACCCTAATTATAATTACTAGAAAAGACAAAAGAAAGTTTTAGATTCCAACATTATTTATTTATCTTTTTTGTGATTCACAAATCCTTGTTTGTTTTCCGATGGTCAATTTAATTAGAAACTGATGGAAGGCTTGGAGAAGGCAATAGTTGGTTAACCTGAAGAAGTTGACATAAGGAATTATACTTCATATTCTATTTGTAATTTCTTTCTGCCATCCATCCATCTTTAGTTGTTCATCTTGTGTGCATTCTGCCTCCCTCTCTTGTCCATTTGCAATGACCGACAATTAATTAATATTTTCTTTTAGATTTAATTTTAACATCTAAAATTAAAAAATATATTCATAGCAGCCACTGCTAACGTAGAAATCGATTCATAATAGCCACTTTAATATTAATTTCTTTCGGTATTTGAGGTTTTAGAAGTCCTACACTCCTACCTCTACTGTTACTAGAGAAATTTCTACGAGAAGAAAAGGATATTACAAAATAGAAAAGAATAATTTTAAAAAAATAAAATGTCTTTAGAATTTTTTTTTTTAATTTTTTTTTTAGAATTAAGTGCCATTAGAATAAGATTACCAAAAGATAAAAATAGATTTTAAATAAATCTCGTTATTAAAACTCAAGTTAATAACTTGGAGACAATTGCACAAATTCAGACCAAATTAATGCTATTTAGGTTCATCCGCACTTGTTTAAATAGATCTCCATGATCCATTAGACTAACATTAGAGATTCCATTTTTTAAAATTTATTAAAAAAAATGAGTTATGCCATCGACCATCTATTTAATAAAGAGCTTCTCCTTATAATCCACAAATTATCTATTCACACTCAAATTTAAATTTTTTTATTAATGACAATTTTAACCTAAATTAAAATTAATAAATAAGACAAAAAAAATTTAAAGACACTCCAAACTAATTAAATTATTAAAAAAAAATTCTCTCTCCTAAATCATTTTTTTTTGAAAAGGAAATTCATTAACAAGAAAACATTACAAAATAGTCGGGTAATCACCCTGAACCAGACTCTCCACCGCAAGGGGACAATCTTCCAACCAAACAAACTCACCTAAATACCCAAGAGCAAGCCTAGCAAGGCTATGGGCAACCTTATTGGCTAACCTACGGATGAAAATAATAGAAAAAAACTTATAAGACTCCAAAAAGGATAGAATATCATGAATCAAGACCCCAACATCCGAATTCGGAACACACGACGAACGCACCAACTCAACCACATTTAACGCATCCGACTCCAAAATAGCAGGGACCAAACTTGTTTCAACAGCCAACACCAAACCCCTCAAAATAGCCAAAGCTTCAGACAATAGAGGCTGGTAACAGACCCCCAAATTACTGCAGAGAGAAGCCATGACATTCCCCTGGCTATCTCTTATCACAACGCCAACAGTAGAGGTATTATTAACCAAATCCATGGCAGCATCAGTGTTAATTTTGAACCTACCGACTGGAGGCACCAACCATTTCGGAGGACTCGATAGGTTCTTCACACCAGACACAATCTTCTTAGAAACACCTCGAAAGTCCTCAAGGAAACCCACAGCCTAATCAACAATACCAACCTCTGCAATCCGAGTAGAAGAGAAGACAAGTTGATTTCTTCTAAACCAAACCCGCCACCACACAACACAAAGCAATTCAAAAGTTGCAACATCCAGAATCTCTTTACACACCAACATGAAATCAAAAAACGAAAGCGATCCATCCACAGAGGCAATCGTAGCAAAACAATTAGCATTATGCACCAGACCAAGCAAATCACAACACCACAAAGCATGGGAAGTTGTTTCATGTTTCTTGAAACACCAAGGACACTCCGTCCTAATCTTCATGCCATGACCAACCAAATTAACCTTTGCAGGAATCCAATCTCTACACGCTCTCCACAAGAACACCTTAATCTTAGGAGGGATACAAAGCTTCCAGAAAAATTTCCACCAAGACACCTGAGAACACAGTCCAGAACCAGAAGGAGCCGAACCAGAGGATTTTGCCAACCAATAGCCACTCTTAACAGAGAAATCACCAG
Organism: Acer campestre; assembly: GCA_954870605.1. Taxonomy (NCBI): domain Eukaryota; kingdom Viridiplantae; phylum Streptophyta; class Magnoliopsida; order Sapindales; family Sapindaceae; genus Acer; species Acer campestre. Next base: position 20,153,954 of record OX940800.1, on the reverse strand, counting down.
ACTTCTCAAAGTGCCAGATCAACCTGTCCTCAAGATCAAAATTGCTCAGCGGAATACGAAGAATAGCATCAACATCCTCCCGCAGAAACAAGCTCCTCACCAACTCCTCATTCCATCTACCATGCGCTAACTTCAGATCCCCCACAGAGGTATTCTCGTTTAACAGAGGAGGGGAAAACACTTTGAAAGTAGAGACTCGTGGAATCCATCTGTCCTTATAGACCAGCACCGAATGCCCATTGCCAATCCTCCACCTAGAACAGTTTTCAATAATTTCTCTTCCCCACACCAGGCTATTCCACAAGAAGGAACCAGCTTTACCCTTTCTAGCCTCCAAAAACGAACAATTCTGAAGATAACAACCTTTTAGAATTCTACTCACCAGAGAATTTGGATGCTGAATAATTCTCCAACACTGTTTAGCGAGCAGGGATTGATTGAAAACACCAAGATCCCTAAAACCATACCCATCTTCCAATCGATTTTTGAACAAGACATCCCACGTACACCAGTGCAGCTTGGTTTTTTTACCACTACCCGCCCCACCAAAATCTCGCACAAAGGCGATGAATATCAAAAATAAGAGAAGCTGGAATTCTGAAGAGGTTCATAGAATACACAGGAATAGATTGAACCACGGCTTTCAGAAGCACCTCATGGCCCCTCCCCCCCACCCCCTGAAAAAAAGCGAGAGCTCCAGCTATGAATCTTTTTCCAAACCCTATCTTTAATACTATCAAAAAGAAACTTCTTCCTCTTGCTAGAAACACACGGCAACCCCAAATATTTCGTATGATGATCCACAACAACCATACCAAGCTCACCCGTAAACCAAGCTCACTCGTAAACACAGCTCTAGTCGGCCCAGAGATTTGTTTTGAGAAACAAACCGCCGACTTTTGAAAATTAATACTTTGCCCAGAGGGATCAGCATACGAGGTAAGCAAGTTCTTAATATTGAAACACTCATCCAACGTAGCCCGAGAGAATAGAAGGCTATCATCAGCAAAAAACAGATGCATAATTTTTGGACCCAACCTGCTATAGCGAAAACCCACAAAATCTCCTCTACGCTCCGAATCAGAAATAAGACTAGAGAGGCCTTCCGCACATAACAAAAAAAGGTAGGGAGAAAGGGGGTCCCCTTGCCTCAGGCCCTGGGAAGGAGTAATAAACCCTCTCACATTACCATTCACAATAAAAGAATACGAAACAAACCGAACACAATTCATAATCCTGGAAATCCAACCCTCAGAAAAACCCATCCTCCTCATCATTCCCTCAACAAAACTCCACTCAACCCTATCATAAGCTTTGGACATGTCCAGCTTTAGGGCCATAAACCCCTTCTTCTTACCATTAACTTTCCTACGTAAAGCATGCATACACTCGAAACCAATCATCGCGTTATCAGTAATGAGCCTTCCCAGAATAAAAGCACTCTGAGACTCATTAATAACAAACCAAAGCACCTGACGGAACCGATTCGTGAGAGCTTTCGAAATACATTTATAAATAACGTTACAAAGACTAATGGGACGGATTTACGACATCCTCTCAACCTTCTTAACTTTGGGGACAAGATAGAGTAAGGAATGATTAATCCCTTTAACCGACTGACCGTTATTAAGACAATCAAGACAAACTCTAGTGAAATCCCCTCCAACCACATCCCAAAATTTTTGGAAAAAATCAACCGAGAAACCATCACTGCCAGGCGCCTTAAGTGGACTCATTTGGAAGAGAGAAACACAGATCTCCTCAGCAGAAAAAGGGGAATCCAGGGAGTGGGAAATGTGACCCGGAACCCTTGCCTCCACTTTATTCAACACCAAATCGAGCTACTCATTGGAAGGCTTAGAACTTGTGAATAAGGAAGAGAAATATTGGTCAATAATACCCACCAAATCCTTCTCCTCAGACCGCCAAACCCCATTCGAATCAAACAGCCTAGCCAACCTATTTCTGTTCCTCCTAGCAGAAGCTTTCGCATGAAAGAACCTAGTGTTGCGATCCCCCTCTTTCATCCAAGCAACCTTCGCCCTCTGCTTCCAAAAAGACTCTTCCACTTTCAACAATTGATCAAGCTCATTTTCCACACATCTATGGTGATTCCAATCAATACCGTGACCCCTCTCATTAACTTTCTTTAAATCATCTTTTTTGATGGAAATATCCCTTTGAAGATCAGCCTTGTTCTGCTTATTCCAGGTCTGAAGAGACTTAGCATAGCAAGACAAACGATCAACCATACCCTGTAAATCAATTCCGTTACCGTAAGAAGACCACGCCTGTTTCACAATTTCTGTACATTCCTCCCTCTCCGCCCAGCAGTTCTTATAGTGAAAACGCCTACCTATCTGAATACGCACAGCCTCCAAAGGCATCTCTAAAAGAACAGGACAGTGATCAGAATTCCAGAAATCCAGATGCTCGATAGTAAATAATGGGAACAACCTACGCCAATCGGAATTGCCAACACACCTGTCTAATCTCTCCTGCACCAAGACACCTTGGTCACGTTTATTAGACCATGTGAAAAGGGGGCCCGAAAAACCCAAGTCATAAAGGCCATATTCCTCCAAAGCCAGCCTGAAATTATCCATCAAAAATTCATGTCGTCCACCACCACCAGACTTCTCAGACAAGCAAACAATTTCATTGAAATCGCCTCCAACCAACCACGAAAGAGACGAAAACCCATTCAATCTCTTCAGAAGGGTCCATCCATGAACACGTTGATTCGAAATAAGGTGTCCATAGAAACCTGTCAATCTCCATTTTTTATCATTATGAGATGTTACCATCGAATCAATGTGAAAACGCGAATATGATAGAAGGGACATGTCAATATGCGACCTCCAAAAAAGACACAACCCCCCACTTTGTCCTTCACTATCCACCACCAGTTTAACATCAAAACCTAACTTAATTCGTAACAATTCCAAAAAACCATGTTCACATCTAGTTTCCATCAAGAAAACTATATCAGGATGATGAGTCTGCATCAAAGAATGCAAAACTCGGAATGCCTGGTCACCCTTCAAACCCCGAGCGTTCCAAAATATAGTTTTCATTGAGTCCAGCAAGCCGAGGCTTCTCCTTGACTCGCCGATATTGCAATTGACTCAGGGTCAAAAGCACCATCATTCTTCTGTTTCTTAACACCCACACTGGAATCTAAATCACCTTCCATCCTCTTTCTATTTCTATGGGAAGACTCCTCTACAACCTTAACCCTTATCCCACCCTCCTTAGCCCATCTCTTCCATTTCCCTTTTTTGACAATATTACCAGCAACTTGTTCCCCTTGAGATGGTCCCCCAAGCTTTCCCTCCATAGCATCCTCCCTCCTAGACTCTTTCCTCATCTGCACTATCCCGGACAAAATCGTACACCCATCCTCCCCAATATCAACCCCGATACAAGGTTTTGGTATAGTACTATGACTTTCCACATGGACATCATGCAAGTTATCCATATACTGCAAATTGCTTACAAACTCAGCCGCCACCCCACTCGGATCCTTCCCAACCTGAGACGTTTTGATAGCCATAGAGGTCTGATTACCAGACCCATCCTCCCCAATATCAACCCCGATACAAGGTTTTGGTATAGTACTATGACTTTCCACATGGACATCATGCAAGTTATCCATATACTGCAAATTGCTTACAAACTCAGCCGCTACCCCACTCGGATCCTTCCCAACCTGAGACGTTTTGATAGCCATAGAGGTCTGATTACCAGACTTCCTCCTCCCCCCCCCCCCCCCCCCAACGTGTCCACATCCCCACTGTCCTCTATCCTACCTCCTTTCTCCATAAAATTCTGACTTCTACAACCAATTTCTTGGATTCCCTCAGCATCCACCCGGTCTTGGGACTCCACTCTAATTGGGCTCCCCACCACAGGATCCCTTGGGACCCAAGGAATGTTCCCACTGAGAGATTCCTCCTGCAACCCATAACTCCGCAATCCACCTCTAACATCAGCGTTACTTTGTCCACCATTATGGCGAACATAACCAGCCCCTTTTGATTTCCCAGGCGGGGGAGTCGCCCTCATCCAAGGACCATAATCGAAATCCTCAAGTCCCCCTCGGGCCATATTAGTCCGTCCTCTCTGGCACATCTGATGAGAATGACCCAATAAACCACACACGAAGCAATACTCTGGCAATCTTTCGTAGTGTAACAGAAGTAACGGCTCAATCCCCTTCTCAAGTTCTAACCGTAAAAACCGTTTTAGCGGCTTAGATACATCAATGGCAACTCTAAGCCATAAAAACTTTCCAAAACATTCCCCAGTAACCCCAACATCAATGTCCACTAGGTCACCTATCAACTTCCCTAAAAATTCCCCAATCTCCTTAGTCATATAGATCAATGGTGCATTAAGAATTTGGATCCAAAAAACCACCCTTTGGAAAGCCAAGTTTGCTATATCACCCAATCCATAGGGCTTTTCCAACACAATGAGACAATTATCAAAACTCCACGGTCCTCCAGCTATAATCCTAAAACAATCCCCCTGATTACGAAAATAAAACAGAAAGATATTATCACGAACCACTTCGATGTCCAGGGTAGTTTGCCATATACTTGGCATAACAGCCTTAAAAGTGTCCCTATTAATATGTTTGGGCGACAATACCTTCCCTACCAAGCATAGGTCCAGTTTTTTACTAGCCAAATCCTTCAAGTTATCTGTCAAGTTCCACAACTTCTCCTCCTTACTCTGAATAGAAAGGGACTCGCACAATCTAGCAATCTCATTAGGATCCATGCCAACCCAATGATCAACAACAGAAAAGAGAGAAAGAAGAAAAAAGAGCCACCCTATCGCTCAAAAAACCGCCTATTTCTACCCTAGGGTTTAAGAGAATAAAACCCTAGAGAGAACCCTAAAGACTAAACCTATGTAATACTATTTTCTCCTAAATCATTAGATTAAATATTACATATTTAACTCTCTATCCTAAATATGTTATTACCATATTAAACACTCTCTCCATTTTAAAAAATAAAATAAAATCATGTTTCCATACTTATTCAATTAATAGTTAAAAAAAAAAAAAAAACTTATGAAACTCAAAATTTCTAAGACTAATGAAAGAATTAAAGTTCTCTCAGCAATCACATACCTACAAGAGTAACAAAAAACATTTTCATATTTCTATTTGTTTATATATAAAAAAACAAGTACCTTGTTTTTTTGAGTTTTTTTTTAATTTTTTTTTTTTTAATATTTACATACACATGGTTCCTAAAAATCAAGCTTATTAGTAAGTTATTATTTTTTTTCTTAATCGTTAGTCTTGCTTGAGGAATGGAGATAGAAAATTAGAGATATGTATTGGAGGAGAGAGAGTTTAATATAGTAATTAAAAATTTAGGAGAGGGTATTTATTATGTAATAATTAATTTAGTGATTTAGGAGAGATAATTTCTTTTTTTAATAATTTAATTCAAAGAAGATAAAAGAATAATCTTGTAACAAAATGAAGTGTCTTTAGAATTTTTTAAAATTTTAAATTTTGAAAATGGACTGTTTTTAGAAAATAAGTGTAAAAAAAAAATAAATTGGATTATCAAAAGAAACTCTCCTACTTAATATATATTTTTTATTATATGACAATTTTGTCCTACTTAAAATTACCATAGATGATAAACAAATCTAAACACGTGTAAAACGCCAATTTTCCTAAACTCCAATGTTATTATTATTATTATTTTGGTTATTTGGTCTTTCCCTTAAAAATAAGGGGATAATTGTGTAAATAACCCCTTGACGTTTGATGAAATACCAAATCAAACCTCCCAGGTTGAACAATTAATATAAAATCCTATCATTAGTTGATTATTAGTTAACCGTTAACTTTATTTAAATCAAATATGACAATTTAAATCCTTTATTACAAACTAAATAAAAAAGGAAAAATATAAATATACTAATAATAATAAAATCAATTTCTTAAAAAAAAAATTATATCATAAATAAAAAATAAAATTTTAAATCTTTAAATTAAAAAAATAAAAATAAAAATAAAATAATATTTGATATAATATATATATATATATACATGGAGAAGAGTCAGAAGACATGAACATTACCAAGATGGATATGTGCCTTTGAGCATTCCATCCATATATTTTTTATATTTTCAAACAATTTTGTTTTAATTTTTTTTTAATGATTTTATTGCTTTGTTAAAGTATAATTTAAAATATTTTATTTTATTATTTATTTTTTCATTATTTTTTAGTTCAATTATAAAAAAAATCAGTTAAATAGTCACATTTTATTATATTTAAATAAAGTCAACTAACAATCAATTAATGGTAAAGAGGTTTTTTTTTTTAATAGGTTTGGTATTTGATTAAAAGTCAGGGGATTATTTAAGATTCTCCCTAAAAGTAAGCTTATAGGTGGGCTTCCAAACGGGCCGCAGTGAATGGGAATGATGATCCCAGTGAGAAGCAGATCCCAAATCCCAATACGTACATGAGTGTTGCTGGTTTGTGCCTACTGCCTACACTACACACCCACCGTTAGATCTGGGCCTTCTTTCTATCTTACCTTCAGATCTCTGATCTCATTTCTCTCCATGTCATGAAACCCAGCGGCAACACTCGTATTCGTATATCAACTTCAAAACTGCTTCAAACTAACCAAGTCTTCAACGCTCAGATCATATTCAAAACACCGTAAGCTGATTACTCTTCCTAGTTTTTTTTTTAGTTCAATTGTTTTTTTTGAAGTTGAGGAGAGGAGAGGATGCATTGAGTGATGGTAGTGGGGTTTGCTGTAAATTTTGAACAAAGTGAAAAGAAATGATGTTAGATTATATGCTTAATTGGATTAATTACAAGCTAAGTTCAATATAACACAATCTTGACTTTTTAACTCAAACTATTCTACTTTTGTGACCTGCTTATCAATTTTTTTTTAAAAAAAATATTTGTTAATTGATCTTAGCACATATAGGAAAATGGCAGCAAAAGAATATTTTGGGTGCTTGTGTTGTCTCTGTTGCTTTGTCTAGAAAAAAAAAAGAGAGAGGTAATTATGTTCAGTTAATCCAATAATTAGTATTGGGTTCACTTAAAAAGTTTTTGAGTTATACTTTGGAATTAGACTTTTAATGTTAGTGCTTCAATGCTATCAAATATATTGTCAAAGCTTTCATGTGTTTACTGGGAACCTTGGATTGCTGTGGTTAGTATGATAAATTCCCTCCATATGTGATCTTCATGAATGAATAAAAGATCCCAAGAACAAATAAACCGAAGAAGGAAAATTCTCTAAAATATTCTGTCGTAACTAGCTGATTGTTGAGGCTCCATGTCTTTGATGATTTAAAATAAATGCTTAGCAAATGCTTGTCAATTGTCGTGCGGGTTAGAGAGGAGAATATTCATTGCTCTTGAGCATGTTTGTAAAAAAAGAAAAAAAAGTTAAGAGGGAATTATTTTTCTCCTTTTTTCTGTTCTTAGTTTGAATCAATTTTAAGTTATTTAGGTTCTGCTGTACACTTGTTTGAACTTATTGGAAGTACATTGGATAATGATACCATAGATAGGAATGTAATCCGTGAAATTATTTGTTATGATCGTGAAATTCTTTGATAATTTAAGACTTGCAAGGTTGCTTAATGGGTTATTTGCATCTGTGACTGCAATATATATAATTAAGAGAACTGAATTTTTTTATTGGATAGCCTTGTGTATATAGGAACAAAATGGCAGACTCTGCTGGACATGGTTTTGTAGATTGTGATGGTGGTTCAGATAATGAAACTTTGGAAAGCTTTGATGAACATGAAGTTTCAGAAGATGGGTTGTTGCTGCATTATGATTCGCACAATGTTGTAAATAATGACTTAAATTTGATGATACCATCAGTGGAAGGTTTAGCTGCTGAAAGCTCTGCAAGTCTAGAACCACATACTGAGATGACATTTACATCATTAGATGACGCAAGGGATTTCTATTATGAATATGCCAAGCATACAGGTTTCACCATACGAACGAATCGAATCCGACATTCGCTAAAGAACATGGCTATAATTGGCCGGGATTTTGTTTGTTCTAGGGAAGGTTTCCGTGCTGCAAAGCATACGCTTAGAAAAGATAGGGTTCTTCCTCCACGACCAATTACAAGAGAAGGGTGCAAAGCAATGATAAGATTGGCAGCAAGGGATGAAGGCAAATGGGTTGTTACCAAATTTGTTCGGGAGCACAACCACAAACTAATGACTCATTCTAAATTTCCAGGAGAACTGCCAATAGTAAATATTCTAAGTGAGGTATGCCTCCTGCACTTCTTGTAAATGTTGAAATGATCAATTTAGCCACAGTAATTTTCTCGATATTTAGGCTGCCAACCTCTTTCTTTTAGTCGTTTAGTAATTAACAGAAAACTCCAAATCACAGTCTCTGGTACTATTTCTCATAGCATTCTTACAAATCCCATTGGAGGACATATTTCTGAAATACCCTTCAGAGTTTTTGAAGTCCATGATTGACAGTGATAGTTTTTTCTATGAATTTTGATGATATTGCAGCCTTGGTTTTGAATAACCATCCAGCGAATTTGAACTTAAGGGCTATCCTATACAACTATATGTGCGTTGTTTTGCATTTTTTTTCATTTATGACTAGATTGATGAACTAGCAATAGAATTATTGTCATCATGTTTAATGTCCATATCTATCATTATATCATTTAAATTAAAATGTGGAACAAAGGGTAAAAGATAAAGTTTAAAATTAAGATAGGAGATTATTTTAGAAAAAATGTTTTAAATGAAGAACTCCTTGTTAACAGTTGCATATTGAGCTTCGCTTCTCTCTCTGTCTTTTTTTGTTTTCTCCTCTTTGTGGGGGATAGACATTGCCCGTAATGAGAGGGGTTTGGATTCAGTTCTGCTTGATTTTAACGCATGTGTTATTTAATTAGAAAGGGTGGTCATGGCCATGTGTGTGTGTATGAATGCCAACTGCTGAAATTTTTTCCCAGTGTTCCTTATCTGTTGCAAAAAGCAGAAGATTTTCATTTACTTGACCTAAAAAAAAGAGTGAAGTGTGTTCACTAAGTGGCAATTAGCATAGGCTCTATCCCAAAGCATAAATCATACCTTTTCAATCCATGCTTGTGCCATTACACATGACATATCTTACATAGGTATTGCTTTCACCACTTCCATCGTTGGGGTTATTGTCATTTCCAAATAAAAACATCATTGCTTCCCCTTATTACTTATTTTAATTTATAAATTGCTTTTCCTTTGGAAATTTCAATTATTTCTGGTTTTACTTTGATGAGGAAGAAATAATATTGTTGAAACTCATTGAGGTGCAGTAGTGCATTTTTTGTTGCAAGTTTCTACATTTGACCTGAGCTAGTTATAATATATTTGAAAATCCAGCGTTTGAGGATAATGTACCAATTGAGCAGTAGCATTCAGTACATTAGCTATATCATTGATTTTTAGTAAACTGAAACTGATTTTTGTTGCAGCTAACTTTTATATTGTCAACATTTTGGCAGGAAGAGAAAGATCAGAAAATCCAGGATTTGTACGATGAACTTGAGCGTGAAAGAGAACGATCTGCAGCAGTCCAACAACAGCTACACATGGTTTTGAAAGATCTTGAAGACCATGCGGAGTTCATGTCTATAAGAGTCGAAGACATTGTCAACAGGTTGAAGGAAATCGAACTTGATGATCTATAGCTTCTCAGCCATAGAAAGAGATTACAATTAAATGGATCATTCGGTCTGGGCAACAAATTAGAACATGCTTCATCAAAGTTCTCTAAAGCTGAATTTATCATCAACAATTAGCGCCCAACAAATGCTTCTTGGAACATCACAGTTGCAAAAAATGCATGCTGGTGTTCCGTGATGTTTGCCCACCCAGAAGAAGAAGAATCCAGTACTCGTATCCAAGCTGATGAATATGATTTACTATATAACAAGTACATTTCCAAAAGTTGTAAAAAATTTCTTTTCAATCTGAACTGTTCAATTGAAGTTTTTGGTTTTGGTTGTAGCTATTTGAGCCTGATTTCCTGGAATATGTTGTTGGTTTAGCACTTATCTGGCCTTTTGTGGTTACAATTAGAGCTGGGCACGGTTCGGTTTGGTTCGGTTTCAACTAGGACTGAACCAAACCAAAAATTTCGGTTTTTTTAAAAATTGGATGAGTTTGGACCAATTTCTTTTTCAGACTAGACCTAACCAAATTATATTGGTTCGGTTTGGTTTGGTCTAACGGTTTTGACTTATCACAAAAAAAAAAAAAATAAATAAATAAAAATAAAATTAAAACTAAAACGTAATGTGAAGTTAGATAAATATATTTCAAATTAAAATAGCAAGAAAAATCAAAATAAAATAAAATAGTTTGTAAACATATTTACAGTGAAGATTAGTTGTTTTATACTTGATAATTATAAAGTAGAAATAAAAATAAAAATTATATAAAATCACTTGTTCTGTATTTGTGGCAAATAAAAATTATATCAAATCACTTGTTTTGTATCTGTGGCGCTGTCTTAATTTAATTTTATATATAATTTTTCTTTTACCATTATTTAATGCAAAACAAATGATAACTTCATAATGCAAATGGAAAAAAAAATAAAAAATAAAAAATTCAATTTCATTTTAGAGTTCAAGGGCGAAGCCAGGATGTTATTGTAGGGTGGGCTACTCATTAAAAAAAAAAAACGAACATTGACGATACGAGAAAATTACAATAATTGAAAATTAATTATACACTTAGATAATTTTATTACACTTTTTTAAAAGATAAACTTTTTTAGAAGATAAAGACTAAATAAGAAATATACATGCAATTCAAATATAGTCACGGATTATCTCAATTTTTTCTTACGAGGTTTCATAATATCGAACTTATCTATTATGGAATCTAAGTAAGTGGTATCCGTAATCTCTTTTTCCATATAGACAACCTTGTAATTTGTAAGAAATTTTGAGAGAGATGAAAGTTTGTCTAATTGGAACGTGTGTTGTATTTTGTTTGTGTCTGATGCTCTGATGTGTTTTACTTTTTGTGTTTAGTTAGGTTAGTTTGTAAATAGAATTGTAAATTTAGGGTAATTTCATAAGAATCTAATATAATAGCAATAAATATAATTATTACACTCTAATACAAGGGAAGTAAATGTAATAATATATGTATTAACTTTACAAAAATTTAAAAAATATTAGCTAGGGCTACAGTCCAGGCTAAATATCAAACACCTCCACCCCTGTTAGAGTTCTTTCGATCTTGCACTAAAGTTGGTGAGTTAATAAAACACATATGAAATAATAAATCAGGTTTTTGACTTTAAAGCTTTTCTTTTTAAGTTTTATTGAAGAGTTAGTGATCTACATCGGAAATAAAGTGTGTTATAAAAGTATTTGGTTTACGGTCCGGTCTGGGTTAAATAAGTTTGGATCATAGATCGGACCAGACCATACGGTTTTGTTATAATAAAACCATACAATTTTTTACGGTTTGGTTTGATTTGGTTCGGTTTGCGGTTTGTAGGCATTTTTGCCCAGCCCTAGACTTACAATGAAACTTTAGGCTTTAGCTTCGAAAGTACAGAAAAGTGCTTCCAAGTTTCTGATTATTGGTTGTCAGGAGTTTCAAATATTACAAAACTAGCTCCTAAATTAGTCAATCCTGACATGGTAATACTAAGTACTTTGAATTTGATTCTGGAAAGTGGAAACACAAAAACATCAGCTTTGAAATTTGAATAGCTGACTTTCTTTTTTACACTTCCCGGCCGGCATCGGAGAACTTCTAGAAAATCAAAGTGGATTGTTAATTTGCTGGGTCAGCTTCTCTGACTGCTCTGTTCAGGAATGAATTTGCAAGCTACTTTGTTGAATGGCTTATGATAATAGTAATAATAAAAAACCTAACATCTTTAATTAAAATTCCCAATAAATCAATCACTTAAAAGAAGGTTGAATTAATTTACACCACGCAACAGAAAAAACAGTCCATGAACCACCAAATTCAATCTTAAAATTTATGAAAAACAAAATAAAAAATAAATAAAAATGAAGCCACAAAGTATATCTCCTTTCTCTTGGTGATAAAAAATTGTTTCCTCTTCTCCCTCCAATTGCTCTTCTTCTCAATCCTTCCTTCTTCTTTCCGTTTGACAAGTGTCGACTCTGCATTGGTGATCATATGCAGCACAGCCACGTGACAAACCCAAATGCATCGGAGGAGAAAAACGTATACGTCCAAACCAATTAAATCATCATCAAATCATGTGATTAATTTCCGAGATATTTACAAAAAAAAAAAAAAAAAAAAAAAAAAAACTCGTTTCAAGCTCTCTCACACCTACTACCCCTATTTGTAAATGAATCAATGGAACTCTTGTTTTTATTGGAAAAAAAAGATCAAGAGAGAGCACTAAATCCTCCGCTGCTTTTCATCATCTGCTTAAACTCTTTATAATCAACCATACCATCACCGTCCACGTCAACCTTCTTGATCATCTTCTTACAATCCTCTGCAGTCCTCCCTTGCTTAAGCCCCAAAGATCCCAAAACGGAATTGAGCTCGTCCATCGTGATGAATCCGTCACCGTTCTGATCGAAGACATTGAAGGCCTCCTTTATGTCTTCTTCCTCCTCTACTCTCTCGTCCATGATGGAGTTATAGAGCTCCCCGAACTCGTCAATGTCGACGCACCCATCTCCATTTACATCCACCCTCTCTATCATCTGTGTCAGATCATTGTCTGGAATCAAAATCCCCAGATTCTCCAGCGAGTCACTCAGCTCCTTTTTCGTAATGCAACCTGTCACAGAATTTTTAATAATTTAATCAAAATATGATGACTATAATGAAATTTTTCAAGAGGCCGGAGAGGAAATGGCCCCTCCAAACCCCTTCATAGTTATGAGCCAACATTTTAAAAAATATATAAAATAAATAGACTAGATTATAGAATAATAATAAGAAGGTAACTAACCGTCTCCATTGCGATCGAACATCTGAAAGACGCGCTTCAGCTCAACAGACTCCATCCTAACGAGAGATGCAGATGGAGGCTGAGGAGGCGGAGGCAGAGGCGGGGGTAGAGAGGAGTGAGAGGTTGAGGAGGAGGGAGGAGGGGAATACCAGGAAGTTGGGAGGAAGAGTCTGAGCTTCTTGGGGACCAAATAAAGGAGGAAAGAGTTAAGAAGATGGTAGACAAAGAAAAACCTGAAGAACAAAAAGGTACGCATTTGGATTGTCAATTGTGTGGTTACGGTTAGAGAAAATATTGGTGGTGACTCTAAATATAGAATGCAGAGGAGGAAGAGGAGGAGGACGATGAATATTTGGAATTCGAATTAATTAGAGAGATTATGGGAAAGGCTTCGAGCCTTTGTCGTGTGGCCTTAAAGGGAGCTGCTTTCGAGAGGGACTTGTTTCCTGTCAATTTACGCGTAGTTCCTATCATTTTTTAATTTATTTCACCATTACTTAATTGTGTTACCTAATTTACAGGTTTCAAAGCCGCGTTGCTATAATTATTGTCCTTTCTTTTTTGAACTATATAATTATTGTCGTTTGGTGTATGTTTTTTATTTATTTTTATTTTTTTTAAGTGAGTGTTGCTTAAAAAGTCATATCAGTATTTTGATTAGAAATTATGTCAAAATTGCTATGTAGTTCACCATATAATTATGTGATGCATGATATAAAAATATATAGTATTATCTTTCAAGTAATAGATTTGAGGTCGGTCTAGTGGCTTGCCCCTTACACCTACATTATAAGGTTATGGGTTTGAGTCTATTCATTTATCAAATCTTAAATTATTGTAATATTTCAATAATAATAATAAAAAAGGTAATAAATTTAAAAGAGAATTTGGATCCTTTGTTGAACTAATTTTGTCCCGACCCATATAGATCTGCTAACATGTGTAATCAATGACCGTAATTTATTCCATTAATTTAATTCAGTTTTATTATTTTTAAATACAAGTCTTATTCTTACGTGATTTAGATCAAGAAAAAGATTCAAATGATCCTAATCTTTTAAGAGATGCCTAATATCACTTTTTTTTTTTCCAAGTAGTGTGAAGGCAAAAGAATTATAAATTCGAGGTTACAAAAGTTGTGCCATCTTATATTTGAATATATTTCTCTTAATAAGTACATTTTGATTCAAATTCCATTTAGATGTTCACATTTTGTCAGAAATAGAGTGCACGGTACTAACTAGGAAATTTTACTGAATAATATCACATGATCAAAAAAAATAAGCTAAAAAATTAATCCGATCAATGTAACGAGCCATTTGTCATTATAATGTTATTTACAACATCACTCAAGTGTCGATCAGATTGAATTTTAAATTAATTATTTTGGGTTTGTAAAATATTATTGAATTTCGTTATATGGAATCCTAATTTTGAGAAATAATTATTGATGTGAAAATATTAGTCTCTAATAAAAAAAAATTAGACCGTTGTTAAAAAGAAAAAAGAAAAAAGAAAAAAGAAAAAAGAAAAAGAAGAAAAGAAAATTAGACCGTTGATAACGGATCTGAAATAAGAAAGACGTTATGAGCCGGCTATTGATGGGTGACCGTTGGATTGGTCTCAACGGCTATTTCCGCGTGATAGGTGGTGATGTGACACGTGGCGTCATTAGGAAAACTGGGCTGTTGATACTGTTTGAAATGATGTCATTTGTTGTTGGAGTTGAACCGTTGGACTACCCTTTTATCTTAATTTATGTATAGAGTATTTGTATATGATTTGGTGTACTAACTCTTTACGTAATGTTGTGCATTTTCATTTTCACTTTAATAATGTGAGGCCGAAATTCCATCATATGCATTTTATAAATACATATGAGAAGATTTTATTGTAATATTGTGAGAGTAAATATTTAGATCGAGCATGCAATGATTGATCTCATTATGTTCCTATAGACTTATGACTTATTCGTCGTAAGAATTTTCATATATTAAAAAAAAAATTAAAAAATAACTCATTATCTAATTTGGCGCATTTCATTTAATGGCATCAGATTTTGACACATAATAATTTTAGCGGTAGTTTGTTTCAAATATTGTTTTGTGTTGAGTTTTTATATAGGAATTATTAAGATGGTGAGTGATGACTGATGAGTAACGTTAAAATATGATTAGGGTGTAGGAGCACTTCATTAGATGTTGATTTGGTGCACATCATCCTACATTCCAGAATGACGAAAAGTGCCATAACCCAAAATTAGAACATTACCTATAAATTTCGAATTGGATGCTTTTGCAGTTTCACATAATATTATTCAGTCTTTTCTCAATATATAAATATATATATATAGTCAGGATAAAGAATGTGGACCATAGATTATAAAGAAGTTTTGACTAGTGCATATACTTTGAGTCAAAATATGTTAATCTAGTGGTCCACATTCTTCGTCATGATATATTTATTGTTTCAAACAAATAAAAACAAAACAAAAATCTCCTAGTGACCTCAAATGAGCACAATTATAAGTTTAAATTTTATGCGTATATTTAACAAAAATACTCCATATATTATATACATTCAACTAAAAATGTGGTACCTCCTCTTCAGTATTGGTGTCTTGGTGATAAGGGACTGAATCTTGTTTTACTAATAATAATATATAATAAATAAGACGAAGTAAAGTCAAGAATAGATTTTTTTCTCTCTCTCTTTTCTCTGTTCTTGAACCAGCGATCTCCTTCTTCTCCAGTTCCTCACCGCCTCCAACTTTCCGTCGCCGGTTTCTCGCTGTGGCAGCGGGAGCCAGCGACGATGGTTCTTCCTCCTTCCTTTGCTTGGCTGTCCCGGTCAGATGGGAGACTCCGGCGGCTGCTACGACTGCCCTGTTCGTCGCCTGGAAATCTCTCTCGCGTCACAGGGAGGGATGTTTTGTCCTAGCAACGACGGCAGCTGTTAGATCGGCCGATCTCCGGCCAGATCTGGTGTGATTATCGACGTGAGTTGTCTGATCGGCGGTCTTGGAGTTTGTCCGGCCCCATCCTCTCCGCCGGGACACCACCGGCAGCTATGGGGTCTTCCTTTCACTGACTTTGGGTTCAGCTTGGTCGGGTTTTGCTTAGCGGAGTCGGGCTTTGTACTGATGGGGGTTTGATTTGCGTGGTGGGTAGGGGTTTGTTCTGGCACCTTGGTCGGCGACGTCACTGGTGGGGCTTCTCCGGCAGCATGGGTCTCTCCTCCTATCGGTCTTCTGCTCGTTGTTTTTGTTTGTGTTTAGTTTTTGGTTTGTTTGTATTCCTACTCTTGTGTGGGCGTTTTTCTCCCATTGTGGGACTTTGTTCTGGGCTTGTGCTCGATTAGTTTTATCTGTGGAGTCCCAGTTTGGTTGTAACCTTGCCCTGGATCTGGTTTACCAGATTTTCAGGTGCTCCTTCCATAAAAAATATATATATATATATATAATAAATAAATAAATAAAATCGCGGGTTCTATAATTTAAAAATATATGATAGACATATATATATATATATATTTACTAATTGAAATTTATTGAAAAAATACTTGTGAGATCATATGTCAGTGGCGGAGATAGGTAAGGACAAATGGCGGTTACGGGTTAATTGTACTGATTTACCCTTAGTTTATTGACTCTAGTAAAATTTTAAAGACTAATTGGTACTGATGCCCTATAAACTCTTTCAAAATATGCATTATGTCCCTTATACTTTTTTTTTTTTTTTTCGCCACTAAACCCCTCAAACTCTCATTTTTTGGCAAACACTTCGGTATATTGCTCCCTGTGAGGGGGCATCTACGGTCGGCTTTTGTCAATTTATGAGAGTTTAGAGGGTTTAGTGGTGAAAAAAAAAGTATAAGGGGTATAATGCATATTTTCGAAGAGTTTATGGGGCATCAATGCCAATTAGCCAATTTTAAAAGATGTTTTAATTAACACAAATACCCCATGTTGTCAAAGTAAGCCAATTAGTACTTAATGTTGAGAGGGTAGTTTGGCCATTTCATTTGTAAAATAAATCCAATAATTGAAAAGTGACTCAAATAAATATATAATTATAAATCTATCTAAAATTAATCCAAAACGACCCCTAAATTAATTATAAAACAACCCATAAACTTCCTAATATTAGAAATTAACCCTTGCATCAAAAAATTCAATAAAGCCAAAGAAGATAAACCCTAGGCGGTGGAGATCACCGCTGGTGAATTGCAGCACCACCAGTGGACTTTTTCTCCAGTTCGTGGGGGGAGCCACGAACTGGAGCAGATCAAATTTAATCGTTGGAGGAGATCTGATCTCCTACAACGAGGAGGAGATCTTTGACAACGATCTACTCCTATCGGCTTAAAGAGGTCGACTCCACTAGGGGAGTCAATCACCTCTGCAATCTCCGCAAATTGTGGAGGATATCGTCGAAAATCTCCTCCAGGTATAGATCTTCAACGATCTCTTCCAACTGAAGAAGATCGACCTCCTGTAGTTTTCGAGGAGGCGCGTGGGAATCTGCTGAACAATTCGAGCCAAATCCTGCTTCTCCACGAACTGAGGATGTTTCCACCGACGATGGATTTTCTTATTATTTCAAATTTTAATTAAAATATAATTTCTATTTAGGATAATGTGGCATTGGCAATTTTGTCTTTTCACTGGTCGATGTTAGTCAACCTTTAGATTTAATAGATTGACTTAATGAAAGGGGATGTTTGTGCTAATTTATAGCATCTTTATGAAATCTTACTAGATTCAATAAATTAAGGATAAGTTAATGCAATTAACCTGATATTCATTGTTCCCTTGAACTTTGGGTTATTATCATTTTGGTCCCTAAGTTTTTCTGAAAGATCACTTTTTAAACGAGTTTGCTTTTTTAGCAACCTTTTCCATGACTTTTGAAAAGATTATCAAATAGGTTTATCCATTTGTCAAAAGTTAGTAAACGTTAATGACCAGGGGGTTATTTTTATCATTTCATCTTATCTCTAAAATTAATATATAAATACAGATTAAAAATTATATAAAAAATACAAAATTAAAAATTCCATAAAATTAGTATTTTCTTTTAAAATATCATATTTAAAAATAAAAAATTAACACAAAAACAAATTCACAAAGGTTTCTATCAATCCATCACAAATTCACCAAACGATAAAGACCTATCATGGACCTTCATCGACGAGAACCAACTCCATCACTGGAGATGGAGACCAAACCCTAGCCACTGCCTTAACACTGTCGAAATCCACTAACCACCACCCTTACAAGCGCTGAGGAGATCCTGACCGGCACATCTTCTTCCTCTTTCCTTTCTTCCCATTTCTCTCTTTCGTTCCATCTCGCTCTCCCTCTCTCTCTGCGGCATTGGTGATGGTTTTTTTTTCCTGGTGGGATGGTGGTGGGCATGTGGATTTGTGTTAGACAGATTTTGGTTCGTGTTCAACATTTTTTTTTTCAAATTCGATTTTTTTCGTATTTTTTGGCGATAGTGGTGTTTGGATTTTGGATAATTGATTTATGGTTATGTTTGGATGGTGGTGGTGTTTGTGAGTTTGATTTTTGTGTGAGTTTTAGAGAGAAAGAGAAGGGATGGTTGAATTTGAGTCAGTGGTGGGTAGTGGGTGGTGGTTGGTGGTTGGGTTTGTGGTGGCCGCCAACTAGGAGACCAACGCTAGTATTGAGGTGTTTGATTTTGTTGTGGATGGAAAGAGATGGAGAGGAGTTTGATTTTATATGAAAGAGCTGTTTGATTTTCTCGCCTCTTTAATTGATGATGATTCTTACTAAGAAGCAAAAATGGTGATGATGACCAAATAAGAAGAAAACCGGGATCCAAATCTCCAAGAAAGAAAATTTCTTATTAATTTTTTCTTTAATAATTGATGATGATTCTTATTTTCTTGCCTATTTTATTCCTAATGAATTATTTATTCTTTTTTTATTAGAGATTTTAAATTTGTGTTAATATTAAAGCTTTATCTCTATTTTATTTTTAATTATATATAAGGATATATTTTTTTTAACAATTTTTTTTTTAATTTTAATTTTCTAAATTTGGTGACACATGTTACATTCTTATTGGATTAAAGGTTAAAGTTAAATTGTTAAATTTTAAATGTTAGAGGGTAAAACAGTCCTTTCAGCCATTAATACGGCATACATGGACAAAAGAGATATTATACCTTTTATGTGACATTTGACCGTTAAAAAAAAGAAGTCAAAAGGACCTATTTAATAAAGTTTTCAAAAATCAGGGATCAAAATGATAATAACCCCTGAACTTTTAAAGTTGTATAACTTTATACCCAATTAATTTTCACAATTGCTTCTAAACTTTCAAATGCTTATAATTTAACCCTTAGTTTATTTTTTATTTTTTTTTCAGAAAAGTATTTTAATAAAATACTTGTTTTTATTTAAACTAGTATTCTATCTTCTTTCTTTCTTTTTATCTTAATTACAAATCAATAATAAAACATAATGCAAGTCATTTTATATACAAACAATATGATTTTATATACAAACATAATGCAAGATTTGTGGACATAAAGTTGAAGCCATGACTAGCTTGTCTGTACTCAATTAGAAAAATCACAACCACTACCATATAAAAACAATCCAATCATGATCTCAAATAATTAAGGTGAGGAGTCTCCCCAAAGGAAAGTTAAGAGTGTGATTAGTTTGCATCTTGGGGCAATGAATTGCCAGTTGGCTCTTCATTGGAGTCAAACTATATATACACTTCACTCATGAGTCATGACTACAACTAACTTGTACAACTGTAAATCTGACTTTTTTAAAGACTAAAATGATCAAGGCCATCAAACTAATACCAAAGCATGCATTACCACATGTAAGTTGAGTCAATCTGCTCAACTCAATAAGACTTGAGTGGGAGAGTAAGAAAAAAAAGAAAAAAAGAAAAAAAGAAAAAAAGAAGGTAAGTTGAGTCCTGGTTGGATTAGATTCTATTGACTTTGTCATCTTGTTAGTAGATAATGTTGATTGTAATTAAATGAGTATTAGGTAATAGGTAATGGATGGGGTTGACTAGTGGAAAATCAAACAAGAGACAAGTATGAATAGTGTAAGGCATTTTAATTACAACTACCCATAGATTTAGGAACCTAAACATATGTATATGAATGTGTCTTAACGATTATAAAAATACTATAAAATGAAAATAATTGTTATTTCAATCGATGCAATAAATGTATTTATATAATAAATACTTTCTTAATTATAATATTTTTGTAGTTGTTAACCTATCTGTACCCTTAGGGCACATGTTAACACTACCCATATATAAACTTTCTTGATGAGCTATCTTGTTCTAATGGAAACAATATTGGGCTTCCCTCAAATCATTCACTCACACAAGCTGCAGCTACCTTCCATGTTTTAATTTGGTGACTCCTCCCTTGTTATGTAAAGGTGGCACGCCATCAATATCAAGAATGCATTTGACCTTATTTTACAAAAAACATATATTTGGGGCAAGGCAATGAATTATGCCTCATCTAAACATCTAAACATGCAGTAAAAATGACAATGCCACAAACAAAGAACCTTCAAAAGAAAAATAACAATCTTGCATGGAAAAATAATGTTTAAATAATTTTTTTGTGTGACTAATATACAGGTTTGAAAAAATGGATTTAACATGAAAACGAAATATACTAGAGCCAGAGATTTGCAAAAGAAAATGGATTGTGCTCATTGCGACTCCTCGGATTGTTCCTCCTCAATGTCTCTAATGCTCTGTACTACATCTGCAACCTTTTTCGATGTGTGTTCTGTGTGCTTTTCTAGTTCTTTTAGAATCATATTTAATTGTTCTTCATATGCAGCACATAGTCGTTTACATTTTTGCCTCTCATTGTACAACTCAACTGATAGTTCTCGAATTCTCTTTTCCTTCTCATCCTACAAAAAATCATAAATTGGGGGTGAATATTTTCGGTCATAATAATTAACACGGTTAAAAATAGAGGAATATGTTTCAAACTCTGATTTAAAAAAAAAAAAAAAAAAAAACCCTTACTAAATGAACCAACAATATTGAATCATGTTGATATACCTACAATATCAATACTATGCAAAGACAGCATGAATGATTATCAATATATTTATTCAAGCAAGTCTAAATCTGTTCCACACGCACTGCTTATTGATCTACTGAAATGCAGACCGACTTCAAGATGCTTATAACCAGATTGTTTCCTTTAAAATATATATATCTAAACCCTTTTATGTTCCGTAGCCGAAGCCCCCAACCCTCCCCCTTGAACTCTGATGCTCAGACAAAGACCCTTCCACACCAAGGCTTAGGTTAAATTCTACCCAAATACCACACCATAACCAACCTAAACCAAATATATATATATATATATATGCCATAATAGTTTTTGTTGTAATCGGTCACTCTTGCAATGACTAATACGCAGTAGGAACCGGCTAGGCAAACCGAGTAACTAGAAACAAGCCCAAAATTTCTGTAAATTTAAAATCCCAAAAAGTTGTGTTGGAAATTATAATAGTTAAAAATCATCCTCAAACTTACCTCACTGACTAAGTGCTTTCCAGATCCACGCCATGGAACTTTACTAGGACTCATTAGAATATGAGTGTGCTCTTTAACGAATTTGGTGACAACCCACTTTACTCCGTCTCTTAAAGCTAGCCTTATCATTGCTTGACAGCCCTCACGAGTGATTGGAGGTGGGGGAAGAACCCTGTCTTTTCTGGATACGTACTTTTTTGCACGAAAACCCTCTTTCGAGCAAACAAAATCTTGACCAATAACATGATTGTTTACTCGTGATCGACGATTGTGGTGCACACGTATGGTAAAACCAGTGCGCCTACCATAAGCAGTGTAGAATTCTCTAGCCTCATCTTTAGAGTTGAACCCCATGCCTATGTATGGTTCTGATGCTTCACCATCTATGGAAAGATCATCATATTGTTCTGCTATCTTGTTATCTTCACCTATATAGAATTTTAAATCCTTTGGAAAATTGTTTTCTGTTTTTCCATGTTGTTCATAGGTTACATCTTGCAAATCAAGGTCACTTTCATCTGAATCAAACTCAAGAACAGATTCCATTATGCTCCTACTGCAAAATTACAAGCCATTCTTCATGCATCATCATTACAACATGCAAAAGAAATTCAGGGGGATGGAGGGGTGGGGAGGGAACCTGAGGGAATATATTACTATTAATTTCTAGATGATAAATTTCAGCAATTTTAAGCAACTGTTACTATCGATGCTTCGCTATTCTCCACCAGGTAGCCATTTCTCAATGATGGCATAGGTAAGAGGAGATGAAAGCTAGAGATTTCAAAAGGGTAGTGTTCAGATGCACTTTCCCTTAAATATTATTTCTTTACAATACAAATTGAAACTAACATAAGAAAGGAAGAAAGTATCCTATCACTAGGAAAGAAAATAGCACAGTAACTACAGTAGATCAAGTGTCAAAGCATGGAAACCACTTTCAAACTCATAAAAGGCAACAAACAAATGAAAGATGTTAATGCATAGGTTCTATCAAATTGAATCATATTCTATTGCCTCTAATCTACGTTTCCATCGCCACTGAAATCCACATCAAAATGATATCAACAAACCATTTATGCAGGATAGTGCTCATGTTCTTGAAGTTCAAGTGGCCAATCAATCATCCTCGATTGTGGTACAAACTCCTGAAATGATGAACATGGTTGTCGATAAACCTATTAAGCTTGATGCAATGACAAATGGGTACATGAAAACACCAATGAACTCTCAAGACATTTCTTTTGTGATCCCTACAGAAAGTTTTCTCCACTGCTACACCTACAATTCATCATGTTTTGTCAAAGTTAATAGATGTAACAATGGGTTTTGAGATTATTCTTTTTCCTATGTCTATGAAAAATGGAGCTTGGGTTGATGAATTTGCTACATCAATAAGGAACAAGATGTGGTATTTTCTCATTCATTTTATCATGTTTTATCTTCAGAATAATTATCTCTTTTAAGAGATCATTAACGTTAGCTTATCATTATCAATAGTTTTTATCGAGAGTTTCCTTCGTTTATCTCTTCACGTTTAACCACTATAAAAAGCCCCTTCAGATTCTTTTGTAGGGCAGACTTGAATGAATAAAAGATTATCTTGTTTTCAAATCTCCTAATTCTTCGGTAGTTTCTCCCCTTTCCTAATTCTAGATCTTCCCAAACCCTAATTCTCCATTATCGAATCCAAACTGAACCCGAAACAAAAAACCCAGTTTTGGCTGCTAATACAACAACTTATTTCGATCTACAATGAAAAAGGGTATGAGGGTCTAGCTACAACAGGTGGAATATGAAGCATCATAATAGTCAAACCCCAACTAATTCAAAATTCTAAAGATACCCTTCAAGAGCCTAAGCCTAGAAGCTGATTAAAACGATTTCTCGAATTTCAAGCATCAACCAGAATATATACGAATTCAATGGAGTATCTGAAGTGCAGATAAGCTTAGCTTAGAGAGTGAGAAAACAAGTGAAAAACTATTAACAGAGAAATAATCAAACTTACAAGTGAAAAGACGGGAGCTTGAACAAACCCTAGATCGATTGTTTGAAAATGAAATTGGTGGGATGACCACTTCACTCCAACTCCAAGACAGTTTGTTAGGGTCAGAGGTCGGTCAATGTCCGAAGCCGTGTTCTCCACCTTCAACCAGAGCGCGTCAATGGGATTTCTGTTTCCAAACACCTGCTATTTTCTTGAGTTCATTCTTACTCACCCCCTTCAAGTGCGGTGAGCATTACTTCTCCTCCCAAATGATACCAAGTGTCCAACAATTAACTAAGGGTTAACATTCCTTAAAAAAAAAAAAAAAAAAACTAAGGGTTAACAAGAAAATTATTTTAAGGGTAAATAGGTAAATTAATAAAAAAAAAATATAAAATTATTTAACAAATATTATAATAAAAAAAAATTAATCTAAACTCAAACATCCAAATCCAATATTCATCATCGTCATATTCCCATCATCTTCTCTAATATTCAAACCCTAGCCACTACCACCACTCCAAATCCATCGAAATCACCCCAACCACCACCCCTACTTTTCATTGTCGATCTCCTCGTTGTCATCGATCCCTTTCTCTTTCTCTTACAATCTTTCTTTGCCCTCTTATTTCCTTTGACGGAGGGGTGGCCCCGAGGTGAGAGGATGGGTGTTTCGCGGTGGCCACTGGGGATGCGTTTTGGTTTTGGTGGAGAGACAGAGGTTGGGTTTGGTTTTTGGGTGGTGGGGCGGTGGTGATTGGATGTGAGGCTGCAATGGGTGTGGTTGTTCGATGAGTTTGGTTGGATTTGAGGGTTAGGGTTTTGTGATTGAAATGGATGTTGGTGGGTTTTGTTTTAGAAGATGTTGGTTTTGGGTGTTATCTAGAAAACTGTCTTTTTTTTTTTTTTTTTTTTCAATTGATTTTCAATTTTTGTTTTTTTTGTTTTTTTTTTTTTTTCCATTGATTTTCAATAAATTTGAACATAGGAAAGAATATAACTTGTTTTCCAGATTTGTTTGCTTTAGAATTGAGATAGATGGGTGGTGGTGGGTTTTGTGATTGAAATGAATTTTCTAGATTTGTTTGCTTGAGAATTGAGATAGATAGCCTGTTTGACCAGATTATTGGATTCTATTAGGCATCTTGATTTTCCAGATTTTTTTGCTTGAGAATTGAGATTAAAAACCTATTTGACCAGATTATTGGATTCTATTAGGAATCTTGATTTTCTAGATTTTTTTTTTAACTTGGATTCTGTTTTTGTTAAGAAAATAAAAATATTTTTAAAAATAAAAATAAAAACCAAAAATAGGGATAAAATCAGTAAAAAAAACCTTAAAATATATATAATAAGCAATTTGTTAACCTTGGTTAATTTATGAACACATGGCAATATTTGGGGAGAGAGGTAATGTTACCCCCTAGTTAAGGGGGTGAGCAAAAATGAACTCTATTTCTTTTATGAGGAGTGCTAGATACTCTCTTCTAACCCACTTTCCTTTTATGTGATGACATGCGGACATCATTAACTTTTCCACATTAAATTTATAGCATTTATAAATGGCATCCTTTTTCATTTTATTTACAATACAAATCAATAACTTATTTTCTAGATTGCCTTTGTTCTTCAATTTTAACATTGTCATTTAATATTAATATATATATATGCAATTTTTCTATTGTCAATTCGTCCTGATATAAAATATATCAGGACGAAGAATGTTAACCATTAGATTTACATACTTTGACTCAAAGTGTATGCACTTGTCAAAACTTCTCTATAATCAATAATCCACATTCTTTGTCCTGATATATTTTATATCAAGATGAACTAACAGTAGAAAGACTATATATATAGTCCCGATCTGGTTAGGACATCTTGATATAACTTTATCAGGATATTGAATGTAAGCCACTCATTACGGAGAAGCTTTAATAATTGCATAAACACTTGAGTCAAAGCATGTAAAACTAGTAGTTTACATTCAATATCCTTATGAAGTTATATCATGATGCACTGACTTGAAATTTTATATATATATATATATTGGTTGTCTTTGGTTTGTGCTCCTAGTGTTCGTTATGTTTTAGTCTGTGTTTGTTTCTGTCCTGTTTTGGTCTATTGCGTTTGGGTGGCTTTGCTCTGTTTTTCTCTGTTTCTGTGGCCTTCAGTTTGGTCTGATGGCCTCTTGGCTTGTTGTTCATTTGTTTTAGCCTTGCTTGGCTCTTGAATAAAGCTTGCTATTATATATATATATATATATATAAGGTGTGTCTGTTTTTTTAAGACTCGGAACTTCTTTTATTTCTTGAGTGTATGGTCTCAAATTGAATTGTTCGGATATTTCTTTTTACTAAATTTTCATTACCAAACATCACTACATATATATATATATATTCAAGTGTGTGTTTTTTTTAAGACTCTGCAATTTCTTTTATTTTTTGAGTGTACGGTCCAAAATTGAATTGCTCAGACTTACTGGTCAGTACTTAAAATACTGACCCCACCAATGAGAGTGTAGCATATGGCCCAATTTGTGAGATAAATGTAAAAAGTAAAAGAAAAAAGGCTACGTGCTACACTCCCATTGGTTGGGTCAGTATTTTGGATACTGACTGGTTAGTACCCAAACTTTATTCATTTCTTTTTACCAAATTTTCATTACCAAACATCACTAACTAATTTGATGGTTGTTGTATAGAATAAATAAATAGTAAAATAAATTAGAGTTAAATAGTTTAAAAATATATTAAATAAAATTCATATAAACTAAAATTCATTATTTTAATTTTTAACATATGAAGAAAGGAATGTGAACCTTAGTTACCCATATTGGGTCCGCCCAAATTGTATGTGTTTGAGCCAAAATCTTTACCTTTCAAGATTTAACTAATGAAAGAATTCTCTCTCTTTCTCTCTCTCTCTCTCTATATATATATGTGATTAAAAAAAATTATATATATAAGCAAATTAATTTTAAATTAAAAGATAATAAATATGTAAGTATCTATTTAACAGTGGATTTTTTTTCTTTATTTTTAATTTTTAAATTTAGATATAGACATTAAGTTTTACTGATCTTGTCTTATGAATTTTTTTATAATATATTTTTTAACTATTTAATTCTAATTTGTTTTACTATTTATTTATTTTATACAACAACCATCAAGTTATCCAGTGATATAAAAAGAAATGTTTGAGTAAATTTTGTAAAAAGACATAGATATCTAAGCAATACATATATATATATATATTTAAAAAAAAACTGATATTAAGTGACAATATGTTAAAGTTAAAGAAGAAGGACAATCTAGGAAATAAATTGTTGGTTTGCATTGTAAATAAAATGAAAAATGTGGCCATTTATAAAGGCTACAAATTTAATGTGAAAAAATTAATAATGTTCACATATTAGCACATGAATAGAGAGTGGGCTGGGAGAGTGGGTTAAAAGAGTGTAACTAGCACTCCTCTTCTTTTATTTTTTTGTGGAAATCGACAAATCTCGCCATACAAATTATGCAAAAATTCTTTTTTTTTTTTTGAATTAAAACTACGAACATTACACAACAGAGAAAACAAACAGAGGTTTGCTATCCAACCACAAGCTCTCCCTACAATAGGAGAAGGCATTCGAAGCGAGGTTTTGTGCCAAGGAGTTCCCTTTACAAGAGGAGGCTTGACACTTACAGATACCCATTTTGGAAAACATAGCCTTAATGTCTTTGACCAGAAAAAAAGAGTCACCAAGACTCGGATTAGGACCGCACACCAAAGCAACAGCAGAATTGGAGGAACACTCAGCAATCTTGACCTGTATATTATAAAAGCTGGCAAGCTTCAGACCTTCCCGCATCGCCAACAGGTGGCCAGCTTCCACAGAGGCCAAACCCTGCAAAGTGGTTGAGAGGGCAGCAATTACTTTCCCTTTATAGTCCCTAATTGCCGCCCCTACCCCTATTCTGGAATTATGCTTACGAAAAGCTACTCCAGTATTGAGCTTCAACCGACCCTGAGGTGGAGCCATCCAGTCCACCCGCGGACAAGGAACAGGCAAGGGAGAAGAAAAAGTGATAGCTTGTTTGGATTTCCAGAATTCCTCTAGGCGCAGAGTCGCCCCGTTGGCCACCATATCCGGGGATTTAGCTCTGCCCCCGTTAATACGAACATTCCAATTTTCCCAAACTGCCCAAGCAATCATGCAACACTGACAGAAGGTGTCATTGTCGAGCTGGTCAACCAGGGATTGGAAAATCTCTAGCACCGTGCGACCTCTAAGTGAGGCAATGATGTTACCAACCCGAGAGTCTTCCCACGTCCTCCTCACCATTTTACATTTAAAAAGACCATGAGCAGCAGATTCCTCATAACCCCCACAATTAGTGCAGCAAGGATTAGAGACAACCTTTCTTTTCCATAAGTTCTCCATGGTAGGGATTGCATTCAGACACGCTCGCCACACAAAATTTTTCACCTTTAGAGGGAGATGAAACTTCCACAAAGCTGACCACCAATTGTTCCTTGCCGAGGAGGTCGAACCATTCTCCTGAGTTCGATCCTGTAAAGCACTATTATAACCACTTTGCATAGTGTACACCCCAGTTTTATCGAAGTGCCACTTTAGGAAATCTTGCCCCCCTTTCCAACTAATTGGAATCTTAAGGACTACCTCCTTATCAATAGGGAGAAGCACCTGCTCTAACATTTCCTGGTTCCAACCCCTTTTATTACTATCCATGAGGTCTGAGACCATAATATCCAAACCTGGGTCGAAACATAATCACCTTAAAAGAGCTCGGACGAGGAATCCAATTGTCCTTGAACACCCTTATGCTACTCCCGTCACCCACAGCCCATCGAAGACCTTTTGAAAGCAATTCTTTGCCCCAAATAAGGCTTCTCCACAAGTGCGAACAACCCGACCTAGTAGAAGCTGATAGAAAATCCCCATCTCTGAAATATTTAGCCTTGAGAAACCTGACAGCCAAAGAATCCGGGGCCTTGAGAATCCTCCACACCTGCTTGGCCAGTAGGGCCTGGTTAAAGAGAGATAAATCTTTGAACCCCAACCCACCATTACTTTTAGAAAGGCGCATCTTACTCCAGCTAACCCAGCTAATCTTTCTCTTCCCATCTCTGGATTCCCACCAGAATTTAGAGGACATCGCACTTAACTCATTGCACAAACCCAAAGGGAGCTTGAACATACTCATATAATAGGTAGGAATAGCCTGGGTAACAGCTTTGATCAACACTTCCTTTCCCCCGTAAGAGAACATATTACCTCTCCAGCCTCTCAATTTGTTCCCCATTCTCTCTTTAATACTATTAAACTGCTTACACTTGTTTCTACCAATCATAGTCGGCAACCCCAGGTAGTTATCCTGAGAGTGACTAACTTCTATCTCAAGAATCCTTTGGACTTCCTGCCTAATCAAAACCGAAATCTTAGGGCTGAAGGTAATAATAAACTTGCTCAGATTGATGGGTTGCCCCGAACCTTTCTCATAAATGTCCAAAATATTCCTAATTTGCTGACAACTACCTTTGGAAGCCTTACAGAACACCATACTGTCATCGGCGAAGAAAAGATGACTGATCAGAGGGCACCCCCTACCGTTGCGAATACCAAGCACCCTCCCATTCCTTTCAGCCTTCACAATCAGACTAGAAAACGCCTCTGAGCACAATAGAAAAAGGTACGGTAAGAAGGGGCACCCCTGGTGCAGCCCCCTCGATGGAATCACCTTGCAAACCTCTTTATTATTCAATTGAAAAAAGGGTAGAGGTAGTGATACAATCCAGAACCAAGTTGATCCACTGACTGGGAAAATTCATCTTCCTCATCATAGCCGTAAGAAAAGGCAACTCTACCCTATCATACGCCTTGCTCATATCGAGCTTCAACGCCATATGACCATTCTTCTCAGCCTTCTTGCGACCCATAGTGTGCAGAATCTCAAATGCCACTTGCACATTATCAAAAATCTGCCGCCCAAGGACGAAGGCAGACTGAAAAGGAGAGATAAGCTGCGGAAGAATAATTTTTAATCTTGAGGCCATCACTTTCGAAACGATTTTGTAGATCACGCTACATAAGGAGATAGGCCAGAATTCCTAGATTTGGGTAGGCCTCTTCACTTTGGGGATGAGAATCACATTCGTATGATTAAAATCTTTAATCGATTTTTCTCTATTTAGAACGCTAAGGCAGACCTTGGTTACATCCCCTCCAATCACTCCCCATGCTTTCTGAAAGAAGATAGCATGAAAACCATCTGGCCCGGGAGCTTTTGTAGGGCTCAGACTGAACACAGCCCCTTTAACTTCTTCAGCTGGGTACAGGGCTGCTAGCTCCTCACTCAAATCCTCCGAGAGCCTAGACGTAATATCTTTCGAGGCCTTCTAAATCTCTGTAGAAGAAGGGTTGGAAGAGCAAAACAGGGAGGTGAAAAACATACTAACCACCTTATTCAGACCCTTCTCCGTATCCTGGTAACGCCTATTCTCATCAACCAACCCAGTGACCGAATTCTTCTTTTGCCTAGCCGTTGCCGTTACGTGAAAGAACTTCGAGTTACGATCTCCCGAATGGAGCCATTCCACTCTTGATCTCTGTTTCCAAAAGATCTCTTGGCTTTCCAACAAGCTTTCAACAGGCTTCTCTAGCTGTTTGATATTAAGCATAATACCTGGTTTTCCATTGGACTTATAGAGCCTCTCTATCTCCCTATTCTTCTCATCAACCTGTTTCCCAAAATTACCAAACCTGGCATTACTCCACTCACTCAATTTGAAAGCACACCTATTGAGTTTCAACTTCAAATTCCCTACAGGATCTAAAACTTCCACCCCAATCCAGGCTTCTTTCATAACGCTAAAGTATGCAAAAATTCTTTATAACCTTGTTTCTGTTGTGAAATTGTGTGATTCTCCACTGCTTGTATGAGTGGAAATCCACCTGTGATTGCACGTGGAGGATTTAAGTTAAAATAGGTGGCAATTTAGATAGAAAATTGCAATAAGCACCCCTTTGATTGTTTGCCTATATATATGGCTTTCTACTATGAATGTAAGTTGAACTCTCAATTATCAGTAAAAGCATCTTCATCTCCCTTCATATGTATTCTTTTATTATATATTTATTCATTTAATTACAACACATTATCAGCACGATCATATGTAAGTAAAAAATATCTCTAAATGAGTGATTTATTTACAGCTTGATATTTGTGTATATAAGTAAAAGAGATTTTCAGAAGAGTAGTTTACTTACATTTCATTATTGTATTTATATATTTATACGCAATAAATGAGACTAGCTCGATAGAGACTAGTTACAGCTTTGTCAACAAAATCTATATATAGTTATGGATTTATTTATTATGCTTTTTAAATATTTGTATTTATTTATTTATACGCAATATATAAGATTGGCTACTGCTGTGTTGAGATAACCTATATATAGTTTTGGATTTATTTATTATGCACTATATGCAATATATAAGATCGGCTAAACGGACTAATTAGAACATGAAGTTTCAGGGTTTATTATTATGATAGTTAAGTTAGCATAGTTTTGCAAACCGATCAGAACCTGAAGTTCTGAATTTTAATTTCATTAAGAACATGAAGTTCTGGATTCATTGTTATATACATGAATGCCATACTAGCCAACCAACTAACCATAACATGAAGATTCTGGGTTTATTATTATGATATTTAAGTT
Organism: Acer campestre; assembly: GCA_954870605.1. Taxonomy (NCBI): domain Eukaryota; kingdom Viridiplantae; phylum Streptophyta; class Magnoliopsida; order Sapindales; family Sapindaceae; genus Acer; species Acer campestre. Next base: position 20,122,631 of record OX940800.1, on the reverse strand, counting down.
GGTGCGGTTTTACAAACCGATCTGAAAATATATGTTAACGAGTCCTAATATAATCTAGAAGGGGGGTGAATAGATTTTAATCCCTTTTTACCGATTTTTTAGATTAATCAAGATTACAACAAACAACCCTAATTAGTCAACAACAAAAATCAAGTGTAGAGAATGCGAAAAATAAAAGACACGAGATTTTTACGTGGAAACCCACACGGGGAAAAACCACGGCCTATTTTGTGCGCTACACTAGAACCTCAATCCACTAATTGCAAATATGATTACAATCTAGGTTGACCACATCACACCTACGATTACTAATCCGTCTTTACTACCCGCGAGCCTTCAAAAGTGAATCTAGTTCATGCTTGCAAACTACCAAAGGGCAAATACAAGACTTGACTCTAAATGAAGAGATAAAACAACCTAGTGTGAATATTAACAATATTCAAGATGCTAAAATGCAAGGTTAGACATTTAACCTTATCTAGGCATGGATGAACATGTTAGACATTCCTAGATATCATTTTACTAAATGGCATACATATAACATAACAAAATAGACAAACAAAGTCCTATATGCAATATCTACCACAATACACCTCTCAAAACACAATAAACATAATCTTGAAACTAAATCAAGTCATAAAAGAGCAATCTTGAAACTATTAAGTAATAAAAGAGCAATCTTGTAGAGAAAGAGCATGTGAAGGATGCAAGGATGTTCTAACTACAAGTCATGTGAGCAGATAAGAAAACCCATAAGAAATCATACCTAGAACATGCTAGATGATGTGTGAAGATGATGGGTTTTGGATTTGGATAGGGATGGGAATTTCCCCCACGGGGCCCAGCCTCCATTTGGGGGCAAATTTTACCCCCAAATGGGGTTTTGGGGTGGGGGTGGGGGCAAATTTTGCCCCCAAAACCTAAATGGGGGTGGGGGAACCTTCCCCCACCCCATTTCCCCATTCCCCCATTTTCTAAATAGGGGTGGGGGTGGGAGTGGGGCCCCAAATCCCCCATTTCCCCAATATATTTTATTTATTTATTTATTTATACTTAATTTTATTTTCTTTAAAAAAAAACTCTAACTCTATTAGTCTATTACCCATATTTTGGATTAATCGAAGGGCTTAAATTTGTTTAGATTTTTATGTTTAATACACTAACACTTTATTATTATAGTTATTTGTATTAAATTAAATCAATTATATATTTTAGATTGTATATTTTGTTAATTATTGGATTTGATATTGAAACAAGATGAAACAAAAGTTTGGTCCGATCGAATTTCGAATTCTGAATTCTAAATTCTAGATTTCGAATTGAAAATTTTTTGGATTAGAAATGGGAGAAATGGGGAAAATGGGGGACGGGGGTGGGGGCAGGGGAACCTCCCCCCAAACACCCCCATCCCCAGTTCCCCCAAATGGGGTTTGGGGGCGGGGGTGGGGGGAGGTTTTAGGAATGGGGGTGGGGGGACCCTCCCCCGCCCCATTGGGCCCCCATTCCCATCCCTAGATTTGGATAAGTAAAGATGGGATCTTGGAAGTCTCTCTCTTGAAAAAATATTTCTCTCTCTTAAATGAATTTTTTGCTCTCAAAAATATGTGCGTAACGCCAAGAGAAGAAGAAAAATAAATATATATGTATCAGGTCACCAAACTGCATCGTTTTATACACATATATATATATAAGCTTTAACAGTTTAACACACAAAACGCACAGTATTTGGCTTTTGAGAGAAAACAAAATAATTAAAAATAATCTAGTGTGGTGAGCTCACGTGAGAGAAGATCAAAGCAATAAATGATTTGTCAGAACAAATCCACTTATGTATCATGCACACACAACACGCACGAGCTCACAAGAACAAAAAAACACTAGATAATTTGTATACAAAAAAGAAAAAAAAAAAGAAAAAAAAAAAGAAGCAAATCAGGTGTGGTCGTGTGGGTGCTGTGAGGCCAACGCGGACCGTGAGAGATTTCTCCCGTGGGTTGCACGTCCTTCACACGGGCACCTCTCTCTCTTGGTGTGGCTTTCATGCCACATCAAGCTGGTTTCTGTTTCGAAAATTTTTCGATCTAGATTTGATCTCGGAACTCGGAATTTGATTCCGTCTTCGGAATATGAATTCAGACTCAATCACAAATATGGAAAATTACATAACTTTCCACTCTAAGCTCGGAATTGAATTTCGATTTCTGTTAAAAACACGGAATGTCCCAAATATCTCAGAAATTATCTGAAACATATAGGCAAGTCTCCGAATCACTCGGAACTCATCTAGGGACAAATCCACACAAAGTTGGACTCGTAAAAAAAAAATGAAAAATCTCAAAAATATATTTCTATAAAATACAATGAGATTTTACCAACTATACCAAAACAAACACAAATACTAAAATGCATGAGTTGTGTGTGTGTGCACTCTAAATCTTTTCAATTAAGAGTCAAGGTCAAGAAGCTACCTTCCTTGAAGCTTTTGAGATCCACAATGAGGTCCTTAAGCATTTGAGTAGAATTTATTCAATTCTAAACTACCCTTACAAGATTAAACCCCACTGTGATTTTGTCACCGAAATTAGCCAATTAAAAAATGAGGCACTTACACGATCAGAACTTGAAGTTCTGAATTTTAATTTCATTAAGAACAAGAAGTTCTCATATTCTAGATTCATTGTTATATACATGAATGCCATACTAGCCAACCGACTAACCAGAACATGATGCTTTTGGATTTATTATTATTATATTTAAGTTTGGGCAGTTTTGCAGACCGATCAGAACCTGGAGTTCTGAATTTTAAATTTCATTAAGAATGCAGAGTTCTGGATTCATTATTATATACATGAATGTCATACTTTATTATTTGGAACCTGAAGTTTCAAATTCGAATTCAATATATAACTAGAAGTTATGAATTTGAATATAAAGTATTAAATTTTGAACATGATGTTCTGAATTTTAATTGTATTAAGGACCTGGAGTTCTGGATTCATTATTATATACATGAATGTCATACTTTTATTTAGAACTTGAAGTTTCAAATTCGAATTCAATATATAACTAGAAGTTATGAATTTGAATATAAAGTATTAAATTTTGAACATGAAGTTCTAATCAGACTTGAAGCTCTGAATTCAATTTAAATGGTGATATTAAAATTTAAATATAAATGTTTATCAGAACCAGCAGTTATGAATCTAATCAAGTTATGATTCTTTCATCTAGAAAGTCAAATTGTAATTTCTATTCAGAATTTGAAGTTTTTTGAATTTTATATATGAATTTGCAGTTCATGATCGAATCAGAAATTCAAAAATAAATATGATTTATGGTTTTATCTTATATTATATTTATGAAGTGATGTGTTTACATGTCATTCATTTGAGGAAGAAATCTACACATCCCAACAGGATGTTGTGAGTATCATAAAATAATTTTAGATCCCAATATGTATAATGAAATTGGAAATGATATTTTATCCATTTCGTACATGCTCTTGAAGAAGCAATATCAAGAGAATAAATTTGTATATATCCTTATTCATAAGATATCAAAACATACCTCAGAAGTGGATGTTTGTAAATGATAAGAGAAAAGGTTTATAGAATAAACCTATTGAAAAAGTTATCATTTCTAATGAGATATAAAATGGCATTATAGTAATAATCATAACATTCTCAGAAGGAAAATACATATCCTTACTAATGATGTGCATTTGAACAATGAATTGTTTATCATTGAAATTCAATATGAATATATATGTATTGTCGATGCTGTAAAGACATATACAATTCTATATAATCAGAAATATTTTGTGAATTTGACTTTGCTAATGTTAATATTGTATCAGGTCCAGCAGATCTGATAAAAAGCTCCAAAGAGCCACGATATTGTTACCAAATAATACTAAATTATGTATCAATGATACTTTATATTATTCAAGCAGAACAAGAAGAAATCTGCTCAATTCAAAGGCATATAACATTATTAATGTCATATTGAGACCAGTGTTGCAAAAGTCCTCGACTTAGGCCGACTAGGCAGTGCCTAGGCGCTAGTTAGAGACCAAACACCTCGATTTGGCTTAAATCAGCCAATCCAGGCAGAAATCCACTTAATTGTTGACTAGGTCGCCTACTCGCCAACTAGGCCACTAGTCAGTCAACCTGACTTTGACCGATTTTCATCATCATTATTATTATTATTAATTCGAAATCCCTAAAATGACGTCGTTTTTGGGGTAAAAAAACTCACAAATCACAATTCAATGAATTCATTCGACAAAATCACAAAACAGCTTAAAAAGTGAAACATTCTCAAATAGCTTGTCGCCGACTGATTTCTCTTGCCGTCAACACATTCTCTCGCTGCCATCGACTTCTTCCACTGATCCTTACTGTCTTCATCTTTCGACCGGCCGTCACAACTCTTTCTTCACTTGTGGGCATCTTCAATTCGTGAGGTGAGTTTTTAGGGTTTGAAATTTGAATAATTGATTTTTAATAAAATTTAGGATTAAAAACAGTTGGATTACCAGTAAAGGGAGATTTTGAATATTTTTCCCTTATAGAGAATGAATTTTTCACCATTGATTTATATTGTAACTTATTTATTCTTCTTTGCTGAAGAAAATTAGTTGCAGAGCCTGTCGGATTTTGTTCATTTTTATTCTCTCAAATTTGGCTTTCTTGTTCCATTCATTGAATTCTTGAAAAGAATTTCCATTGTAGTACCTGAATTACATTAAAATGCTTTTGATGCATTATGAGTTACTAAATTTGCCATGTTTAATATGAAAATGTATCTACTTTCCTACACCCACTGCCTACAAGATACGAAATTGGGATGAGTATGCATCATGAATTTATTCTCGCCATATCTGGGATGGGTATTGCTCATACCTTGGGTTTGGTTTTATTTTAGGATTTGGTTTCATTTTTCCTGTGCTTTTCTATAATGAGGAATGTTTATTGAATAAGTATATGATAATTATAGATTATCACTACAAAAAAAAGTCTATCAGTGACGAACTATTTTCGATAGCGCTAATTGTCGTTGGAAATGATACCATTTTCGACAGCCATTTCAGTGCCATCGGAAATGAGTAAAAATATGATACCACATTTCCGACGGCCAAATGCTGTTGGAAATAGTCGAAAAAGCCATCAATTTTGTTCCCAATTCTGACGGCACAAAAAGGGCCGTTGAAAATAGTCTTTGTCTTGTTGGAAATGAGGAAAAGGAATACACTATTTCCGACGGCATTGAGGCCATCAGAAATAGTCTTGTTCCATTTGAAAAGAAAAAAGGAATTCACATTTGGAAAGAGAAAAAAGAATACACTATTTTTGACGGCCTCAGTGCCGTCAGAAATAGTCTTGTTCCATTTGAAAAGAGAAAAAGGAATACACTATTTCCGACAGCCTCAGTGTTGTCAGAAATAGTCTTGTTCCATTTGAAAAGAGAAAAAGGAAAATACTATTTCCGACGGCCTCAATGCCATCGGAAATAGTCTTGTTCCATTTGAAAAGAAAAAAAGGAATACATTATTTCCGATGGCCTCCATGCCGTCGGAAATAGTCTTGTTCCATTTGAAAAGAAAAAAAGGAATACACTATTTCCAGCGACATTGAGGCCGTCGGAAATAGTCTTTGTTTTGTTGATCTCAATTTCATGGAATAAATAAATAATTTATTATTAATTAATAAATTATAATGGAATGTATGTAATTTATAACACTACACAAAAAATGTGACTTGTAGGTCAATATTTTAAATGTATCACTATGTGTGTTAAATGTATCCAAAATTCACTGTCAACAAAAACTCTAATAATTTTAATAAAATATTATTTTAAAAAACAATATCTCAATAGTTATATTTAAATAGTATACAAAATATATATATATATTTAATTAAATAGTATACAAACATATCAATAGCTTATATATAAATAATATGCAAAACATATCAGATATAAGGTTATAGCAAAATGGTAAGGGAAACCCTTATTGTCATCCAGGTCAAGGGTTCAAGCCACAAGAATTTCATGGATTTAGAGTTCCACATGCTGGTTGATGTGGCGTGTGTCGGGGTGACGTGGCGCGTGGCACTTGACGAGTGACGTGGTGAGTCTGGTGACTATTAAGTTGAGTCATGCTATTTTTTTAATTTGACTATTTGCGATGGCAATAAGCCATCGGAAATTGCGGTAAAGCCGTCGAAAATACAAGTAATTTTGACCACCTTGAATCACTATTACCGACGGCATTTTCATCTTTTCCGACGGCCATGACCGTCAAAAATGGTAGTATTTGTGACAGCTCGTCAGTGAATAGTTATTTTTGACAAGTGCATTTGTGACGGCCTTTGATGGCTTTTTTCCGTTGGAAAAGCGTATTTCCGATGGGAAATGGTCTTTTCCAACGGCATTTAGCCGTCGGAAAAGACCATTTTCTTGTAGTGTATTTTCATGATGTGATGCTCCATTGCAAAATATTGAATCAAAATTGTTAGTGTTCTATCACTTGTGGTCATCTTCACTTGTTTACTTTATTTTTATTGAGTTTATTCTAAATTTAAAATTTGTAATTTGATTTGTGGATTGTGGATTATGCCATTGTGGTTGTGTTTAGGATATGACTTCTTCACTTGGCAACATGACTAACACCAACCTTGCTTCTAGGGGGGCCTCTAACGAATCAGTTCTAAAACGAAAATTGGATGATATTGGGTGGGAGTTTGGGTAGTTGATTGATCCCTCCAATTTTGATAGAGTTGAGTGCAAATTGTGTGGAAAGAAGTTTGGTGGGGGAGTATATCATCTGAAACAACATATTTCCCACATATTTGGAAATGTGGCTAAGTGTCCGAGGTCAACGAAGGAGAATCAAGATAGATGTAAAAAAGCCATCAAAGATGCAAGAAATAAGAAGAAAACTATTAGGATTTTAAGTCTTGTTGGCATTATTCTATATCAAAACAATATTTCCTATGTATTGATTAGTTGACTAGGATTCACGGTTTATCAAGCTTTAAGGAAGTTGGGCAACCCATCAAGCCAAGTGCAGCCTTCAAGAGGAGTAAGCGTTATTGCACATCAAAGGAATATTAAGTCCTCAATCTTCTTACAAGGCGTTTAGGCATATACACACATTGCATTCATATGTGTCCCTACATCGTTGTGCTCAATTGGTATAACTCATTCACACACATATCATTGTATGCACATGCATTAGATTTAAGACAAATTTTGTAAAATGCATGTTCTAGGACTATATCTAGGAAATTGCATACTTGTGTGCTCATGTGCTTGTTTGTTTGTGTTTTTTGTGATATTGGACTTGAATATATTCTCATTTTATTCCTTATTGAGTTCTGGTCATTTCGGTTACTCATTCATTAGTTTTCGAGTTCCGAGTTGGAAGTTACGAAACTTTCCGTACATTTATCATACATGGTTTTCATCCTTGTGTATCGAGTTGATTTTTATATTTTTCATGAAAGTTTTGTTGACGTCCATGTGCGTGAGAGAGTCCCAGTTCATAATCCGAAATTGATTCGAAATCGGAGTTCGAAAGTCGAAATACGGTCGAAGAACGCGAAAGGTGTGCGAGGGAAGAGGAGTGGCATATTGCCACTTGCACCCCTTCCCCGTGGAAGCGTGTGGCCTCCACGGGAGGCTGAGGTGGCAGCCCTCCGTTGGTGGATTTTAATTGCTCTCTTTTCCCTCTCTTTAAATATGTTTTTCCTTCCCATTTTCTATTTAAGTAGAAAAGAAAGAAAATAAGTGAAGAATTTTCTCTATAGATTTTCCCAACTTCCAAACACCACATCTCTCTCATTTCTTGTCCGATTTGAGTGATTCAAGTTGGAGAATCTTCGTATTGGAGTTCTCTATCTTCTCCAAGTAAGTTTGAAGTCTTTTGTTCAAGTTTTGTAGTGGTTCTACACCAAAATTCGGGACTGCACAAATTTCCAAGGTATTGATCTATTCTTTGTGATTTGATCTTTAAAGTCTTCAATTACCTTGGGGTTTCTTCTTCTTTATGTGTATGTTACTTGAAAAATTGCTATTGAGAAGTAGAGCTTCAATTATAAGCTAGTTGTGCTTAATTATAAACTTGAATGTGAGTTAGGTTTTTCTTAAAACCTATGTTTTCACATGATTGTATGTTGTATTGTGCTAACTTTTAATCTAAGGCTATTTGTGCTTTAATTGAATGTATTTGAATGATTAGTACCCTTACATTTGTTTTTAGTTCTAAAATCTTGAATATGTGCTTAGTGTATATGCTTTGATTCAAGTTTTAGTTGCATGAATAAATCTAGGAATTGAATGTGTCTTGGTGTTTCACATGTTCTAAGTTTTTATTCATATATAGTAATTAGACAATTTTGATTTGTGAACTTACATGATTATGTCTAGTTCCCATAGGATGTGTTGATCTCATATCATATGTTGAGTGCTTGTTTACTTTTTGCTTTCATTGATCACACTTAGGAAGTCCTTACAAAAGGCATGAAGTCTTGGCTTGGATGTACTCCAAATAGTCAAGGAAAGTCTTGGTTAGGACGTGTTTCAAGTAGTCAAGTAAGGAAAGCCTTGGCTTGGATGTGTTCCAAATAGTCAAGCATGGGAAGTCTTAACTTGGATGTGTTCCGGATAAGTTAAGCAAGAAGTCATGGCTAAGATGTGTTCCAGACAGTCATGCAAGGAAAACTTTCTAAAGACATATGTTGTCTTGGATAGAAAGTTGGCTATGTCTCTTTTATTGGAAGGCTCGTAGGTTGGGTAGAAGTAGATTCCAAAATGGAGTGTATCATATGTTGATCACTCATAAGGAATTTCTCTCTATGATGTAGGAAGGGTTGTGTAGAAGTAGAGTCCAAAAGGGAGTGTATCATGTGTTGGTCACTTTTGAGGAATTTCTCTTTATCATCTAATAAAAGATAGTTGGTCGATGGTTATGGATTCAACTTGTGGATATATCCTCTTCGGAGGTTTTACCATATTAAAAAAAGTATCATGTTAATTCTTCCTATCTTTAACTCCTTTATATTTGTATATGTGTTTTGTTTAATCTTGTTTAAAACTTCATCTCTAGATATCTTTGTAAATAAGATTTTGTTAAGTGTGGAAGGCAAGCACTCCATTTGATCAAAATTGCATATATAATTTATCTTTATAAGCGTTTGAACATTGTATCTTGTGAAGTTCTCTCTCAAGTTGTAAAGTTCTACCTAGTGAATTTACATTGTAATATTCAAAGTACAATTTGTGAAATTTGCTTTGCATTGAATATACTTGTTTATGAGATACATTGTTTCTTGTTATATGTTTGTAGACTAATGGTGGTGTTTTGAGCTTACATGTGATAGTTGTTATCTAATAACAATCGTGTTAAATGTTAATTTGTATGCTCACCAAGTGTTTGACAATAGTTTCGAATTTTTTTTAAGAAATATAGTGTCAACTTATTCACCCCCTAGGTTGTTTAGTATAACCTTGTACGTACTTCAAAAACTAAGCATAAGGAAGAACAAGAAATAAGAGCTGAAGTTGAAATCATTGGGATTGAGGAAGAAGAAGAAGAAATTGAGGGGTTAGGGTTAAGGAAAAAACTAAACTTTCATGGCCCTATGGATAAGTTTGCATCGAAAATCAACTCTGAATCTTTAATGAGTGCTTGTAAGTCTCTTTGCTAGCAGAATATTAATGATGCTCTCTTTAAGCAGAGAACATATTCTATGCATCAATATGTGGCTAGGTGGGTGTATGAAGCGGGCATTATTTTAATGCTATTCAGAACAATAGCTTCAGAGCAATGATGGAGGCAGTTGGTCGATTTGGATAGGAATATAAAGAGCCAAGTCGATACCAATTGAGTGAACCACTATTAAAGGAAGAGGTTTTCAGTACCAAAGAGGCTATAAAAAAACAAGAAGAAGAGTGGAAATTGACTGGATGCTCGATTATGACTGATGCTTAGACCGATAGAAAAATGAGGAGCATTATGAACTTATGTGTGAACTGTTGCAAAGGTACCACTTTCCTTACTTCTAAGGAAAGCTCCGACGAGGCGCATACCGGGGAACTCATTTTTAATTATGTGGACAAATGCATTGAACAGGGTGGGCCACAAAATGTTGTTCAAGTAGTGACTGACAATGCCTCCAACAATATGGCCACGACAAAGATGTTGAAGGAGAAGAGGCCTAGCATATTTTGGTCATCATGTGCTACACACACTATCCACCTTTTGCTTAAAGATATTGGCAAATTACCAAGGTTCAAAAAAATCATTGATAGTGCCAAAACTTTCATGATTTTTATTATGCACATCACAAAACCTTGTGGATGATGAGGTCCTTTACAAAAAAGGAAGAAGAAGGACATAGTGAGGCCATGAGTCACTAGGTTTGCCTCGGCTTTCCTAACATTGCAAAGTTTGGTGGAGAAAAATGATAAATTAATAGCACGGAATGGGATCAATGCAAATGGTCGAAGACTGCTAAGGGGAAGACGACCTACTCTACTATGTTAAACATCACCTTTTGGAATGGGGTGACAACTTGCTTGAAAGTAGGTGAGGGTGCTTCGACTAGTTGATACAGATCGAAAGCCATCCATGGGCTTTTTATATAAGGAGCTCAAAAAAGCAAAAGAAGAGATAAATTTGGCTTTGAAAAGTAATGAGAATTCTTATCAGCTAATCATTGACATTATTGATAGTAAATCCCAAGATCAGCTCGATACTCCATTACATTTAATTGCCTCTCTTTTAAGCCCCTTATATTTGTATGAAGATCCAAGCATTGGAACTGAGGATGATATCATGGATACGGTATGTAGTTGTTTGGAGATGTTCTATTCTAACGTCATTGAGAAGCAAACAAACATCATGATGACTGACTTAGCGATGTATATCACCAAAGAGGGTGGTTTTGGAAAAACATAGGTGATAAAAGCATGCGAGGTTAACAATGAGAAATATGATCCAGGTAATAACAAGTATTCACTTTAATTTTATATTACTAATTACTATATTAGATTATTGGACTATATTATTCACTTTAAATTTTAAATATTTATCTTTTATTATGTAGTTCAATGGTGGTCTTTGTTTGGACATCAAACATCCGACTTGCAATGGGTGGCAAAAAGAATACTTGCATTAACCACTAATTTGTCCTGGTGTGAAAGGAATTGGAGCAATTTTAAAGGGGTAAGTTATTTAGTTATTTACTAAGTAGTCTAAGTTATAATGTTATTATTTGCTAGTCATTATCAAGTTACTTGTAAAATTTGTTTGATTAATTTCACTTTTATGTTTTATGTAGATACATACGAAGAAAAGGAATAGACTAGATGTGGATCGATTGAACAATCTAGTATACGTCCAATTCAATGCCAAATTGATTATTAAGCATGAAAGGTTAAAGGATAAGGAGTTGAACATAGATGTACTACTAGCAAGTGATGGCGATGCTAGTAATGCACAAGGATGGATAGTTGATGATGGTGATGAAGGAGTTGGATCCTGGTTCGGTGCTTAGTTCATAAATGGTTGATGAAGCAACTAGGGTAGATGGAATGACACAACCTCAAAGAAGTGTTAGAGTTCAAAAACCTGAAAGAACTCTTGAAGAAGAATTTGAATCCAAAGATGAACCAGTAGAGGAAGATGATTTTGAGTTCGAGTCCGATGAAGAACAAGTGTTGGAAACATATGGAAAAGAACAAGAAGAGCTAGACACTTAGAGCAGACATTTATTTATGTATTTGACTCATGACCTTATTTTTGTTTACTGCCCTACTTTACTTGTTGTTGTTGACTTGTTGGAAACTTGGATAATTTGTTTAGTTGTTCTACTCTACTTGTTGTGGATTTGTTGGAAACTTGGATAATTTGTTTAGTTGTTTATTTTAGTTGGAACTTGGAATTTGGATTACTTTGGTTGGAATTTGATTTAGTTTATTGGATTTTGTTTAGTTGTTTACTTTGGTTGGAACTTAGAAATTGATATACTTTGGTTGGAATTTGATTTAGCTTGTTGGATTTTGTTTAGTTGTTTACTCTGGTTGGAACTTAGAAATTGATTTACTTCGGTTGGAATTTGATTTAGTTTGTTGGATTTTCTTTAGTTAGTTATGAATTTTGATTCTCAATAGTCAATAGAGTTTTTTGGAATTTGATTTTCAATTTTAGGTTTAACAGATGAAAATATTTGAAATATTTTGATATTTATTCAATTACATGAAAAAAAAAGTAAAAAAAAAAAAAATAATCCCGATTGGCCGCCGGTCGACGACCGACTTCTAGCCATTCGCATAGTCCCCAACTAATCCCCCTAGGTGCTAGGTGGAGCTTCGCCTCCTGACTAGCGTCTAGTGACTTTTACTACACTGATTAAAACTATAAATAATAAGAATGTTGAATATATATGCATGATTTGGGCCAGAAGCTCATTTTTGAGAAGCTGCATGCTTTCTTATCCGGATTATATTACATAGTTATAAAAGGTGTAAAAGTCTATGTAGTTATGACCTAGAAGTTCTCAAATCCAAAATGCTTATATTTTGACATGACAGTTTAGGTCATAAAGGATCTACGATGATACGTAGGATCATCAAAAATTATTATAGACATCAACTGAAGAGCCAGAAGATTCTTTAATTCCATAATCTTTAATTCGTAGTACAAGGTTTCTCACAAAAACTTGGTATTCACTAGTGATGAATACGATTATGTTCCGAATTTTTGATAAATTTAGTTGCCTCTAAAAGGCTTGAAATATGTCTTATAGATGTAATAATCGCTTGTCTATATGGTTCACTCAATACAGATATTTATAATCCTTAAAGGATTTAAAATGCTAGAAGCATATACTCGAGATCTTGTAATATGTATTTGATGAACCTACAAAAATTCTTATATAGATTGAAAACAATCTGGATGGATGTGGTATAACCGTCTCAATGAATATATGATAAAATAAGGGTATAATAATTATATTATATACCCACGTGTCTTAATAAAGAAATTAGAATCTAGATTTGCTATATTCACAGTTTATGTTGATAATATGAATTTAATTGGAGCTCACAAAGAGCTCTTGAAAACTGCTGAATATTTGATAAATGAGTTTAAAATGAAAGACATGGAAAATAAACTATTGTCTCGACCTGAAGATCGAGCATAGATCAAATGGAATTCTTGTCCATCAATCAGAATATGTTGAAAGGATTCTGAAATGATTTCATATGAATATTACTTATCTATTGAGTAATCAATTGGTTGTTAGAACTCTTGAAAAGAACCATTCCAACCAATAGAAAATGGTGAAAAGATACTTGGTCATGAAGTATCATATCTTAATGTAATTGGTGCTTTGTTATATCTGGATCAATATATTAGACCAGATATTGCATTCTCTGTGAATGTCCTTGCTAGATTCAATTCAGCACCAACTCAAAGCCATTGGAATGAGATTAAACATCTTTTTCGTTACCTTTATGGAACGAAAGATTTATTATTTTATGCAAAATCTAACAATTTTTCAGATTTACTTGATTATATTGATGTCGGATATCTATATGATCCACAAAAGGCTCATTCATAAACGAGATATGTTTTTACCTATAATGGCACAACAATTTAATAATGCTTCATAAAGCAAGTCTTTGCTCATACTACCTCTAATCATTTATGATGTTATTGCATTTCATGAAATAAATATCATTGTGCGTCAGTTCATCAATTTAGAAGATTGCTTCAAAAGAATTTTTATCAAGGGAGCGTTCCATCAGGGGGAGTATATCAAATGAAATATATTATATATTTTGGGGCATATGTGCATTGTACTAATTTTCCTTTCAATAGGTTTTTGCCCTATTGGGTTTTCCTGATAAGGTCTTTAATGATGCAATTCTCTAAAGCACACCCAAAAATATTTTTATCTATAAAGATCATCAATATTATATTAATCCAGTAGATCATCATATATATGTTACGTTGATCCAGAAGATCATCATAAATATTACTTTGATTCGATATATCAATAGATATACTTGCTTAGGTTTTTTATCCAACTGAGTTTTTCTTAGCAAAGTATAACTATGAGAAATGTTATGAAGAAAACAATAATTCTGGATATATGTGCATTGTACTCCTTTTCCTTTAGATCAAGTTTTTTATCTCATTGAGTTTTCCTGACAAGATTTTTAATGAGACAGTTTTAATAATGTCCAACCCCACTAGATTGAGAAGATCGTTGTATATATTTTGCCTAGAATTTGTCCCATTGGGTTTTTTTCTTGGAAAATTACAATACAAGTGGTGGAAATCCAAGGGAAAGTGTTGTGAAATTGTGTGGATTCTCCACCGCTTGTATGAGTGGAAATCCACCTATGGTTGCACGTGGAGGAGAGCTCTGATCGAACCAAAATTGGTATGATTTTGGCCCTCATTCCCGTCTCTTTATGCTTGATTCTCGGGCATTTCCCCGTATTTAATGTCGTTAAATCAAGTGTTTCAGGTTTTATTAGAACTCAAGGGCATTTGTGAAGAAGATGAAGAATTTGGTGCAAAAAGACTCACAAATAGGTGAAACAGGGCATTCTCGCTATTTGAGCAAGAAAAGTCGCCACATGGTCGCCATGGCGACAGAGGAAATTGCAAAGCATCTCATGGTCACCATTTGAGGTCGCCATAGCGACCCACACTTGCAAATGGCGACCACATAGGAATTCCAACGTGGGAATGGTCGCCATTTGGTCGCCATGGCGATAGAAGAATCCATGAGAGGTCGCCATTGGCATTCATGTGGGGTATTCTTGTCATTTCATACCCATTTCGTACCCTAGCTTTCCTAGCCTATAAATTCATCAACTTTTACAGATTTCAAAGCCTATTCAAGCCTATTCTCTCCTACCAATCTCCTTTTCCTCCATTAATCATCTCCCAAACTCCTCCATTTATATACTTGGACTTATCTTTTCCATCCAAAACCTCACACCAAATCTTGATTACTTCCCTAGACCATTCCTTCCCTACCATTTTCTCCATCACAAATCTTTTGTCACTCACCATAAGCCATCCACCTATCTAGGCACATCCTCCTCTTCCATTATTTGCATCTAGGAGCATCAAAGGAGAACAAGGATCAAGCACTAAAGAAGGTGGCCCAAGGGTGATTTCCTTACTATTTACTTGTTTCTATTTGATTGCTACTATGTGTAATTAAACCCCTAATCTAGGGGATTGATTTGATAAACATTTGGTTGTGGGTTTTTGCTTAAGCTTTATAATGAATCTCTATATGTTTTCTATTTATTAATTCATTAGATTCTATTCATTATGTGATTGACTTGTATACCCACTTGTTAATTACAATCTTGTTTAGAATAACATGTTATATAATCACTCTTGGATTGACACACTTGAGTGATTAACAACCCAATAAATAGGATGGATTAGTGGAGGGTATATCAACCACATTAATCTAAACCTAAATTGGTTAACATGTAGAGATTGGTCCTTAAAGTGGCTTAAAAAGCAATACCCATACCTACTTGCTAATCAATCAATTCCCTAGCATCAACGTTAATTGTTTACATCCATTTTTCTTATCAAGATTGTGAGTCTTCTATTTTTCATATCACCATATTTTTAGTTAGGTTAATTTTGTATGTATGTTTGATGGTTTGACAAACCATACACTCATTCATCATTTATGATTTATTTTATTGTTTATAGATTAGCTAATTAAATCAACTTATTTCTCTAATTCCCTGTGGAACGAATTCTAAGCTTACCACAATACTCATTTGCAAAACTTAAAATATATTGTGTAAAGATTCATTTTATAAACATTCTTTTGGTAATTCGCAATTTAGTAACGACACAAAAAGCGAGTCATCAAGCTCTTCAATTGTTTCATCCTTATGTTAAAATAGGTGGCAAAAATTGCAATTATCACCCCTTTGATTGTTTGCCTATATATCCTATATATATAAAAGAGCCTTCTTTTTCCAAAAGGGCAATTCATGGTGTGACCATTTGCCTTATTTCCCTCTGTGTCCTTTTTTGGTTTTACTGCCTTCAATTGTCCAATTTACTTCTATATCCTTTATCCTTTTTTTTAACTGCCTTATATTTGCCCTTTTATCCTTTCCTTTTTACATGCCTTTGTTCTGTTATTTGGGATTGTAGGTGGCAAACCTAGGCTATGCTAGGTTGTGGCAATGAAGAGGTGGAAAAATAGGAATAAAAGAAGAGAAATTGAGATAAAGAGAAGAGAGAGTCTGTAAAAAAAAATTAAAAAAAAAAGAGCAAAAAAAATCGGACCGATTTTTTTTTTTTACTGGGTTTGTTGAATTTAAAATCACTATAGGATGAAGAACAAGGAGAAATCATGGAAAACAAAATTAAACCATAACAGAGAAAATAAAAGCCTAAAGCTCAAACTTCAAATTCAACATCTGCGACCAAAATTAAATTGTAATCAAAATCTTCTAATGAGATAGGAGATACATAACACATCAATATGGAACTTAAAAAACAATCATATAAAAAGCAGTTCCAAAATAACCGATTTGTGACAAAAAAAACCAAATTATATCAAAATATAAGTCAATTCGGTTGATAATAATTAATTAAAAGGACAAAAAATATCTTGGAAACAAAAATCTAAACTTGAAAAGAAAAATAAAATAGAAATCTGAACAAAATTATCAAATCTAAAGCCGAAGGCTATAACATAGAAACTGAGATCGACCAAAAAAAGTTAAATAAACTAAGAAATTGATGGTACTACATGGATCTAGATTGAAAAGTACAAACGAAAAAAAAAATATATATATATTTAACTTGAAATCCATACATACTTAAAAAAAAAAAATCTTGAAATCAAAATTCTAATTCTGAAACATGAAAATCTGAAAAAGAAGAGAAGAGAAGAAGGGGTTTGGTTTATTCAAAAACCCACAAGCAACCACCACAAAATAACCTAAAAACAGGAAATAAAACATAACCGATTTTGGAAATCCAAAACCTCAAATTGGAAAAAAAAAACAAACTAAACAAAACTTATAATCAAAAACTAAACAAGAGAAGAAATTTGAAATAGAAATATGAAAAGGAGAAATCTAAAAATCCAAACCAGGGATGAAATCTGAAGAAGAGAAGAAGGAAACATGGATTTGGGTGTGGTTTTGGTAAGAAAGTAAAGCGAGATCAGAGGATTTGGGTGTTTGATGAAAGAGAAGGGATATAAATTATGGTTATCAGATAGACGAAATGAGTAAAGAATGGGAGTTTTAATATTATCGGTATTCATATTCTGAAAATTCATTACAAAACTTAAGAGAGTTTGGGTTTCAAAAGGAGGGTGCTGGTCCAAATTTGGTTTAAATGAAATATTGACCCAAATGAGATTTTGGGTTCAAATGGAAATGGGCCCAGATATTTTCAGCCACCATAAGTTTGGGCTACAATTATTTCTGGTCCAAATAAGTTTTCAAGCCCACCAAAGAAATATGATGATGATGATAATAATAATAATAATAATAATAATAATAAATATAATAATAATAGCAACAATAATAATAACAATAATAAATTAAAAAAAAAATAATAAACTTTTTTAAAAAATAATAATAATATAATAATAACAACAACAACAACAACAACAACAACAATAATAATAATAATAGTTTTAAAATTTTAAAAATAATAATATAATGATAATAATGATGATAAGAATAATAGTAATAATATTATTATTAATAAATTGTAAAAATAATAATATAATGATAATAATGATAATAATGATGATAACAAAAATAGTAATTATAATAGTATTATTATTATTATTAAATTTTCAAAATAATAGTACAACAATCATAAATAATAATAATAATAATAATAATAATAATAATAATAATAATCATACTATTATTTTGAAAATTTATTATTAATAATAATACTATTATAATTACTATTTTTATTATTATTATTATCATTATTATTATTATTATTATTCAGACACTTTTACATGTCTAATCAGTGTTTATATACATGCAAGTAAATCTATGATTTTGATTTTGAATAAACTAATATTGACATAAAATATGTTCAAATCTTTGTGTTGAGAGAGTGCAATACAGTTATTATTTAATAAAGAGAAAACTAGAACTATATGTGATGTTCTTTGATAGCTGTTTCATCATAAATCAATTCTAAGTTCATAAGGCTTCCTTTCGGGTAGAACTGTTTTTTGAGTGCTGAATTTGTTGGTTAGAATTACGGACATTGTGCATTTGGTCATATATGTTGTTTTTGGTTATTACCCGTTGTGAATAGAGAGAGTATTTTTGGCAATTATACATCTTTAGAAATTTTCTCAGATTAATTGCTTTTCAATCTTGTTGTTTTTTGTGAAGTTTGTATTGTATTTTCTTTATTAGTCACGTAATAGCTTCTTGACATTATCTAATGTGTTTTGGGTTTACAGGTTAAAAAAGTGTCGTTGGCTTTCATAAGAATTCGTGGACACTATACGAGATAAGTTGTTTATGCCACTATACTTTTATTATTTTTGGTAACTAAATTCAGGATATATCGTTTTCTTCCATGTGAAATTGTTTTTTATTTTATTTTTATTTTTAATATTAGTATTAAGTTATGTTTTTTTTTTATTCATATGTTTTATTTTATAATTATCTTTAGTTGTTAGTACTATTTGAATTTAGGTTGTTCCATATAATAGAACCAAAAAATCAAGCAAAGGGAGCTAAAAAATGTCCCAAAAAAAAATGGTACTCAAATTTGCTTGAAGATGAAAAACAAGAAATCAATAAGAGGTGGCGCGAGGCAAACAAACAAAAAAATCGTTAGAAAAAATGTTAGTATATATATATATTGGGTATATATTGGGTACACCCAAGATGTGTCCAAACCCAATTCTATGGTATTGGCCCATGAAGCCCAACCCAACACAACACATTAACCACTTGCAACAGTTATAGAAAATAACTGCCCACTTATGCTGTAAGTGAGTGTTTGTAGGACACTGTGATATATAACATAGAATGTCTGTAAGTGGTTAGTGTGGCTTTTAACGTGAAATACAGAAAAGAGAGAAAACAGTGAAAGAGAGAGGATTCTTATACTGTGAATAGAGTTTGAGTCCCAATTATTGTGGCTTTTAACGTGAAATACAGAAAAGAGAGAAAACAGTGAAAGAGAGAGGATTCTTATACTGTGAATAGAGTTTGAGTCCCAATTATTGGTGGCTCTTTCCTGACCTGTGAAACATACTGTATTCGTTCCAGAACCGAAGTAAGGTATGTAAATGGATCACTTTCTTCCTATATTTATATGATTTAGAATTATTCATCATTGGTATCAGAGCCTGGTTGTATGTTTTCTAGTTTGGAAATTTTTATGATGAGCATGAATCAATGTTTTATTGTTGATGAATCAATAACATGTAAAACAAATTGATTGATGTTTTTTTTTTTTCGGAATTATTATACACAATGTATGTGTTTTAGTAATGCTATATTATCATAATTTTTGTTGTTTTATGTTCCATATGCAAATGGATTGTATGTACAGTTTTTAATGTATATGTACGGATTATATGGACTTTGTTAATTTGTGAAATCAAATGATTGTCTTTCAACATGATTTAAGTTGCCATACTTTAACATATGTTGAATGCCATGTTTTAATTTTCTTGGCAATTAATAAGTTCATATATATATATTACTGCAATTTTTGGTGAATTGTATGTGAATTTTTTTTTTTTTTTTTTTAATTTCGAATTCATTAATACATGTAATATGCTTATGTGAATTTCGAATTCCATGTGAATTGTTTAATTTTTTTGTTATATGCCATGAAAACTTCAAGTTTTTGCATATGAACATTAAGAAATAGAGCCCTAAAACCGAGACTTTGAGATAGTCGTAGAGGGTCATAATATACATAATTTGTTGTCAATATGGTATCATTAGAAACTAGAGATCCCAAGCTTTCTAACGACACCGCAATTGCAAAATTTTGTCAAGTAACGAGTGAGAACGAGTCAATTGAAAACTGGGTTGGGGAGCAAAATTTTTCTAGATTTTTTTTTAAAGGTTGAAGATGATGAACAGTACCACGCGTTATTAGGGCGGCGAGTGTACTTCACCCCAAACTTATTTTTCAAAACTAAGGGCATTAATGGAATTAGGAAGAAATTTGGAGTCGGATGGTATATTTCCGGTCAACAAACGATTCCGGTAAGGTGGCGCGTGCACCACACGCTCCTGTTATGCACGTGTGAACGTGGGCAGCAGTTATGTGCTGTTGATACGTGACCAACCAGAGAGTGACACGTGGAAGAGGCATGTCAGCGATGACACATGGCTGAATCCCTTGCTGCCACGTGGCACGAACGTGTTACACCATAACCGTCGACCATTTTTGGCGATCGAAGCGGTTTCCGACGACGGTTACCGACGACCGACCGGTTCCCGATGCCGTTTCCGGCGCCGACCAAATTTCCCGGCGCCTTTTCCGGCGGTCGACCAAAATTTTCCGGTGCATTTTCCGGCGACCGTCCATTTTTTCCGGCAACTCAGAGCGGTTTTCCGGCAGCCTATGGCGGTTTTCCGGCCGACCGATGGCGGTTTTTCGGCCAAAAAAAAAGAGTAAATTTTTTTTTTTATTTTTCTTTTTCCATTAATTGTTTTTTACTCCAGTGGGAGTTGAATATAAGCCCAGTAATTTTTTAAAGTTCTCAAATTTTATTTATTAATTTATTGACAAATTAATTAATGGGTGTCTGTTTTTCATTTCTCTGTAGATTGAGGAAATGTGTAACCATAGCTCATCTGAGACTGATCCTCAAGAGGAGTACGATCCTCAAGAAGAGTACTCACCACAATCGGTAGAAAATCATTCACCATTGTCGGATGACTTTGATCCTCAAGAGGAGTATGATCCTCAAGAGGCGTACTCACCACTGTCGGTAGAGGATAATCCACCATTGTCGGATGACTCTGATCCTCAAGAGGAATACTCACCACAATCGGTAGAAGATTATTCACCATTGTCGGTTCAATCTAATCCCCCAGAGGAGTACTCACCACTATCGGTAGAGGAATATTCACCGCATTCGGTAGAAGATGATTCACCATTTGCGGATGAAATGTCCATAGAGGAAAATACTATTGAAGAGTATACACCTGGGACACTTGAGGACGATAAAAGTCAACAATCTCCAAGGATAGAGATGGATGAAGCATATATTGAAGGGTACGAATTTCGAAAGGCTACTAGCTGAGTTCATAAACAAACTAGAAGATCAGAAAATGGATTTTAGTATTAGTCTTTATGAACAGTTGTTAAGCTTTGGGGATCTCATCGTTTCTGAATGGCCTTGGAGTGATGGTGGGATAGAATTTATTTGGAAAGAAATTAGTCATGCCCTACTTAAGGTTCTACCAGAAGAACTACGACAACATAATTATGTATTACTTGCTTTGATAGAAGGAGATGTTCTTACCACTTTTAATGAAACTTTAGAAGTCATTTTGGACTATGATGAACATCGAGTGCGTAGAAATCTTAGAAAGCATGCGGCTTTGATTATGGGTTCTAATTTGAGAACTCAACAACGTTATAATCCTAAGGCAGGATGGTATATAAATGAAGCTTTTACAAAGTATATGGTTAAGGAGAATTACCACCTATCCATGGATGATGAGCGGAGTATCTATGCACATTTTGATAGAATTCTGCATGAAATCCCAGAGAGTTTTAGAATTACTGATTGAGGATGTAATTCTTAGGTTGTATATATTTCTGTAAATACTCCTAGTTTGTAAATACAACTATTTATTATTAATGAAATGGGATGTTTATGCACATGATTATGCAAAGTTTTATATGCTTGTGCTTATTTTATATGGGTGTTCTAAATTGTAAGAAACAATGTTAGAACTGTTTTGCGCAAAAGGCACTAATAAATATAAACTAGTGAATATTAAAGACTTGGATGATGATTAAGAGCTTTAACTCTTATTTCGATTCCTATCCTAATATTCCTCTTATTATATTTTTTATGTGCAAGTTTGCAGCATGATATTGTGCTGATTGTGAAATTATTAGAGAAACATGCTAAAATAACTATTAATTACACTATGTGTTAAATAAATTTTCAGGAAATGGCTTCTGCATCTAAGTCAATTGTTGCTGAGTTGAACAAGGGAGAAAAGCTGAACGGTGATAACTATGAGATGTGGCACCGAAAGGTTCAACTGATCCTTGAAGAGCAAGAGGCTCTTGAAACTCTTACTAATACCATGGTTGAACCACCAGTAGGTAACACTGCCCAACACAGGAGAGATATGGAAACGTATCAGACCTGGAAGAGGAAGAACAGTCTGGCTCGCATTACGATGCTAAGCAGTATGACTGATGCTCTCATGTGTGAGAATGAGGGGTTTGACACTGCGCAAGATATGTGGATTGCGTTGAAAGACAAGTTTGGTGGTACTTCTACTACCAAGCTTAGGAGACTTACAATTAAGTTTGACACCTACAGGAAGCGCCAGAATCATGATATGAGGCAGCACCTGAGAGAGATGTCAAATATGATACGTGAATTGAAGTCTGCAGGTCATACCTTAACTGATGAGCAACAAATCCAAGCAGTGATCCGGTCTCTTCCAAATAGTTGGGAAAATATGAAGATCAACATGACCCACAATGATAATATCAAGACTTTTGATGATATATCACGTCATGTTGAACTAGAAGATGAGCGCCTAGAGGCAGCTAAGGCTTCTGGTCAGCTTTACATGGCTGAATCCAGCAAGCGTAAGACTAAGGGTTTTATGCGCAAGGGAAAGAATGGGAACTTCCAGAAGGGAAAATGGAAGGGTCCTAAAGAGAACCTTAAGAAAGGTGGAAACTTTAAGAAAGGTGAGACCAGCTTCCAGAAAAGGGGCAAGAGTGCTGGGTTCAAGAAGGATAAAGCCAAATTGAAATGTTACAATTGTGGCAAACAGGGTCATTTTGCTCGTGAGTGCACTGAGCCGAAAAAGGTACGACCCAATTCAATAACTGATACCTATGTTTTGGTTTCTAGTTCTGTTTTACTTACTGAATCTCGTCCTTTGTGGACTGTAGACTCAGGAGCCACAGACCATGTAGCTAGAGACAGAGCAGCGTTCGTAGAATATCGTCGGATCAGTCAGGGGACTAGATGGATTTACGTGGGGAACAACTCTAAAGTTGAAGTGAAGGGTATTGGCACTTGCAAGTTGTTGATGCATGGTGGCCAAGTACTTTATCTCCATGATGTTTTATATGCTCCTGGAATCCGACGAAATTTAGTTTCAGTTATTGTCCTTCTAGGTTTAGGTTATGCACTAAACTTTTATGGTGTTTGTATGGATATTATTTTTAATTCTGTTTGTGTTGGTACTGGATATCTGTTAAATGGTTTTATTGTTTTAAATACCGAGTTAGACGGTTTTAATTCCAGTGATGGTTGTTTTTCGTTAATTGCTTCAGCTAATAATGTCAATGTTGATGTGAATATTTGGCATGCTAGACTAGGTCATATTGGCCAAGATAGGATGAACAGGTTGGCTAGAGAAGGCCTTATAGGTTCATTTAATAAGATAGAATTACCTATCTGTGAAAATTGTCTAGCTCGAAAAACAACTAGAAAGCCATTTGGAAAAGGAACTAGGGCTGAAAATCCATTACAGTTAATTCACTCTGATATTTGTGGTCCAATGAGTGTAAAAGCAAGGCATGGTGCCTCATATTTTATTACATTCATAGATGACTTTACCCGTTTTGGTCATGTCTATTTGATTTCTCATAAGTCTGAGGCATTGGATTGTTTCAATTTGTATTTAAACTTAGCAGAGAATCAATTGGATAAAAGGGTTAAAGCATTACGTACTGACAGGGGACGAGAATACCTTTCAGATCAATTCAAGGAATTGTGTGATGAAAAGGGTATACATAGACAGTTAACTGTTCCTAGAACTCCGCAACAAAATGGTGTGGCGGAAAAAAGGAATAGAACATTACTTGAAATGGTTAGGTCTATGATGGCGCAAGCAAGTCTTCCAGTACAATACTGGGGAGATGCATTGTTGACTGCCACTTATATACTTAACCGAGTTCCCTCGAAGTCAGTTACTTCCACACCTTATGAGTTATGGACAGGTAGAAAGCCTAACTTAACTTATCTGCGACCTTGGGGGTGCGCGGGATACGTACATGATCCATCCAACAAGTATGGAAAATTGGGTGCAAGAGGAAAGAAATGTATCTTTATTAGATACTCTGAGCATTCAAAAGGATATGTACTAATAGGTGAAAACTCGGATGGAAGTGTGACTGAGATAGAATTACGAGATGTGAATTTTTTGGAGAGTGAATTTCCTAAAAGAGGTGAAATTGATAGAGATATTCGATTCTACGAATTGGATAATCTGCTCGAGAATACAAATCTAAATACTCCTAGTGGGAGTGAAACTCCACTTGATATAAATATAGATCTACCTGGACCTTCTGTCCCTAGTGGGAGTAATAATGTTGTTGAAACAACACATTTAGATTTACCTTCTCGTAGAAGTAACCGTGGAAACGTTCCTCGTCTTCGTTTTGAGATTGAGGGGGAAGTGTTTATGGTTGCTTCACATGATGCTGATGAGCCTAAAAATGTGAATGAGGCTCTCAAATCACCCGACAAGGAACTATGGATTAAAGCCATGAAAGAGGAGATGGATTCAATGAAAAGTAATCATGTATGGGACTTGGTTGACTTATCGCCAGGAAGGAAAGCCATTGGAAATAAATGGGTCCTTCGAATCAAGCGAAAGGCGAATGGCACAGTAGAGAGACATAAGGCGCGTTTAGTCGCAAAAAGGTTATACTCAACAAGAGGGTATTGATTATGAAGAAACTTTTTCCCCTATGGTTAGGTTTGCTTCAATACGCCTTATTCTGGCAATCGTTGCACATATGGACTTAGAATTACATCAAATGGATGTAAAAACAACATTTCTCAATGGAGAACTGGATGAAGAAATTTATATGGAACAACTAGTAAATTTTATTTCACAAGGCCATGAGCGCAAAGTATGCAAGCTCAAAAGATCAATATATGGCTTGAAATAATCATCCAGACAATGGTACCTACGGTTCCATCAGGCCGTTGTGTCTTATGGGTTCCAAATGGTTGAAGAAGACCATTGTGTGTATATAAAACGGGATAAAGATAAGTATGTGTTACTATCTTTATATGTGGACGATATTTTGTTGGCTGGAAATTGTAAATAATATGTATTGGCCATTAAGAAATGGTTGTCTTCAAATTTTGAAATGAAGGACATGGGTGAGGCTGCCTATATATTAGGAGTCAAAATTACAAGAGATCGTTCAAAGAAACTACTTGCTTTGTCGCAAGAGACTTATATAAAGAAAATTCTTGAACGATTTAATATGGCTAATTGTAAGCCTATAGATACACCCATATCAAAAGGCCAAAATCTTAGTCTTGACATGTGTCCCAAAACTCCACAAGAACTAGAGAGTATGAAAAATGTTCCTTATTCTAGTGCTATCGGCAGTCTCATGTATGCTATGTTGTGTACAAGACCGGAAATCTGCTATGCGATAGGATTCGTAAGTAGATATCAATCCAATCCTGGACGGAAACATTGGATTGCCGTGAAGAGAATTTTGGCGTATCTAAAAGGTACTGCCGACTACTCCATTTGTTACCAAGGTGGAGATTTACGTCTCATTGGATATACAGATGCCGACTGGGGAGGCGATCTAGATGAGCGAAAATCTACATCAGGATATGCATTCCTACTCAGTAAAGGTGCTATCTCTTGGAGTAGCAAGAAACAGACATGTATTGCACTATCAACAATGGAGGCTGAATTTGTGGCTTGTTCGACAGCAGTACAAGAAGCTGTCTGGCTTAAGAGATTTTTGAAAGATCTGAATGTCTCTAAGGGCATGGGAAAGCCAGTAACTGTTTACTGTGATAGTCAAGCAGCAATTGCTTACACTAAAGACTCCAAGTATCACAGTAAATCTAAACATATAGAGACAAAATACAATTTTGTCAGAGACATAGTATCGAAGAAAGAAGTAATGATTCAATACATTTCAACCCATTAGATGGTAGCTGATCCTCTCACTAAAGCTGTGACTAGAGACGTCTATGAATCACATGCTAAGTCATTAGGGTTGCGTAGATTGTAAATGATATATTGAATCGTTGTACTGAATGATGTTATTATAGTTATAAATAAAATTAGTATCTGTTTTTGAAATCTTATTAGCATGTTATATTTCACATATGAATTGTTTTTATAAAATGTCGTCAAGTTAAGACCGGCATTCTTACACATGCGGTCGCCTCAGTTGTTTTGAGAGAACAAGTTGAGATGAGACACATATATAATGTAGAATATGAGAAACATTCTAAAAGGAGCTGATATATATGAAAATGTCGCCTTGACTGTGTCAAGATGAGGTTCTTAACAAATATACATATATTTTAGAACTGATCATGATAGACCCCACTATCATTGATACCTGATTTAGCTAGATATGAGATCTTAATGTGGCGCTAGAGAATGGCGAGCTTTTAAGAACTCGGGTTAGTCACAGGATGTGACTGAACTTAGATCTGTACAGTGAATTAAAGAAAGACATAATCGTTCTCGTTTAGAACGACAATCACTGTAACACGTGTTTCATACCTCGTGTGCTAGTAGTGACCGATACGGAAAATGAGAGAATGAATCCCTGCTTCCTCATTGTGTAAGTTCCATTAAAGTTATATAATACTTTAAATGATGTCCTTTTGTTCACTTTGTCTTAAAGTGACAGAATAGTGTTAGCACCTTTAGCGTGTTATTTCTATGGCTATGATAATACAGCCTATGGGGCATGTCTAAGGTAGCAGCTGTTTTGGAGACTAAGAGACTAAGATAGAATGGGAAGATTTAATACCTTTTATCTTACTTATGTGTTCACCGGCTAGCCAATTGTATTTGGAGATACAATTGTGAATACATTAAATGTGATAAAGTCAAGCATAGCTTCATGAGGGGTTAAGTATGCTTCGGACTGATAAAAGGGGTTATAAAATTAAATATAGGACACAATAATGAACAATATTATATCTCTTGTAAATAGAGAATTTACAATTGAGATTTTAAAGCTCCTTATTTTTTACATTGATTGTTCATAGGTCACACAGTATATTTGTTCGTATGAATACTCTTGTACGATTTTATGATAATGTCATAATTATGTTCTCTCTGATGGAGCTGTGTTGGACCCACTTGTGCGAGTGGGAGATGTTAGTATATATATATATATATTGGGTATATATTGGGTACACCTAAGATGGGTCCAAACCCAATTCTATGGTATTGGCCGATGAAACCCAACCCAACACAACACATTAACCACTTGCAACAGTTATAGAAATTAACTTCCCACTTATGCAGTAAGTGAGTGTTTGTAGGACACTGTGATATATAACACAGAGTGTCTATAAGTGGTTAGTGTGGCTTTTAACGTGAAATACAGAAAAGAGAGAAAACAGTGAAAGAGAGAGGATTCTTATACTGTGAATAGAGTTTGAGTCCCAATTATTGGTGGCTCTTTCCTGACCTGTGAAACATACTGTATTCGTTCCAGAACCGAAGTAAGGTATGTAAATGGATCACTTTCTTCCTATATTTATATGATTTAGAATTGTTCATCACTGATAAATAATAAATTCATATGAACCTCATTTTCAGAAAGCAACAACTCCTCTTAACTCTATAGGATAAATTCGTTGACATTGAAGGCGCTGCTATCTTAAATAATATTGCAACAAAGCCTGTTGTAGTCGCAATGCGTTTGAAAGTTGTCTCCTATAATAGTAAGTTACAACTATAACCATTAAATCATTCTATTTTTTTTTTTAAACTCATCCTTAATAACGATTTATTTTCTTATAGAGTTGTCATTACGTACAAATGCATCAACTTGCACTCTACGTACTTGGTAAACTGTTTAACTAAATAATTATCTCCTACCTGATTATTGATTCTTTTTAATCTAAATTCTTTCCCTAAACTTATTTATCTATTATATAGGCGAGATGAAAATAGAATCTACCTTGAATCCACTCTTGCTGAAAAGGAATGTCTTATTTCTTCACTAGCCTTAACAATGCCCATAAATCAGCCAATTGTTCTGATCAGTACTCTGCAAACTTCAGCTGAAATGGTATTACTTATTATCACATCTATCTATTTTTTTTTTTAAGTTTCAAACATATAACAATCATTATTCTGCACCTTTCAGAAATTGAACCACTGGATCAAAGCACAAATTCTTTTAAGTGATCTAGATCAAACATTTTGGTACATGGCTTGTGGAAAGTGTTACAAAAAAACAGGTGCTAACTTTGATACATCTTTTCACTATCGTCAATGCAAAAGCCATCCCAAGGTATATATAATATCTTTATTTTATAATGAATATACAATCTATTAAATTTATATCAAATAGCTGTTATTTTTGCTTTTACTATCAAATCTTGCTTTGATAGTAGACTTTGTGCATTTTATCAATCTTAATATTCATGCACCAAAATACTATTCATGCACCAAAATACGAATATGAAGATTTTAGCCAAAGCATTCTTGGTTTTGGATACTAATACGTTAGAAGTTATGCTTTGAGACAAATTGTTTCTATGTTGTAACCCATCTCTCTACTTACCATGATCGATGGTTTCTGAAGAAAGGTTTTTGTTTCTAATAATGATTTTGGATTTTTTTTTTCTGATTTATTTGTAAATCATCTGTTAAGTATCTTGTTGGTAGTGCCTTTTTTTTTTTTTTTTTTTTTTTTTTTCTCTTTCTCTTTCTCTTTCAGTTTTTAGACCAATTAGGGTAATATGAAAAAAATGGGCTGTTGTGAAGTTTTTTTTTTTTTTTTTTTTTTTTTTCTTTATTACTGCAGGCACTAATATGCATGATGTTGTCTAAATAAAGAATCTTGATTTTGCTTTGTCAGTTATTCCCTGTTTAGAGTAGTTTTTGTATCAAACATAATATGGCTTTAGATGGGAAGGTGTAAAGGTGAATGTAGATATGAACTATTCTCTTTGTGTTTTCGCATTACAATTAGAAATAAATAACCCAAATTTTGAAGATAAGTTTCGGGCAATATCTTGATATAGGGGTGGGTTATATTATGGTTTCTCTTGAACATTCTCTAATACTAGATTATTTCTCTATTGTTTTTATTTATGGTTCATTATTTACATAGTGCTTATATATCTCACAGATGTTGTGTAGAAGTTCATCTCACTGATTCGTCTGGAGTTATACCCGCAAGTGCATTTGGAGACAACACAGAGAAATTGTTAGATTGCTCTTCAAAATAACTAATGGAAAACGGTACATAGGTATGTTACACTGCAAATATAATCTCTAATACACAGTTATAGATTTTCATTTTATATATTATTAATATTATTTTTTTCATTAGGATGGATGGGTTGATATCTAGAGTTTAGCAGACATTTCCAACTATAAAGAATACATCATTCACATCAACAGTTGGAAGCAAGAATATGTCGGAGAAGAAAAGGTTAAACATAATGTCGTTCAACTTTTTGAAAGTTCCGAAATAAACTAAGTATATATCAATCCTATTGTAAATATCTCTAAACTAAATCCTACAAATTTTGTTGTAAATATCTCTAAAGCATAGTTCGACATGCTTAAAACAGGTACATCTAATGTTTCATATTTTTGTTTGTAAATACTTCTAAAACCTAGGTGGTAATGTTGAACTCCAAGTTCAATTGCAACATTAGAAGTACTAACAATTTTTGATTGTAAATATGTTTGTATCTATATATAAAAAAACATATATGCATGTATATAATATTTAAGGTTCAATATTACAAATTTGGCACGTGCGCCTCCAACTAGCATATATATATATATATATATATAAGGCTTTTCTATTTTAAATAAGTAGAACTCTCAATTATCAGTAAAAGCATCTTCATCCCTCTTTATATATATTCTTTTATTATATATTTATTCATTTATTTACAACAATTTCATGTTTTAGCTGTTTATAACCATATTTCAATAATTTATTTTAATCCTTAACCGAAATTATAGAAATAGCCCCAACCACTTAATTTTTTTAGTTTTTTATTTCCTAATTTTATTCCTTCCTTCTCTCTTCCACATCTCTTCTTTCCTTCTTTCTCTTCTTCTTCCATTTTCTAACTTGAACAAAGATGTGAATCTGATTTTTACTAAAAATTTTGCTCTGAAGATTTTAGTTGGAGCCAGCTTTGAGTTGAAGATTTGAGGGAAGTTATTTGGGGAAGTTTTTGGACAAAACCAATTGAATTGGCTGTTGAAGAAGTTAAGAGCGAGTCTTGTAAGTGTTTTTCATTTGCCGTTTTTTGAAAATAAAAATAAAAATAAAAACAATGTTTTTGATTTCGATTTTAAATTCAGAAAATGCATCTGGTAGCATTTGCTGAAAGCTGCATTTTAAAAATAAAAAATTTAAAAATAAAAACAGTAAAAACAGTAAAAACACGTCCGGTAGAATAACTGAAAATATTAAAAAAAAAAAATGTAGCATGAAGTTTGTATTTTATTTGATATTATGGTCTAACATTATAGGAAAAATTGGTGATAAACTAGTATTTAATTTATTTATTTTAAATAAAAATAATTAATTTTTTCATAACTTTTAAAATTTGCATTAATGTTAAGATAAGATTTAAGATAATATAAAAGATAAGATTAACCTTTCAAAAAAAAAAAAAAAGATTAGATTAAATTTGTTAAAAAAATAAAGATAATTTGCATTTAATAATATAAGATAAAGAAAAATTTTCCAGGTGTGTCTGACTTTAGAAGAATAAGAATAGTGTCGAAGAACAATGACCAACGAAGAAGAAGAAATTTTTCCATGTCTAAGTCCCTGGCTTTAAAGAACAGAACTGTTAACCACCAAAATTGGCGAATGACCAAAGAAGAATTTTCCACCTCGACACAAGGAGGACATAGGAATCTAGACACCATCCGGCTACCCCGATAAAGGGGGACCCCGACTGATTCGAGTGCATACCTCCTCCAACGGGGTTCGGCCCAGCCTTTCCCTAGCTTCTCAAGGATCCCGCCAGCATCTTGATTCAAAAGCATTGCCCCAAGCCGGACTACTCGTTAAAACCTATAGCGGGGTCCAACCCTGGCTTCCTATGAACCCCGTAACACCCCGACACGGAGTTCCACTAAGCATCCCGCTATGGTACCAGCTAGACACTCCCCTACTTCAGCAGTAGGATGCTTAGCGATTTACGCCTTCTGATATAACCAGCCCGCTAAGCAGGAAGATACAAAGTAGCAAGATTCTCATTCCAGAATTAAAAGATCCATAAAGACTTATTAAAATGCCACCACCCAGTCGAAACAGAGGAGACGTACTCCTTCTCGCCAGAGAGTCCTATTTTAAACAGGTCAACGCAGTTAGAATCCTCCTAGGAAGGAAAGATTTGCTTATGAGATTGACTCTTCCTAGAAGGGAAAGACTAGATTCTGTATGTAAAAGATCTGAGATTATCTCCTAAAAGAAAGGAGGTCCTGTAATTACCAAACCCTAGTCCGAAATTATAGGAGTGCATGGCAAGCAACATGACCAATATATACAACATCTTGCTCACTAGAAAGGGGGCCGAAAATATTATATCCAGGAACCCTACGACCAATTCTACTTATCGACACGCACGAGTTCACCATCACCACCATCTCCATTAGTGACCGAGCCTTCATGGTTCACTTCTAAAATCCTGAAAAATATAGTCCATGTATTTGTAACGTAAAGTAATGAATAAAAAGCTCTTCTTGTTTGTTCATTAGCGTTCCTAATCGTTTGTGCATTATTGAGGACCTAGTCGGTATTGAACTACTTGATACCTCTCCAACAGGGGTCATCTCCGATCTTGGTCCCCCTTAAAGTTGTTATTCGGAATTTCACCCCTAGTGACGATTTTCCGGTAACAAGAACAACAATTGAAGGAAGAAGAAGTAGAAGAAGAAGAACAACAACAACAATTGGAAGAAGAAATTTTTCCAAGTCTTTGGCTTTAAAAGAACAGAACAACAACTGGAAGGGACGGTCTCAAACAACTTTTTGATAAAGCTATAGATGTTATCATAATCAACCAAAACCGTTATATATTTGAAATTCCAGACAATTTCGGTAATTACCCAGTATCAGTCATCGTCTTTGCCAACAATCATGGCTGTGTTTGATCTCCTTCAATTAATTTTTTCTAAGTAATATATATTAAAAAGCAACCCAGATTTGGGTTTCTGGTTTTCTAAATTATTTTCAATTTTCAAAAAAGCAACCCAGAAAGAGAATAGAGTTGATTGATATTAGACTTGAAAAAGTAGTTGAAACAAATAACTCGGTGTGTTCTAATATTAATCTAGAGAAGGGGGGGGGGGGGGGGGGTGAATAGATTTTAACAATTTTACCCAATTTTCGCATTAAGTCAAGATTACGAAAATGCCCCAATCTAGTCAATATATATAACAAGTGTAATATGTGCGAAATTTAAATAACACTTGATATTTACGTGGAAACCCTCACGGGAAAAACCACAGGCTAGTAAGTGCACCACACTCGAAGCTCAAATCCACTAATTGTGATAGTGTATACAACCTAATCCTGGTTTTACGGCCTAATCCCAGCCAATATCCCGCTACCACTACCCGCAGCCCTGTAAAAGTGGATCTAGTCCAATTTGCTCATGTGACCACCTAATCCCGGTGAACGATCTAATCCCGGTCTATCACACAAGACTTACTTCTCCGAAGAGATCAACACCCTAAGTGAATATGCAATGATATCCAAATATGCAAGATAGAGCTAGGGTACTCTAGATGCTTACCTAGGATTATATGATGACAATAAAATCAATCCTAGATATGAAAATAGCTATATGACATGGCATACAACTTTAGCTAAGTAAATGATAACCAATCCTAGATACAAAGCTATCACAAATAATCTCAATCATGTTAATGAGATCAATTAGCTAGATGTTAGATAAACATGAACAATCCTAGCTATCACAAAATAACCCAATCAACACATAATCTCAATCATGTATGTAGAAATTAATCTAAACACATACAAGTAATATAAGAGATAAAATTGATAAGTAAAACACTAATATTAGATGAGATTAGTGTTCAACAAATCATACCATGTGTGTTGAAGAAGACCCATGCTCAAATGATGTTGAATGATGCAAGATGGAGATGGGTTTTGGGTTTAGAGAGTTAAATAAGCAATCTTGGTGCTTTCTCTCTCAAGAATATGGAGCCTCTCTCTCTAGGGTTTCATTTTGTGGCTCTCCCCTCAAAATGATGAGAAAGATATGTATTTATAGTGCCCAAGTGAAACTATGTCGTTTTGGAAGAAATAAAAAAACTATGGGCATTTCCAAGGTATACGCGTTAGTGCAGTAGCTCAAGATTCGAATGCTCTGAAACATGACCAAATGACATCCAAACCTTTCATATAATATATCGTTGGAAAGGTATGGATGTCTACTTTCTACTAGTTTTTACAGAATGACATTAAATGTTTTTAGAAAAAGTTATGGTCAATTGAGTGACCAAAGGTCAGAAACGGACAACAACATAGTTTCCCTGTTTTGGTGGTCACTTTGGAGATTTCAAAACCAATTCAAACGGTCATGAAATATTACGAATAATATACCGTTGGAAAGTTATGGGTGTCTAGTTTGTCCATAATTTTATAAAACTCAATTTGAAACTTTGTGTAAAAAGTTATGGTCACAAGACCATACAAAGGTCAGTTTTGAAAAATATTTAAATCATTGAAATCCAATATTTTGAACCTAGACACTTCACTACAAATAACCAAACCGAATCTACCACTTATCCAAGAGAAGAATGTGACCTTCTCAAGTGGTCAACCATCGTGCTAAGACATGCACACCATCGTGCAAGCACGGACGTTTCCGATCACTCAAACGGAAACGAATTACACCACACTTAAAGCTAACAAACATGAAGTGCTAATGTGTAATTGAATGCATCCTAATGCCTATCATGTCGTGGCATTATCATAGAACAAGATGCAATCAATTCAAATAAACATAAATAAAATTCATGACTTTGCATCCTAATGCCTAAACATACCATGGTATTTTAATGAGATAGATGCAATTAAATAATCATGCATGAAGAGATATTCAACAATTATGAATGCACACATATAAAAACACACAACATACAAGAATAAGAGATATGCATGAGTTGTGTGTGTGTGCAACTAGATCTCTTCAAAGCAAGTAAGCACTAGAATATACCTTTTGTGCTTCTTTTCTTGAGGTCTTTAGAGGGCCATTGAATGATCACCAATTCCTAGGCTACCCTTACATCAACCCCAACACGTGGTTTGTCCACGAAACAAGCCAATCAACAAATGGGAATCCTTACAATAGTCTCTCGTAGTCCCTTTAAAAAACTCAGCAACTACAATAAATAAATATTTGATTGCACTTTCTTTTTGCCTCCATTTGTACATTGAGATTTTTACTAGATCGTGGGTGGGATTAGTATTTGATTTTTCTTCTTCTATCTCTATCTTAATATAGAAGAGATAGCTTTCAAAAAAAAAATTAAAAAATTAAAAAATTGAAGAGATAGAGAGATGGAGGAGAATTGTGCAGCAGCAGAAAAAAGAAGACGCGGAAGAAGAAGAATTGTGCAGAAGAAGAGGAGAAGCAAAGAGAAGAAGGATTCAGAGTATAGCGAATGAATGAAGAAAAATAAATAAATGTGAGTTTAAAAACAAAATGAAAAATATAGAAAACATCTAAAACCTGTTTTTCAAAATTTTCATTTTTAACACAGATTTTGTTTTGTTTTCCATTTTGTTTTTATTTTTTTAAAATAAAATGAAAAACGGTTAACGAACACGAATTCAAAATTGTTTTTGGAAAACAAAAACAAAAACACCCAAAATAGGGATATAATCATTTTACCCCTATAGTTTGTAATATTAGACACTTTGCCCCATTTAGTTTCAGTAATAGTAATTTCCCCCTGAAAACTAAAATATTAGACATTGTACCCCCTCTAGTTTCAGTAAAGGCTATTTTCCCCCTTAATATTAGACATTTTACTCCCTGATCATTAGAAAGTCCGTTAGTCAACATCTTTGACCGTCAAAAAATCAGTTAAATAATATAATTACCCTTAAATATATTAGTTATGCCCCCACTAATTGTTTTTAAAGAAAAAAAAAATCAGAAATAAAAAAATTAAACTAATAAAAGTATTTTTTTAAAAAAAAATAATTGAAAATAAAAATTATAAAATTTAATTAAACTTTAATAAAAAAATTATTTAAACAAAAATAAATATAAAAAATTAAACGTACAAATATAAATTTATTTAAAAAATATTAATATAAAGAATGAAATGTAAAAATAAAATTTTCATTTAAAAAAACATTAATATAAAGAATGAAATGTAAAAATAATCAAAATTTTTAATTAATGTAAAAATAATGTAAAAAAACATTAATATATATATATATATATATGAAATATTGAATGATTTAATTAAAAGACATTAATATAAAGAATCAAATGTAAAAATAAAAATTTAAATTACAAAACATTAATATAAAGAATGAAATGTAAAAATAATTAAAAATTTTAATTAATGTAAAAATAATGTAAAACACATTATTATTATTTTTTTTGAATAACTGAATTTTTTTTTATATTAAAGTTTAATTAAATTTATAATTTTTTTATTTTCAATTATGTTTTTTTTTAAAATACTTTTATTAGTTTAATTTTTTTTTTCTGATTTTTTTTTTCTTTAAAAACAATTAGTGGTGTCTTTAGAGGGCATAACTAATGTGTTCAAGGGTAATAAGGGCATTTAAATGATTTTTTGACAGCCAAAGTTGTTTACTAACGGACTACCAAATGGTTAGGGGGTAAAATGTCTAATATTTTGATTTTCAGGGGGGGGAAAATAGCCATTACTGAAACTAGAGGGGGCAAAATGTCTAATATTTTGGTTTTCAAGGGGGAAAATGGCCATTAGTAAAACTAGAGGGGGCAAAGTGTTTAATATATCAAACCAAAATATTGTACCGGACAGCCCCTAAGATGTGTAAAATCTCTTAAATTTTCACATTATTTTTTGTGCATTATAATTGATGTAACATGGGTTTAGGTTTTTTTTTTTTTTTTTTTTTTTTTTTTTTTTTTTTTTTTTTTTTCTTTGAAATAAAACTGAACATCAAACACCAGAAGGAAAGATACAAGAAGGGTTGACATTCAGCCAAAGTTGGTCCTCCGAAATGGAGATAGCCCTAGAAGCTAGGATGTGAGCTAAACTATTGCCGCTACGGGGAATAGCATGACATTTAGGCACACCTACCTGATGAGGTCGTTTGTGTACTCAACAAAATAGTAATAATAATAGTTTTTGGTTGATTCTTGAAAACTCTTTTAAAACCACTTAAATCGTTTTGAAATGTGATTTGATAGCAAAATAATGAGCAAGTTCGTTCCACAGGGAATGGAGTGTTAATTAGATAAATTGACTAATCTTAAAACAATAAAACAAATCATAGTATTTGATAAATGTGTGGTTTCTAAAGCCACCAATGCTAAACTACTCAAATGAAAATACACAAAAATGTTATGAAAAATAGAATACTCAACACCTTGATAAGAATAGTGATAAAATCAATTAATGAGAGAACTAGGGAATAGATCGATTAACACTTGGATGTGGGTAAGCTACTAGCATCATTAATGTACCAATCTCATTATGTTAACCACTTAGAGGCTTAGATTAGTGGGGTTGATATACCCACCACTAATCTATCCTATCCAATGGGTTCTTAATCACACAAAGATTGTCAATCCACATGTGAATATATAACAAATTATTCCACTCAAGATAGCAATCAACAAGTGGTATACAAGTCAATTATAATGAATGGAATCTAATTAAATTGAATGAATAGAACACATAAGAGATTCATTACAAGCTAGACTAAACCCACAACCAATTGTTCCTCAAATCTATCCCCTAGATTAGGGGTTTAGTTACACATAATTGCAATGAATGAAAAGAAGTAAATGATAAGGAAATAACCCTTGGGTCACCTTCTTTAAGCTCGATCCTTCTTCTCCTCTATGCTCCTAGATGCAAGGAATGGAGGTTGAGGAAATGTCTTGGGATGTGGGTGTTTTGGTGGAAAGTTACTAAGGATTTTGGTGGAGAAATGGTGGGATGAGGAATGATGTAGTGAAGTAATCAAGGTTTTGTGTTGAGGGTTGGATGGATTAGATGAGTTCAAGGAGAGAAATGGAGGATGATGAATAATGTTCCATGGATGATGATCTAGATCTGAAATGAAAATTCTCTGAATTTTTGCTATGATTTTCGATCCTTGAAAATGAAGAGACGCTCCATATATATACTCACTCATGGACATGTACTGGTAACGACTTGATTCGCTGATGTGGAGCCTTGGTCGCTATTTGGTCGCTATGGCGACCATGGAGCGTAAAACGGTTAGATGAAAAGGTCGCTCTGAAAACCATCTTTCTCGCTATTTGTCAAGTGGCGACCATGACCAAAATGTGTAGAGGTCGCCACTTGTATCCTCTAGGTCGCCATGGCGACCATAAGTGGCGACCTTGGAAATGTGAAGAGGTCGCCATTTGTACCATCAAGGTTGCCATGGCGACCCTAAGTGGCGACCATGCCTTGAGCGCACTAGGTCGCCACTTGCAAGGGAGGTCGCCAGAGCGACCCCAAGTGGCGACCTCACCTGATTGTTTTTGTGACCTTCTGTCGCCATGGCGCTCAAGTGGCGCCCAAGTGGCGACCTTCTGATGCCTTTGGGAACTCTTCTGTCGCCATGGCGCTCAAGTGGCGCCCTCTTATGTCCAAGTGGCGAAAATGCCCTGTTTCTTCTCATTTGTGAGACATTTTCGCACAAGTCCTCCACCTTCATCTCAATTGCTTTTGAAACCTAATAAAACCTGAAACACTCAATTTAACAACATTAAACACGGGGAAATGCCCGAGAATCAAGCAAAAAGAAACGGAAATGAGGGCCAAAATCATACCAATTTTGGCCTGATCACTACCTCTAAAAACAAGACCATGATATCTTTGATTACAAAGCAAGCATCACTCAGGTCAGAAGAAGGAGAGTTAAGAGCGGATGCTACCCTAGAAGCGTCAACTTCTGCCACACAAATAGGAAGATTCTGAATTTTGGCTAGAAGGAGACCTTCCCGAAGAGCTAAGAACTTGCCTGTTTCAGCAGGGAATGAGCCCGCAATCTGTTTTGCCACTGTCGCCACTATCCAGCCACTGCTATCCCTTATCACAGCCCCCACCCCAACAACAGACTTTCCATCTCTAACCGAGGCATCAGTGTTTAGTTTTAAGGAGCCCTGAGAAGGCGGAATCCAATCAGAAAATTTGGGAACTAGGGCTTGCTGAGGACTTGAGCATAAGGCTATGCGAGTGTTTTGGAACTCAGTAAGGAAATTTTCTGCCTAACAAACTACATCACCAGGATTCTTGACCTTCCCACCAGTTAGTAAGGAATTTCAGTTTTCCCAAATGCTCAACAGAATAACACACACGAAAGCCAAATTGTCCGCACCAATTCTGGGCAACAGTCCTGTAAGGACTTCAAAAACAGGGAGATCCTTGAAAAAAGAAAGCCAAGAAATGAACCTGGTGTTGCCCTAAATTTTCCGAGAGTTCTTACACCAAAGCAAGGCATGGGACATAGTTTCCATACTCCCCCCACAATGATTACAGCAGGCATTCGGTACTGAAAGTTCACAAATTAACACAGTGTATATACAAATATTAATCTAGAGGGGGGGGGGGGGGGGGTGAATAGATTTTAACTAATTTTCACCCAATTTTCGTTTAAGGTCAATATTCCGAAAATACCCCTAATAGTCAATATAAAAACAACAAGTGTAATATGGTGCGGAAATTAAATAACACTTGATGTATACGTGGAAAACCCAACCACTGGGAAAAAACCACGGGCTGTTTAGTGCGCCACACTAGAACCTCGAAATCCACTAATTGAAATGGAGTTTACAACCTATGTAGACCTTGTCTAACACACGGTCTATAACCCCCCACTTCTACCCCGCGGGCCCTTAAAAGTGGCTCTAGTCCATCTTGCTTGTGCCCTAAGCAACCTTAGCCAACAAGACTTAAATTCTCAATGAAGAGATAATACAACCTATGTGAATATATAAAAATACTCAATACATGCAATAAGAGCTAGGCAACCCTATATGCTTATCTAGGATGATAATATGTCAATAAAAATACTCCTAGATATCAATAGCTAAATGACATGTCAAATAGCTTAGCTAACAATAGATTATAAAAACCTAGATAGCTATCACAATACAACACTCAATCATGTCATCACAAACAATCTCTAGTTTGAATATAAGATATTAATCTAAGATCATTCAAATAATAAAAGAGATGCCTTGATAAATAAAACACTAAATATCAATGGATAAAAGTGAAGAACATACCAAGGGAAGTGTGATGACCAATACTCACTCAAATAAGCAACTAGCTATGTGAGAAGATGCTTAGATGATCTTTGATGCATATGTGTATGATTTGAGTGTATAAAAATGAGTTCTTGATTTAATTTTCTCTTAAAAAATCTCTCTTTTAAGTTTAGGGTTCGTTAGAGTCAGAGAACTGAGTTAGAGAAATGAGAAAGTGTGATATTTATAGATATCAAGAACAGGGCAAGTGAAAAGACAATATTGCCCTTGAAATCACCGATCGGCTATTTCATTCTGCGGTCGTGGCTGCAGAATTGAACCGTCGAATTGAACCGGAGAAGCAGGGGATCATTCGGTGACCAGATTCGGCGGTTAATCGAAACCGCCGATCAAAACCCAAAAAGAAACCGACCTAAAATATCTAATTCGGCGGTTTCATTCGACGGTTTCGAAATAGCCGATTAAACCGCCGAACAGAGATCGAGGATAATAAATGCATCAGGTCAATTTGACGGTTTAGATTCGGCCAATCCAGAGCTCTCTGGAATCAAACGGCGGTTTCCATTCGGCGGTCATGGCCGCCGATTAAACCGCTGTTTCACCACTGAAGGTGAAACCAAAAGAGAAGCCAAGGGCATTCTCCGAAGGCGATCTTCACGTAAAACCAAGCACATAATCGTGCAAGCGCAGACGTTTCCGAATATATCCGGGAAACGAATTACAAGACACTAAAACACACACCAAGAAATAACAAGCAAAGTGCTAGTGTGAAAAGTGACATTTGAAGAGAATGCACACAAAAGTAAAGCATACATATGCAAACATTACAAGTGAGTGTGTGCAACTAAATCTCTTCAATAAGAAAATAAGCACATAAGATATACCTTTGAGTGCTTGTCCACCTTGAGGTCTTGAGAAGGGTCATTGAGCATGATCACCTATCACCTAAGCTACCCTTTACAAACAACCTCAATATATGGTTTATCCACGAAATAAGCCAATCAAAAACCGGGAATCCTTACAGGTACTATCTTCCGACTCCACAAATTGTACATCGATGGGATAGCATTTCGGTAAGCCCTCCATACAAAAATTTTGATTTTAGGAGGAATGTTCAGGTTCCAGAGGGTCTTCCACCAATTTCGGACAGCAGAGCAATTAGAGGGGGAGGAGGGGATCCTTTCCTGGAGGGCCACTTGGTAACCACTCTTAACTAGATATTGACCCTTTTTATCCAAATGCCATGCAAGGCAATCTGGACCACCGAAAATGCTGATAGGGATTGAAGAGAATACCTCAACATCAGTTGGAAGGAAAGCCTGATGCAGCTTAACTAAATCCCAACGATGGCATGAGGAGTCAATGAAATTAGCCACTTTCAGGTTTAGATTTAAATAGGGAGAGATTGGCTTAAAAGTGGAAGGCCTAGGGATCCACAGGTCAATGTAAACCTTGATGCCATTCCCATTTCCCACCTTCAATCGGAGGCCTTTCACTAGAAGCGATCTTCCCCAAAGGATGCTTCTCCGGACATGAGAGCTGCCCGGTTTTAGAGAGGCTTGGATAAAGTCTTCACTTTTGAAATACTTTGCTTTCAGAATCCTAACAGCTAGGGATTCTAGGGACTTAAGAATTCTCCATGCATACTTAGCTAAGAGAGCCTGATTGAAAATGTGAAGGTCCTTGAAGCCTAAGCCTCCACAACTCTTGGGAAGGCAGAGATCATCCCACTTTACCCAGCTCACCTTCCGTTTGCCATCCTTTGATCCCCACGAAAATCTAGAAATAAAGGCACCCAATTCTTTACAGAGCCCAACTGGAAGCTGGAAAATGCTCATCATGTATGTTGGAATAGCTTGAGCAACCGCTTTGATAAGAATTTCTTTTCCTTCAAAAGAAAACATTCTGCCCTTCCAAGATCTAACCCTTTTCCAGACGCGCTCCTTTATCTGATCAAAAGTCTTTTTTTTTTTTGTTTTTTTTGTTTTTTATTTCTGCCCACAATGGATGGAAGGCCTAGTTACTTGTCTTGAGTGTTTGAGCTAGGAATCTGGAAAATCCCCTGAATTTCGTGTCTAAGAGGAGGAGGCACGTTTAGGCTGAAGGTCACCTGAGATTTCTGTAGATTCACCTGTTGTCCTGACCCTTTTTCATACACCTCTAGCATGTTTCGGATGGTATGGCAGCATTCTCGCGAGGCATTACAGAAGAGAACGCTATCATCTGCAAAAAAACAGATGGCTAACTAGAGGGCTGCCTCTGTTGTATTTAATCCCCAAGGCCCGACCATTCCTCTCAGAATTCCTGATTAGGCCGAAGAGAGCTTCAGCGCAGAGGATAAAAAGATATTGAGAAAGGGGACATCCTTGCCTTAGCCCTCTTGAAGGAAACACTCAACTAGCCTGTTTTCCATTTAATAAGAAAGTTAGGGAAGCTATGGAGATACAGTCCATGACCACAGAGATCTATTTTGGGGGGAAAGACATTCTTTCCATCACTGCTAAGAGTAATCCTCACTCCACCCGGTCATAAGCTTTACTCATGTATAGCTTTAGAGCCATGTGACCACTTTTACCTTCCTTTCTATGGCTGATGGAATGCAGAATTTCAAAAGAGACCAGCACGTTATCGAAAATGAGACACCCAGGGATGAAAGCCAACTGGTTTGGTGAAATAATAGTAGGAAGGTGCTCTTTTAGTCTGTTGGCCATTGCTTTGATGACTATCTTGTAAACTACACTGCACAGGGAGATAGGTCTGAAGTCCTTAATGGATGAGGGCTTTTTAGTCTTAGGGATAAGGGCGATGTTAGTATTGTTGAACTCTCTAATTGAAGCACCATTATTCAGAATATTGAGATAGACTGCAGTCACTTCAGGGCCTGTCACATTCCAAAATTTCTGGAAAAAAATTGCTTGGAAACCATCCTGCCTAGAGCCTTAGTTGGGTTCATATCAAAGACTGCCATCTTCACTTCTTCAGCTGAGAAATCTACCCCAAGACTCAGCTGCATGCTATTGTCCAGCCTATTCTCAATAATCTCTGTAGCTTTAGAGATATCTATGGTACTCGGATTAGATGATTGAAAGAGAGAGGCATAATAAGACCCAATAATGCGAGCTATACCCTCTTCTGACTCTTGGACTTCGCCATTATTGTCCACCAACCTGTGAATGGAATTTTTCTTTTTCCTTATAGTGGCTCTATTGTGGAAGAATTTGGAATTTCTGTCACCAGCAGTTAACCAATCAGCTCTTGTCCTTTGTCTCCAATACACCTCTTCCCGTTCAAGAAGGCCTTCCAGGTCCCTTTCTAGCCTCTTGATTTGATCCATGACGCTATGTTCGTTACTCATAGCATACAAAGACTCAATTAATTTTTGCTTATCATCAATTGATTTCCTCAGAGATCCAAATCGCTCTTTGCTCCAACCAACAAGCTTTGAAGCACACCAGTGGAGTTTCACTCTAAGTTCCTTAGGGTTTCGGGGGGGTCTTTTGTCTACCCAAGCTGATTTAATCACTTCTGAAATATCATTTTCTTTTAACCAAAACGGTTCAAATATGAACCCCCTGTTTCTGTCCCTAGCAACCCCATAAGATGAACCAAAGTTTAAGAAGATAGGACGGTGATAAGAGAAATTGTATCCTAAGTGCTCCATAGTGGCTTGATAGAAGGTATTGAACCATTTCTCATTTACTAGAAACTTGTCTAATCTCTCATGAATATTATTACTGCCCTCTCTTTTGTTATTCCATGTGAATCTCGGCTTTGAGAACCCCAAGTCGATCAAATCACAGTCATTAACTGCCTATCTAAATCCTCCCAGACCTTTAAACATATTCACAGCCCCTCCCAGTTTCTCTAAACAGCTCAGAAGATCATTAAAGTCCCCTCCGCATACCCAAGGAAGGTCATCAACTGCACATAGTCGTCGAAGTAAATCCCAAGAGGAAGGTCTGAGACTAGGATTTGGGTTGCCATAAAACCCCGTGAAGCGCCAAAGAAAGCCCTCTTCCATTTTAACATGAGTATCGATATGCCCCGGCGAGTAACAGAGAACTGTCATATCCAGACTGTCTTTCCATAACAATAGTAAACCATCACTTTTCCCTCTACAATCGACACTAAAATCCCCTGAATATCCTAGCTGGACACGCATTTTGCTAACCCACTACCCACCAGTTTTTGTTTCAGACTGAAAAACCCAGTCCAGGGAATACCTCCTCAACAGCCTCTTCAAGGCCACGAACGTACGGGGATTCCCTAGTCCCCGCATGTTCCAGCAAATGCCTATCATGGCTCTCGACGGGCCTGTGACTCAAGCTCCGCTGATAAAACAGTGTTTTCTGCTAACTGCACCATCTTCTTTTTCTTTTGATCCCAGTTATCCTCTAAAGATACTACCTTTCCCTTCCTTTTTGCAGCACTAGTCTGCTCTAGTTCAAAAGAGGAGGAGAGATTAACTAACGGTGATGTTAAAATATGATTACCTGGAGATTTCAGTGAGTCCTCCTTCGAAAAACTGAGGTTTCTTTTAGAGCTTGGAGACATTAGTTTTTTAGGTGAACTTTCTTTCTTTGAGTTTTTCTGGGTAGTCTGACTAGCCACTAACATCCTGTGCATTGGACTAGAGATCTTCACTCCTAGTTGGGGACTTCGAGACCCTCTTGCAACACGCTTCCACTTCCTCACATTTGTTTCCCCTGAGAAGACCTTCTTTGATTGTTTGAAGTCGTTTGCCTGTTAAGTTACCAGTGTTGTATCCCCCGAATAGGCCACAACTCCTTCCATTGTTGCAGCATGTCCCGAATTCTCTAATTGGTCTGACTTCATCTCACTATGCTGAATTGATTCCATAGATGTCTTAGTTAAACCCAGCTTCGGCATTGCAACGTCCGACGATTCTACATTGATTGGTTCTATTGTTTTGTCAGCCACTGTCACGTTCCCTCTTTTTTTCTCATTAGAAATTGCCACTGAGTCCCCACTGTCTACTCTTTCAACGATTTGTTTGAGATTGTGATACATCCTACCTTCTCCTGAATCTTTTAAGGGTCCATCCTGGACAGATCCAGACTTAACTTCTCTCGACCCCGAATAACTTTTACTTCCCTGTCTCTGAG
Source organism: Acer campestre (assembly GCA_954870605.1). NCBI lineage: Eukaryota > Viridiplantae > Streptophyta > Magnoliopsida > Sapindales > Sapindaceae > Acer > Acer campestre. The sequence continues at coordinate 20,077,756 of OX940800.1, read as the reverse complement.
ATGTCATTTTTGATCGTTCCCCTATAGCTACCCGCATCCAAGCACCAAACTTAGTAGAGGTTCCTTCGAGAGCCTCTGTTCTAGCTTCCACATCAGGACATTCCTTGAGGGCATGCCCAATTTTTCCACAAGCGTAGTAGAATTCCGGGAGTCTTTCATAGGTCAGAGGGGCAACCACCACTTTTTTGTTCTCATCCAGCCCTAGTTTGATAAACCTCTTTAGAGGCTTGGATATATCAATTTGTACCTTGACTCGAAGGAACCTTCCCCTGCATTCCTTGGATTCCTTGGATTCCACTGGAATTTCGATGGCCGGCCTAATCTATTTTGCAATTTGTAAGGATTCCCAGTTTTTGATTGGCTTATTTCGTGTGCAAATCACATATTGGGGTTGTTTGTAAAGGGTAGCTTAAGTGATAGGTGTTCATGTTCAATGACCCTTCTCAAGACCTCAAGGTGGCCAAGCACTCAAAGGTATATCTTGTGCTTACTTTCTTATTGAAGAGATTTAGTTGCACACACTCACTTGTAATGTTTGCATATGTATGCTTTACTTTTGTGTGCATTCTCTTCAAATGTCACTTTTCACACTAGCACATTGTTTGTCATATCTTGGTGTGTGTTTTGTGTCGTGTAATTCGTTTCCCGAATATGTTCGGAAACGTCCGCGCTTGCACGATAATGTGCTTGGTTTTGCACGAAGATCGCCTTCGGAGAATGCCCTTGGCTTCTCCTTTGGTTTCACCTTCATTGGTGAAACGGCGGTTTGATCGGCGGCCATGACCGCCGAATGAAACCGCCGTTTGATTCCAGAAAGCTCTGGATTGGATCTGCGGTTACGATCGGCGGTCAGGCCACCGAATCGAAACCTCCGAATTAGACCTGATGCATTTATTATTCTCGGGTTTGATTCTGCGGTTTAATCGGCGGCTTGGCTGCCGAATTGAAACCGCCGAATTAGATATTTTAGGTCGGTTTCTTTTTGGGTTTTGATCGGCGGTTTCGATTGACTGTCGAATCTGGTCGCCGAATGATCCCTTGCTTCTCGGGTTCAATTCGGCGGTTACATTCTGCGGCCACGACCGCATAATGAAACCGCCGATCAGTGATTTCAAGGGCAATTTGGTCTTTTCACTTGCCCTGTTCTTGATGCCTATAAATATCATACTTTCTCATTTCTCTAACTTAGTTCTCTGACTCTAAAAGAACCCTAAACTTGAAAGAGAGATTTTTGAGAGAAAATCAAATCAATAACTCATTTTTATACACTCAAACTATACACATGTGCATCAAAGATCATCTAAGCATTTTCTAGCATAGTTAGTTTGCTTAGTTGCATGGGTTTTGGTCATCACACTTCCCTTGGTATGTTCTTCACTTTTATCATTGATATTTAGTGTTTTATTTATCAAGGCATCTCTTTTATTATTTGAATGATCTTAGATTAATATCTTATATTCAAAATAGAGATTGTTTGTGATGACATGATTGAGTGTTGTATTGTGATAGCTATATAGGTTTTTATAATCTATTGTTAGCTAAGCTATTTGACATGTCATTTAGCAATTGATATCTAGGATTGCATTTGTTGCTATATTATCATCCTAGATAAGCATATAGGGTTGCCTAGCTCTTATATGCATGTATTGAGTATTTCCATATATTCACACATAGGTTGTTTTATCTCTTCATTGAGAATTTAAGTCTTGTTGGCTAAGGTTGCTTAGGCCACAAGTAATATGGACTAGAGCCACTTTTAAAGGCCTGCGTGGTAGAAGTGGGGGGTTACAGACCAGAGTGTTAGACGAGGTCTACATAGGTTGTAAACTTTATTTCAATTAGTGGATTTCGAGGTTCAAGTGTGGCGCACTAAACAGCCCGTGGTTTTTTCCCAGTGGTTGGGTTTTCCACGTATACATCAAGTGTCATTTATAATTCCGCACCATATTACACTTGTTGTTTTTATATTGACTATTAGGGGCATTTTCGGAATATTGACCTTAAACGAAAATTGGGTGAAATTTAGTTAAAATCTATTCACCCCCCCTCTAGATTGATATTGTATACACACCGTGTTAATTTGTGAACTTTCAGAATTGCTTTCGCTGCTTGACGGTTCATACATATAAGGGGGAGATTGTGTATTTGAACCCACATCTCTACTTTGTTGAAACCTAAACTGGAAATGTCTCCTGCGCCTTTTGGTTTTTCTAGGGCAATCAGACTGTTATCAAAATGCCATGGACTTCTTGCCCAAATTGTATCACGTACCTCTGGGTTTTGGAAATAGAACATAAAAACATTATCCACTATTACTTCGACTTCTACCTAACCGAAAGTGCTCCAAATCTGCTCGATAACTCCTATAAAAGCCTCTCTATTGACTCTTTTTGTTGATAGCACTTTCCCCACTAGGCAATGGGAAACATCAGAGGCTCCCACTAGCTTGGCTTCTCCCTTGATTTGAAATACCGGTTCCTTGTCCGAGAGAGATAATGTCTCACACAATTTCACTAGCTCCGACTACCCCATGACCACAGATCTAACTGGATGCTCCTCCCTTTCACCAATTATGGAGCAAAAACCTTGTACGAGACCCGATCTCATCTTCTCTACGCAAGAGGAACTATCGAGAAGACCTATAAGAGAGTGTGTAACATGGGTTTTGTGTTACTGACAAAATTTGGATGAGGGCTTTGTTCATATGGCAACTTACAAGTTGCAAAGATCAAAACTGTCCACTTCTAAAAAAAATATCATTTATGTCATTTTCTGAGTTGCTTTTACCAAATTACCCTTGATTTGATTCATATCAAAATGACCTGAGTACCCTTCATTAATCCCCTAACTTACAAATATTACCAAAGTACCCTTACCATTTTCCCTCTAATACCTACAGCACCAACAACTGGGGTTGAGAATTTGAAACATCATCAATCAAAGGGAGAAGCGAGAGGCGACTAACATCGTTATCGGCACCGTTCCATCTCCATCACCGAACCCGACCAAAGCCCCGATTCATTAAACCCTATTCACCATTTTCGTTGTAACACCCTCTGCCAACAATCCTGATTCAAACCCCAACATCGACCAAACATCCATCAGAACCAGAACCAGAACCCGAAGAAGAAGAAGAAGAAGAAGAAGAAGACGAAGAAGAAGAAGCCCAGAAGAAGGGGGAAAGAAAAGAAGAAGAAGAGGAGGAGAAGCGACTTGGCGACAGGAAACCTACATCAGAACAGAGGTATTGTGTTGCGTTTGTAATTTCCTGCCATGTTTTGAACTATTAATTGTGAATTCTGCCCCGTGCGTTTTGGTTGTGATTTTTAGGCAATTTTGAACTGTTAATTGTGAATTTTGGGGCCCTGTTACTTCCCCTTGTGCTTTTCTGTAGCATTTGATGATAATGCTTGTAAAGGGCTCCTCCCTCCCCCCCGGTTCGTTTCTGTTTTAGCTTTTGTGGAAATATAAGGAAATTGCAGTCAACTCTCTTCCTATATTTTTTGAAGCAGTTTTCTACTTCACTCTTCCTCTATTTTGATTTCATGATTTTACAACTTCAGTCTTCAATGGTCGTAGTGTGTTGGGTTGATTGGTTCTCTTTTAAGGTTTGACTGGTGGTGTGATATGTACTAATTTGAGAGAGCCCAACAAATAGAATTGGTACCCCGAATTAAGAAAGAATAACCCCCTAATAGAGAAAATATTTAGAGAAGAACAGAGTTTGGAAATAACAATAACAATATTCATTCTGATTTTATTTAATTGAAATCATACCATATATAGGTCTTATACTGTAGTTGTAACATAACTCCCAACTAGTATCCGATAATCCTTGGTGGTGGTTTTTGTTATAAGGGTTGGGAATGATAGATTTGACCTTGGAATTAGATGTGTGGCCCGGGAATTTGTTGAATGTTAATATAAAGCTTTATATCTGAATTTCACACTTAATTTCTAGGCTTCATACAAGATTAATAGGCCTTACATGAATTTCCTTGGCTTCAGTTTCACACTTGAGATTCTCGTGCCTTACATGAATTTCCCTGGCTTCAGTTTCTCACTTGAAATTCTCGTGCCTTACATGAATTTCCCTGGCTTCAGTTTCACACTTGAGATTCTCGTGCCTTACATCCATTTCCCTGTCTTTTTCCTTTTTACAATGCATTTTGTTCAATTTTGCTATGTTTAATCTCTGTTTAACTTTCTTTGTTTATCCTTGTTTGAAATGCCCGACCCTAAGTATATGTTATTTTTGTTTTGTGGTAAAGCAGATGCCTAAAAATCCAAACAACAATCTATGGCGTTTCCCAGACCACAAAGAGTGGGTGGTTGAAGTTAAAGTAAACTCTCAGAGCAAGAAAAATCTAATTACAGATATTAAGGAGGTCCTAAGGAGTTGTGGCATGCTTCAAAGATTTAAGCAAGGCCCGTTTGGCGATTACTTGGATTTGCCATAACCGTTGAAGATTCATGGATTACTTATTCACAACCTTTTAAAAAGGGAGGTTATTAAGCCCGAACAAAGAGAGGATGAAATATGGCTAGGTATTGGGAGGTCGCAGGTTCGTTTTGGGAAAGAAGAATTTTGTGTCTGTAGTGGTCTGAGAATGGGCCTGCTGCCTCAAGGTTTCAATAAAAAAAAAGATGCTAAAGAGGGTTCTTTGTTAAAGAAATATTTCAAAGAGAAAAGGCCGACTGCTGACCTATTGTATGCCACTATGAAAAGGCTCACGAGCAAGGAGGGTGAAGACGTATTAAAGATGGCGTTAATCTTTATGGTTAGCCAATTTTTTGGCACAGATGATGGATGGAAAGCCATTCCTGGATGGATGTTTGCATTAGTTGAGGACGAAGAAGCTTTTAAAAAGTTTCCGTGGGGGTCTTACATATACAGTATTACACTGTTTTGGCTGAAGAGATTTACACAGCAACACATTCACACACTGAGAGGTACAACTAAGGAGGAAGAGAAGAAGAAGGAGGAAGAGAAGAAGAAAGAGGCAGAAGGAAGGGGAAGGGGGAAAAATAAAATAGAAGGAGAAGATGGAGAAGATGGAGAAGAGGAAGATGGAGAAGAGAACAAAGAAACGGAAGGGCAAGAAGTGGATGAGAAAATAGAAGGAGAAGAGGAAGTTGGAGAAGAGAACAAAGAAAGTGAAAGGCAAGAAGTGGATGGGAACAAACAAATAGAAGGGCAAGAAGGGGGCGTGGATGAAAACAAAGGAGGGCAACTCCCGGAAATTGAGGTGCCTGTAAAGAAGAAATCCAAGAAGCATACCCTAAATATATTTGGGTTTACTCTACCATTTCAGGTATGACTTATATTTTCTCATCCCTTTGTACATTACACACAATATTCATGTATATAACAATAGAATAACATTGTATGATATTTAATTAAATAGGTATGGGCTGTGGAGAGAATAACTCGATTGTCGAATGTCGTCGGTACACAGTACCGTACCGGGTATCCACGTTTTAACAGATGGGATTTCAATAAAAGGGTTACCAATATCGAATCTAGATTCATATCATCGGTGTGTATTTCAATAGTTTTCGTTTTATTAGTTTTATAATAATACCGAATTGTTACAATGTAAGTCCATAAGATTGATTTTGGGGCTCCTTACACATGCAGATGTCATTTTTTCCTTGGGAGGTTACGAGACATGAGAAGGGGACGGATTACTATAAGTCGTTGACGCCGGACTATGTGTGTGGCCCACTGATACACAAGGGGAAGGGTTTGTTAGAGGCAGCTCAAAAGGTAATTGAAAATGAAGAGAAGGTTAGTTTTGATGAGGACCATGATCAGAATTATAAAGTGGATGGTGGGGATGAATCTATGTACAATCGTACAACATCATCCTTTGTGAGATCATCGGATGATCCCCCATCTAGGAAGAAGTTGTTTGAAGATACTGATTTCCAAACTCACAAGGTACGATTTAATTTGATGAGAATATTTAGTGTAGTTTATTATAATTGTTTAGTGTCTCTTAGTAAGGAGAAGGGGGTGGGGGTGGGGGGTTTTGGGGAGGGGTTGGATGGTACACTAAATGATTTTCTTGTTCTTTACCACAAATATCTAGGGCTCTACATATGTACTCACAGGAAACCACAAAACATCTCACACAAGAGTAAATGGTAAATGCTAATTTCTCACAGGATCCATATGCGACTTAAAATGTGACTTAAAATGAAGTCACATCTAAAGTCACATGCTTCTCGGTCTCTGTGGTTCCAAATTTATATTTCACGGGCTTCAGCTAATAAATTCCCTGGCCCAATGAAATTATTCCCTAGCCTTACTATAATATTCCCTGGCTCTACATATGTATTCCTACTTGGCTCTACATCTCAAACTATTTAGTGTAGTTTATTATAATTGTTTAGTGTCTCTTAGTAAGGAGAAGGGGGTGGGGGTGGGGGGTTTTGGGGAGGGGTTGGATGGTACACTAAATGATTTTCTTGTTCTTTACCACAAATATCTAGGGCTCTACATATGTACTCATAGGATCCCACAAAACATCTCACACAAGAGTAAATGGTAAATGCTAATTTCTCACAGGATCCATATGCGACTTAAAATGTGACTTAAAATGAAGTCACATCTAAAGTCACATGCTTCTCGGTCTCTGTGGTTCCAAATTTATATTTCACGGGCTTCAGCTAATAAATTCCCTGGCCTTACTATAATATTCCCTGGCTCTACATATGTATTCCTACTTGGCTCTACATCTCAAACTATTTAGTGTAGTTTATTATAATTGTTTAGTGTCTCTTAGTAAGGAGAAGGGGGTGGGGGTGGGGGGTTTTGGGGAGGGGTTGGATGGTACACTAAATGATTTTGTTGCCACAATTCTTTTCCATTTCATGTAGCATTATTATAATGATGGGTGAGGAGCAAAATGTAGACATATGTATGGGTTAGCAGGATATATTTGTAAAAAGCGAAGGAATATTATATAGGACAGTTTCATTCTACCACTGATTATTGTAGTTATGTTGTAAATGTTGACACTCATATTTTGGTCATTGCAGTCTACATTTCAGACTGCTATTCCGCCGTCCACCATTGCCGACCTTTATTCAGCTATTGCTTCGTTGATTAAGGAAAGCAATTCAAATACTGCGAAATTAATTGCGGCAAGTGAGGAACGACAGAAATCTTATTTTACAGCAGAACTTACTAAGATAAGAGAAGAAATGAAGGCAGGAGATAAAAGAGAAGAAATCAAGGCAGGAGAGAACAGAGAAGAAATGAAGGTAGGAGATACACCGGCCAAGAAATCAACAGAGGAAAATTTAGCAAGAAGCAAACAAAAGAATGACAAGGTTTCTGAAAAGGTAATATATTGCCAACCCCTAAACTTGGTACTAATCTAATCATTTTTTTTTCTTCTGTTTATGATACTTTAGTCATTAATGGATTACTTATACTTGTGAATATAGGATGTTGATTGTGAGATTTTGTGCAAAGTAGTGGAAAAAAGTGATGCTCTACATGATTCAAAAATGGTTGAGGTATATATTGTCATCAAGTTTTTGTATGTTTATCAATTGCATTCCAGTGATTTAATATCTTTGTACATTTTAGGATGTGGACAGCCAAAGTATTCTTGATGAAAATGAGATGAAGGAGATGAATGAATGTGTCAACAATTGCATTAAAGAAATGGTTCAGGAGACAAAACCGTTGACAAAGAATTCTGTCCAACACTCCATAAATTTGGATGATATCGCTTCCCCAAGTCTTGTAGCTTATGGAGTGGCAAACCCAAATGTGACATACAAGGATCGGGACAAGGCTAGAAGCAGAAAGCGAACAAGGTTTCTGTGCCAAGAATGGGTTAATCCCTTGGCGAGGAAAAGATTGAAATCAAGTGCTTTGGACAAACCTTCCACCGAAGGCGAAGTAACTGATGTTGAGTTCACAGCCTTTTTGAAGACCAAACAACCCACTTGGTAAGGGTTCATTAATATTCTCTAATATATTCCTAGTATAATGTATTAATTTATGAATTTGTTTTCCTAATATCAATTAAGTAATGTTGACAATTAACAGTCTATATACCGGGCAAATCCAATTAATGGAGCATCATCATTTCAAAGAGTTGGTGGACCCAAGAAAACTGATATCAGATATGGTAATTTGTTTTGAAATTTCCCTCGTCTTCTATATCATTTGCAAATTAACTGTTTGTTGGGCATTTTTCTGAATGGATTTGTTTCAATGGTATATATCACAAAATATATACTAATATTAGGTCAAATGGTTAACGTTTATCGTTTTTTTTTCCATAGCACATACAAAGCTACTTTGACGTTCTGTGGAGGAGGCGTTCAACTCTATATGTGAACTACCTGCAGAATATCGCATTAGTCAACGTCACATTTTTCGTAAGTAACATCCATACATTTAGAATGGTAGATAACTTAGCCCAAGGAATTAATTTACATATTCCATAGAAGCTTTAGACATTAATGGTGAACCTGTAATTATTTCCATTGAATTTCTAACTTTGTAATTCAAATCATTACACAGGTGAACCTAAAAAGGAGATGGGATTTTCTAATGGAGAATATGGATACTGAAAGGGCGATACAAGAGGTTGAGATGAGTGAACAGGAAAAAGCTAATGATGGAAAAGTGAAAGAAATGCGGAAAAAAGGAGAGAGTAAAACAACAAGGGGCAACAAAAAGAAGGATCCACCGCCTCCAGTGGTCCAGGTTTGGGAAGAGTATCCGGAATTCAATCCGTTGGAATTCGAACCAGACACGGATTGGCTACAAGTTGTTTCCGGTCACGAGCTTCTTTACGCTGACCCCTGGTGGAAAATGGATTCTGTAAGTATGGTTTCACTTTCAACTTTCATTCATAATGTGGTCAACAATTATTATATACGTGGGCATAACATTTGTATTGTATACACAGGTGTTGATACCATGCAACACTGGAAATCACTGGGTCCTTTGTCAAGTAATGCTAAAGAATGGAGAAGTTCATCTCTATGATTCACTGTGGCCCCGCAACGGTAACAATGACTTGCGGTTGAAAGACATCAGATGCCTACTTTACTTGTTGCCGTCCATTTTGAAGCACTCGGGTTACTATGCAGAAACAAAATTCGATCCTCACACTAGTGCATTCACTGCTACAAACATCAAACCCACCTTGATTCCCCAACAAAATGATGGGTATTGTTCTTTCCTTCATTTTCATTTGCACAAATTCTTCATTCCCCTTAACAATCTTATATGTTTGTTTAATCTTAACATGTTGCAGTTATAGTTGTGGTGTCTTCATGTTGAAGTATGCTGAATTAATACTCTCCGGATGTAGATTACTGTGGACGAATGAATTTGCCCAAAAAGATATACCTGCAATTCGTAGGGCAATGACACTTGATATTTTCACAAATGGGAAAATTGTAAATTCCCCTTAAATTTCTAGCTGTAAAGACTGATTGTGTATGTCATAGATAGTGGGCAGTTCATTGTATGTAGGGGCACTTGTATATATATGTTAATGTTTTTGAGCGGGAGGCCTACTAGGTGGGCATTTTTGTTTGGGACATGAAACAACTTTATTCCCTGGCTGAAACACAAAGTGTAATTCCCGGGCATTACAATGTCATTGTTTAAGCTTTACATGTTTTCTTGTTCTTTACCACAAATATCTAGGGCTCTACATATGTACTCACAGGATCATATGAAACATCTCACACAAGAGTAAATGGTAAATGCTAATTTCTCACAGGATCCATATGCGACTTCAAATGTGACTTAAAATGAAGTCACATCTAAAGTCACATGCTTCTCGGTCTCTATGGTTCCAAATTTATATTTCACGGGCTTCAGCTAATAAATTCCCTGGCCCAATGAAATTATTCCCTGGCCTTACTATAATATTCCCTGGCTCTACATATGTATTCCTACTTGTCTCCTTTCAGAAATCAATTTCCCAGGCGCAAACAACGTTTTCTCAGTCTTTACGGTAACATTCTAGGGCTCCCCAAATTTTTTGACTTGGTAAAAATATATGAAACTACTACAACACCACAGCTGGACCCGACGCATATGCGACTTCATAAGTGACTTCATTAAAGTCGCTTCTATAGTCGCATGCTTCTCGGTTTCTATGGTTTCCAAATTCATATTTCACGGCCTTCAGATAATACATTCCCTGGCCCAATGAAATTATTCCCTGACCTTACTATAATATTCCCTGGCTCTACATATGTATTCCTACTTGTCTCCTTTCAGAAATCAATTTCCCAGGCGCAAACAACGTTTTCTCAGTCTTTACGGTAACATTCTAGGGCTCCCCAAATTTTTTGACTTGGTAAAAATATATGAAACTACTACAACACCACAGCTGGACCCGACGCATATGCGACTTCATAAGTGACTTAATTAAAGTCGCTTCTATAGTCGCATGCTTCTCGGTTTCTATGGTTTCCAAATTCATATTTCACGGGCTTCAGCTAATAAATTCCCTGGCCCAATGAAATTATTCCCTGACCTTACTATAATATTCCCTGGCTCTACATATGTATTCCTACTTGTCTCCTTTAAGATATCAATTTCCCAGGCGCAAACAACGTTTTCTCAGTCTTTACGGTAACATTCTAGGGCTCTCCAACTTTATTGACGTGGTAAAAATATATGACACCAACCATACGTGCACCCGATCCATATGTGACTTCAATAAAGTCGCTGCTGAATTCGCTTGCTTCTCGGGTTGTTTAGTTTCAACATGCTAATCTCCTGGGCTTCAGATTATAAATTCCCAGGCGCAATTCAATAATTCTCAGGCGTTACGGTAACATTCCTTGGCTGTACATATATGTTCCAATCTTAGGCTTGGCTTTGTGATAACATTGTTGGCACGTGTTTTTACATAATAGGTGTTTGTGGATTACAGCCTGATCCCACAAAATCTGGGGTTCTTCTTTTAAGGCTGGATCCCACAAAATCTGTACTTTGTTCACGTGGGATCAAACCACCTAAATACAAACTTCTTCCTTCCTCTTCTTCTGTCAAACCAGCTTCTCCTACTTTGCATATTATACCAGTTGAAAGCAAAACTCCACCCACATACTCATCCTCACGTCCGCATCTGCAGGTAAAAAATCTTCATCAGTTAAACATCTTTATCATTTACTCTATATTATTCTTGTTTTTCACTTCTTGATTCAGGAGAAAATGGCGAACCCTAGAGTATTCTTAGACCTCACCATCGGCGGCGAACCAGCGGGCAGACTTGTGATCGAGCTGTTTTCCGACAGTACCCCTAAAACTGCAAAGAACTTTAGGGCTCTCTGCACCGGGGAGAAGGGAATCGGTAAAAACGGGAAGCCACTCCACTACAAGGGCACGACCTTCCACCGCGTGATACCCAGGAGCATGTTCATTGGAGGAGACCTCACTGAAGGTAACGGACTTAGAGGCGAGTCCATCCACGGTGATAGTTTTACCGACGAAAATTTCGTAAACATGCACATCGGTCCTGGGATCCTCTCCATGGCGAATACTGGTCCAGGAACCAACAACTCCCAATTCAGGCTTCACCTCCAAGCCTGTAATGATCGTTGATTGCGGTCAATTGTCTTGAATTATTGTAACTTTTTAAATTCGACTCTTTTGGAAGATTCTGGATGTCTTGACTGTCTTTTTAAGTTTTGTGTGGTTTTTTTTTTTTTTTAAATATAATCCATGTATTAAAATGCAAAGCCTAGGAATATGTATATTTTCCAGGCATAATAACAATTATTAGTGGCTATTCTCAATGATTCGATCCTTCCCACTATTGAAGGGGAATATAAATTTCTAGTGAATGATATTAAGTTGCCCCTTGTTATGAAAATTAAAATATAATAAAAAATACAAACACCATGGTCATTGTCAAAAGTTTGCCACGTTTTGTCACATGATAGGCTGTAGTGGACCAAAATCTGGAGAACTTTTCAAAGTGTTGAGCCAGGGAATTTCTCTTACAGCCTGGGAAACTGAAGTAAAAAAGTGTGGGAAAATCTAAAATTTGATTTTAGGCGTAAAGAGGGGGATGGGAAATTCAAAGTAAAACAACACAATCTTGAGGCCTCAACCAATCATATCTTGCCACTTGTGTAGAAAGCCAAAGCACTCATTTTGCTCCATGCTGCGGGCTTGAAAAGTACTTTATCCCGGGCTTTATGGTTTTATCACGGGCCTAACAGTAAACCAAGCGTGCATCCGATCGTGTGGGTCCCATACCATTATCGCTGATCAGTACGGTCAATAGGGATACGGCTTCATGGGGAAAGTTTACGTTGTTTTTCGAGAACATCATACGGTCGGATACATCTCCCCCAACCAACTCCATTGAAATTGGTCCATGTACACTATCGTTATATAAGTAAAGTATTCAGGGGTTTTTTTTACTTTCCCTCTGGAACTAAGCGTTTCTGTTACGAACACACTCTATATTGTGTAAGACTTACCCAATGATTGGGCACCGCTCGTGGAAAACAAATTTTTACGTCGGAAATTTTTTTAAATTTTTCATAAAATTTAAATTTAATAAAAACAATGGACATTGTGGACCGGGATGTCATTCCTGGCTTTTTGATGTATTCCGGGCCTCACGACTTTATCCCGGGCATTATAAACAACTTGCCACGTGTTGTCACGTGATACGCATATAGTGGACCAAAAGCTGAAAACTCTTCATAGTGTTGCACCAGGGAATTTCTATTAGGGTCTGGGAAAAGGAGTAAAAAAGTGTGGGAAAATCTAAAATTTGATTTTGGGCGTAGAGATGGGAAATTCAAAGTCAAACAACACAATCTTGAGGCCTCAACCAATCATATCTTGCCACTTGTGTAGAAAGCCAAAGCACTCATTTTGCTCCATGCTGCGGGCTTGAAAAGTACTTTATCCCGGGCTTTATGGTTTAATCACGGGCCTAACAGCAAACCAAGCGTGCATCCGATCGTGTGGATCCCATACCGTTATCGCCGATCAGGACGGTCAATAGGGATACGGCTTCATGGGGAAAGTTTACGTTGTTTTTCGAGAACATCATACGGTCGGATACATCTCCCCCAACCAACTCCATTGAAATTGGTCCATGTACACTATCGTTATAGAAGTAAAGTATTCAGGGGTTTTTTTTACTTTCCCTCTGGAACTAAGCGTTTCTGTCACGAACACACTCTATATTGTGTAAGACTTACCCAATGATTGGGCACCGCTCGTGGAAAACAAATTTTTACGTCGGAAAATTTTTTAAATTTGTCATAAATTTTAAATTTAATAAAAACAATAGACATTGTGGACCGGGATGTCATTCCTGACTTTCTGATGTATTCCGGGCCTCACGACTTTATCCCGGGCATTATAAACAACTTGCCACGTGTTGTCATGTGATACGCATATAGTGGACTAAAAGCTGAAGAACTCTTCATAGTGTTGCGCCAGGGAATTTCTATTAGGGTCTGGGAAAAGGAGTAAAAAAGTGTGGGAAAATCTAAAATTTGATTTTGGGCGTAGAGATGGGAAATTCAAAGTCAAACAACACAATCTTGAGGCCTCAACCAATCATATCTTGCCACTTGTGTAGAAAGCCAAAGCACTCATTTTGCTCCATGCTGCGGGCTTGAAAAGTACTTTATCCCGGGCTTTATGGTTTTATCATGGGCCTAACAGTAAACCAAGCGTGCATCCGATGGTGTGGGTCCCATACCGTTATCGCCGATCAGGACGGTCAATAGGGATACGGCTTCATGGGGAAAGTTTACGTTGTTTTTCGAGAACATCATACGGTCGGATACATCTCCCCCAACCCACTCCATTGATATTGGTCCATGTACACTATCGTTATAGAAGTAAAGTATTCAGGGGTTTTTTTTACTTTCCCTCTGGAACTAAGCGTTTCTGTCACGAACACACTCTATATTGTGTAAGACTTACCCAATGATTGGGCACCGCTCGTGGAAAACAAATTTTTACGTCGGAAAAACTTTTAAATTTGTCATAAAATTTAAATTTAATAAAAACAATAGACATTGTGGAACGGGATGTCATTCCTGGCTTTCTGATGTATTCCGGGCCTCACGACTTTTTCCCGGGCATTATAAACAACTTGCCACGTGTTGTCACGTGATACGCATATAGTGGACCAAAAGCTGAAGAACTCTTCACAGTGTTGCGCCAGGGAATTTCTATTAGGGCCTGGGAAAAGGAGTAAAAAAGTGTGGGAAAATCTAAAATTTGATTTTGGGCGTAGAGATGGGAAATTCAAAGTCAAACAACACAATCTTGAGGCCTCAACCAATCATATCTTGCCACTTGTGTAGAAAGCCAAAGCACTCATTTTGCTCCATGCTGCGGGCTTGAAAAGTACTTTATCCCGGGCTTTATGGTTTTATCACGGGCCTAACAGTAAACCAAGCGTGCATCCGATCGTGTGGGTCCCATACCGTTATCGCCGATCAGGACGGTCAATAGGGATACGACTTCATGGGGAAAGTTTACGTTGTTTTTCGAGAACATCATACGGTCGGATACATCTCCCCCAACCAACTCCATTGATATTGGTCCATGTACACTATCGTTATAGAAGTAATGTATTTAGGGGTTTTTTTTACTTTCCCTCTGGAACTAAGCGTTTCTGTCACGAACACACTCTATATTGGGTAAGACTTACCCAATGATTGGGCACCGCTCGTGGAAAACAAATTTTTACGTCGGAAAAACTTTTAAATTTGTCATAAAATTTAAATTTAATAAAAACAATAGACATTGTGGAACGGGATGTCATTCCTGGCTTTCTGATGTATTCCGGGCCTCACGACTTTTTCCCGGGCATTATAAACAACTTGCCACGTGTTGTCACGTGATACGCATATAGTGGACCAAAAGCTGAAGAACTCTTCACAGTGTTGCGCCAGGGAATTTCTATTAGGGCCTGGGAAAAGGAGTAAAAAAGTGTGGGAAAATCTAAAATTTGATTTTGGGCGTAGAGATGGGAAATTCAAAGTCAAACAACACAATCTTGAGGCCTCAACCAATCATATCTTGCCACTTGTGTAGAAAGCCAAAGCACTCATTTTGCTCCATGCTGCAGGCTTGAAAAGTACTTTATCCCGGGCTTTATGGTTTTATCACGGGCCTAACAGTAAACCAAGCGTGCATCCGATCGTGTGGGTCCCAAAACGTTATCGCCGATCAGGACGGTCAATAGGGATACGGCTTCATGGGGAAAGTTTACGTTGTTTTTCGAGAACATCATACGGTCGGATACATCTCCCCAAACCAACACCATTGATATTGGTCCATGTACACTATCGTTATAGAAGTAAAGTATTCAGGGGTTTTTTTTACTTTCCCTCTGGAACTAAGCGTTTCTGTCAAGAACACACTCTATATTGTGTAAGACTTACCCAATGATTGGGCACCGCTCGTTGAAAACAAATTTTTACGTCGGAAAAATTTTTAAATTTGTCATAAAATTTAAATTTAATAAAAATAATAGACATTGTGGACCGGGATGTCATTCCTGGCTTTCTGATGTATTCCGGGCCTCACGACTTTATCCCGGGCATTATAAACAACTTGCCACATGTTGTCACGTGATACGCATATAGTGGACCAAAAGCTGAAGAACTCTTCATAGTGTTGCGCCAGGGAATTTCTGTTAGGGTCTGGGAAAAGGAGTAAAAAAGTGTGGGAAAATCTAAAATTTGATTTTGGGCGTAGAGATGGGAAATTCAAAGTCAAACAACACAATCTTGAGGCCTCAACCAATCATATCTTGCCACTTGTGTAGAAAGCCAAAGCACTCATTTTGCTCCATGCTGCGGGCTTGAAAAGTACTTTATCCCGGGCTTTATGGGTTTATCACGGGCCTAACAGTAAACCAAGCGTGCATCCGATTGTGTGGGTCCCATACCGTTATCGCCGATCAGGACGGTCAATAGGGATACGGCTTCATGGGGAAAGTTTACGTTGTTTTTCGAGAACATCATACGGTCAGATACATCTCCCCCAACCAACTCCATTGAAATTGGTCCATGTACACTATCGTTATAGAAGTAAAGTATTCAGGGGTTTTTTTTACTTTCCCTTTGGAACTAAGCGTTTCTTTCACGAACACACTCTTTATTGTGTAAGACTTACCCAATGATTGGGCACCGCTCGTGGAAAACAAATTTTTACGTCGGAAAAATTTTTAAATTTGCCATAAAATTTAAATTTATTAAAAACAATAGACATTGTGGACCGGGATGTCATTCCTGGCTTTCTGATGTATTCCGGGCCTCACGACTTTATCCCGGGCATTGTAAACAACTTGCCACGTGTTGTCACGTGATACGCATATAGTGGACCAAAAGCTGAAGAACTCTTCATAGTGTTGCGCCAGGGAATTTCTATTAGGGTCTGGGAAAAGGAGTAAAAAAGTGTGGGAAAATCTAAAATTTCATTTTGGGCGTAGAGATAGGAAATTCAAAGTCAAACAACACAATCTTGAGGCCTCAACCAATCATATCTTGCCACTTGTGTAGAAAGCCAAAGCACTCATTTTGCTCCATGCTGCGGGCTTGAAAAGTACTTTATCCCGGGCTTTATGGTTTTATCACGGGCCTAACAGTAAACCAAGCGTGCATCCGATTGTGTGGGTCCCATACCGTTATCGCCGATCAGGACGGTCAATAGGGATACGGCTTCGTGGGGAAAGTTTACGTTGTTTTTCGAGAACATCATACTGTCGGATACATCTCCCCCAACCAACTCCATTGAAATTGGTCCATGTACACTATCGTTATAGAAGTAAAGTATTCCGGGGTTTTTTTTACTTTCCCTCTGCAACTAAGCGTTTCTGTCACGAACACACTCTATATTGTGTAAGACTTACCCAATGATTGGCCACCGCTCGTGGAAAACAAATTTTTACGTCGGAAATTTTTTTTAATTTGTCATAAAATTTAAATTTAATAAAAACAATAGACATTGTGGACCGGGATGTCATTCCTTGCTTTCTGATGTATTCCGGGCCTCACGACTTTATCCTGGGCATTATAAACAACTTGCCACGTGTTGTCACGTGATACGCATATAGTGGACCAAAAGCTGAAGAACTCTTCATAGTGTTGCGCCAGGGAATTTCTATTAGGGTCTGGGAAAAGGAGTAAAAAAGTGTGGGAAAATCTAAAATTTGATTTTGGGCGTAGAGATGGGAAATTCAAAGTCAAACAACACAATCTTGAGGCCTTAACCAATCATATCTTGCCACTTGTGTAGAAAGCCAAAGCACTCATTTTGCTCCATGCTGCGGGCTTGAAAAGTACTTTATCCCGGGCTTTATGGTTTTATCACGGGCCTAACAGTAAACCAAGCGTGCATCCGATCGTGTGGGTCCCATACCGTTATCGCCGATCAAGACAGTCAATAGGGATACGGCTTAATGGGGAAAGTTTACGTTGTTTTTCGAGAACATCATACGGTCGGATACATCTCCCCCAACCAACTCCATTGAAATTGGTCCATGTACACTATCGTTATAGAAGTAAAGTATTCAGGGGTTTTTTTTACTTTCCCTCTGGAACTAAGCGTTTCTGTCACGAACACACTCTATATTGTGTAAGACTTACCCAATGATTGGCACCGCTCGTGGAAAACAAATTTTTACGTCGGAAATTTTTTTTAATTTGTCATAAAATTTAAATTTAATAAAAACAATAGACATTGTGGACCGGGATGTCATTCCTGGCTTTCTGATGTATTCCGGGCCTCACGACTTTATCCCGGGCATTATAAACAACTTGCCACGTGTTGTCACGTGATACGCATATAGTGGACCAAAAGCTGAAAAACTCTTCATAGTGTTGCACCAGGGAATTTTTATTAGGGTCTAGGAAAAGGAGTAAAAAAGTGTAGGAAAATCTAAAATTTGATTTTGGGCATAGAGATGGGAAATTCAAAGTCAAACAACACAATCTTGAGGCCTCAACCAATCATATCTTGCCACTTGTGTAGAAAGCCAAAGCACTCATTTTGCTCCATGCTACGGGCTTGAAAAGTACTTTATCCCGGGCTTTATGGTTTTATCACGGGCCTAACAGTAAACCAAGCGTGCATCCGATCGTGTGGGTCCCATGCCGTTATCGTCGATCAGGACGGTCAATAGGGATACGGTTTCATGGGGAAAGTTTACGTTGTTTTTCGAGAACATCATACGGTCGGATACATCTCCCCCAACCAACTCCATTGAAATTGGTCCATGTACACTATCGTTATAGAAGTAAAGTATTCAGGGGTTTTTTTTACTTTCCCTCTGGAACTAAGCGTTTCTGTCACGAGCACACTCTATATTGTGTAAGACTTACCCAATGATTGGGCACCGCTCGTGGAAAACAAATTTTTTCGTCGGAAAATTTTTTAAATTTGTCATAAAATATATTTAATAAAAAGAAAAGACATTATGGACCGGGATGTCATTCCCTGGGTTTCCGATGTATTCCAGGCCTCACGACTTTATCCCGGGCATAATAAACAACTTGCCACATGTTGTGAAATGATAAGCCTATAGTGGATCAAAAGCTGGATCCCACTAAATCATCTTATTCCTATTTATTCTTAATTAATTGCTTGATCCGATCCAAGTAAATCTTCTTCTTCATGAGCCTTCCAACATTGAACAACCTAAAAAGGAAAGGAAAAAATCGAAAACTTCTTCTTCTTCTTCGCGTGGTCTGAAATCGAAAACCTAAACCTGAAAAGTGCCTCTTCTTCACGGGTGAAAAGACGACTAAATCATCTTCTTCTTTCTTTGCTTTGTATTCAGTTGAAAGCGAACTTAGTTGCTTCTCATTTTTGGGACCTCCCATAGACCCTTCCTCACGAAGAAGAAGATTCGCAGGTAAACAATCTTCATAAGTTATACATATCCTTGCCACACAAATTCATTCTTCATTCTAGGGTCTGAAACACGATTTTGCTCTTCTGAAAACAAGTTCTCAGATCTAATATAATCAGCCTACATTATGCGTGTTTTGGTCTTCCTCCTTTTTTTTTTTTTAATCACTGTGAAGGGGTTGTGTTTGCGAAATATTTCCCTAGTTTACTAAAAATTAAACTTTAATTTTTACATTTCTTAAAAATAACTGATTTTGTGAAACCAAATTCATTGGTATACCAGTTTTGTGTTGTTGTTGTCAATAAAAGCTTGGTATACAAAGTCAAACATTCATTGTCTAATTATAATTTGTGGAAATATAATCAATTTACAGATATAAAGTGTGCTGTTTGCAATGGGGAAAAATTGTGTTTATGTTGTTTTCAAAGGAAGGAAAACCGGTATATTTAATTCTTGGCCTGAATGTCATGAACAAGTGGATGGTTTTCCAGGAGCTTCTTACAAGAAGTTTAACTCAATTGATGAAGCATATAAAGCTAAAAGCAACCTTTTCGAACATTCAAGCCGTTACTCTTCTGAATATTCTCTGAATGTTGAAGAGAAGGTATCGAAGAAGAGTCAAAGCACTGGAGTGATGTTGTTGTTATTTGTATTTGTTTTTGTTGTTGGAGTGATAGTCGGCAAGATTGTTTAAAGTGTGAAAGATGTTTGGCTGCCACTATGTTTAAGTTAGGGTTATGGTGTTTTAATTATTATTAAACCTGTTATGTTCTTATGTTTAACATGTGTATGCCCCCCCTGTTGTAGAGTTCCGGTCTTATGTATTTTAGTAATTATCTACAAACAGGCAAAGAAAACATAAATTGTTAGATTCATTATTTTAATTTAATAACGGTAGGGGGTACAGCATATGAATAAAAAAAGGAAAAACATGAAAACATAAAAATCTGCACTTCAATGGCAGGAAGATGTCTTCAGGTAGATGGCGGAATATTGAAATCCATCAACTGTTGCTGCAATTTCTCAACAAGTTGATACAGTCCATTGAGCTCGTTGTCCCGGGCTTCGATTTGAACATTTAGATTGATAATTTCTGCTTCCAGATTCTGGAACTTCCCCATCAAAACACTGTAATCAACACTTAGGCGTTCAACATTTGCCCGCTCTTGAAGGACAGTGTCCTCAGCAATTGCAATCCGATCTTGTAGACATCTGAAAATGGAATTTACCCTGTGGGTGTTGTCAATGCCTCTACCGTTTCCTTCCATTTCAACTTGTTAAACTGGCCTAAAAAAAATTGAAGATTGAAGTGAGTAAGGCCCCCCTATATGGGATATTTATAGTAGAACTAGATTATCTACCCTCGATTACCCAACCGACAGCATTGCAAAGTCACCTTTTCAAATTAACAATTCATTGAAGATTGCAAAAGTCACAACTTTACCCTATGTAACTTTAAATCAATAAATTTTAATTTCCATTGAAAACTTAAAAGTCATAAATGAACCATTGGATCCTAATGAAAATGAAAGGGAATTGAACATTTATTTTCATAGAAAACTGAAAAGTCACTGTAACTTCCAATGTGGAAATTGAACATCCATTTTCATAGAAAACTGAAAAGTCACTGTAACTTCCAATGTGGAAATTGAACATTCATTTTAATTGAGAACTGAAAAGTCACTAATGATATGTCAAACCCCGGGAATTATATCGTAACGCCCGAGAATTTCCCTTTATCACTGTATTGTCAATCGTGTGAAAGTTGTAATTTTGATTAAGTCCGGGAATTATTTAATTGGGCCTGAGAATGGTTTCCTAACGCCCAGGAATTAAGCTTTATGTTTTTCTTGTGTGATTGTTGTTTTATATCCTTCAACCCGTGAATGCATATGTTAGGCCTACGAAATTAAATAGTTACACCCGAAATTTTTGTATTGGGCCTGCCACTATTTTATAATGCCCAGGAATAATATTTTAGGCCCTCGAATTATAGCCATTTGCGTCGACGCAGTTTAGGCGGTTTTGTATATGTGAAATGCAACGACGCCGTTTTGGATGTTATAAGTTAGGGTTACTGTCAAAAGTCATTTGCTGGCTTTTTCCACTCAAGGACAGCCCCGACGAAGGAGCCTTTTCTCACTTCCTTCACAACGTTTAGTTTTCCACCATTTTCACATCAAATCACTCCTAACAACAAAGACAACAGTGGGTCTTCAACATAAGGTATTTCGAAGGCTTAATCCTCTCTTGATGTGGTAGATTGAAGCATAAAGATTCTTATTTTCAGGGTTTTGTTGTGTGGTGGTATTTTTTGGTGATCAATTGGAGATGGGAAATAGTAGAAGACGGGGTAGAAAGGGGAAGCAAGTTGCTAGGAATGGTGGTAAGCCTTCGAAAAAGAGAAAACGAAATACCGTTATGCGGTCACCCAAAGGGAAGGGCAAGGGAAGCACATCGACGGAGCCCCCAACCCCGTATTTTCCAGAAAGATGGGCTAATTTTGGTAATAGAAAAATTTGGCCGGAAAGGGGTATAAACTTGGACATTTTTGGTACAAATTGGATATCAGAGACAGTAAATACTATGGGATGGAGGGGTTTTGTGAGGACCCCAAACAAGGCGGCACTAGAATTGGTTCGTGAGTTTTATTTTGCAATGACGTCTCAGTTTAACCAAGGGATGCCAGTGATTGTCCAAGGGAAGGAAGTCCTGATTACAGCCACTAAAATTAACCAATGGTTTGACACGGTAGAAGACCTCGATCAGTTGGTTGAAGGCCTTCCAATGCATGAGTTATTTGAGCCCTTTAATGGGCAATTAGCTGTTGATTTGAGGATAGATGGTTGTCGTGTGTGGAATGACTATCGGTTTCCCCTTTTGTACAATGAACTGAAGATAGAGGCTGCCTTTTGTACTTGTTCTTTAGTTTCTCCTTGGTGCCCACCACACACCGCACCCAGGTGAGTTGTGAGGATGCCCGTTATCTTTTCTGTGCAAAGAATCTCATCCTGATGGATGTAGGGCAGATTATCATGAAACGAATGATCGAAGCTGGAAAATCTACTGTTGGCCTACTACCTTTCCCTTGTTTAATTACCCATTTTTGTGAGGAGGCCGGCATTGATGTGCATCGAGGAGGATGGACCATGATTTCTCCAACAGGAAACCTAGGCAAGAGAGGTTACAATGACATTGCTAGGCGTAGAGGACTACCTCCACTTGTAATTCCAAGGGGTGTGAATGAGGATGACATGGATGACTTATCCGAGGAGGACGACTCAGAGGACGTGGACTACAATGAGCAAGACCTTGGAAATGATCCACATGCAGAGGGACGTGATCACGGGCCAGCGTTGAATCAGATTCTACAGACTGTTCAAGGTCTGCGTGTACAGATGGATGCCAACCAGGTGGCCAACATGACAGAGTTTGCTAATCTTAATCATAGGATGGATGCTTTTGAAAAGGCTTTAGTTGATTCAAGCCTCCACATTCGTTATGGGCGTCGTAAGACCAATGACATAGAGAAGACCCTGCAGAAGGCAGATCCTAAGACCACCTTGCCACTCTCGGGTCCATAGATTTTGGGCACCTAGAGGTGTTCTTTTTTAGTTAATGGTTTAGTTGCTTTTTTTGAACCTTTTTTGTTAGTTTCATGATTAATTTCATGTATTTCTTTGTTTTTCTTATCTTAATAGGGACCGCCTGTATGTTTTTGTCTGTTTGTACAGTTGTTTCTTAACATAAGGCTAGTTAATAGATATGGTAACCTCAGCCCAGGGAATTATATCGTAATGGCAAGGAAAGGGATGACTATGTTTTTTAGTGTTTTTGTGACAGTTGTTTAAAGCGGGAAACATTATGTATGGGGTTAGCTATAAAAATATTTATTTATTGTTTGTTTTGTATTGTTTGTTTGGGATTTGTCATCCCCCGTGCCATGTTTAAAGCCCGGGAATACGTAAATACGGCCTAGGAATTTTATCGTTGAGCTTGGGAAATTAAAATATGAAGCCCGTGAGATGACGAAGTAGACAAAACGGAAAACCGAGAGGAATGCTACTTTAGAAGCGACTTCATCTAAGTCACAAATGAAGTTGCATTTCTCTCTGGTGGGAATTGGACCCTTTCTGTTAGTCTTGTGTATGCTTAAAGCCCGGGAATACGTAAATACGGCCTAGGAATTTTATCGTTAAGCCTGGGAAATTAAAATATGAAGCCCGTGAGATTACGAATTAGACAAAACGAAAAACCGAGAGGAATGCTACTTTAGAAGCGACTTCATCAAAGTCACAAATGAAGTCGCATTTCTCTCTGGTGGGAATTGGACCCTTTCTGTTAGTCTTGTGTATGCTTAAAGCCCGGGAATACGTAAATACGGCCTAGGAATTTTATCGTTAAGCCTGGGAAATTAAAATATGAAGCCCGTGAGATTACGAATTAGACAAAACGAAAAACCGAGAGGAATGCTACTTTAGAAGCGATTTCATTAAAGTCACAAATGAAGTCGCATTTGTCTCTTGTGGGAATTGGACCCCTTTGTTAGTCTTGTGTATGCTTAAAGCTCGGGAATACGTGAATATGGCATGAGAATATTATCATTCAGCCTGGGAATACTTATAAAGGCCTGAGATTATTAACATTGAGCTGCAGATATGAATAACTTCAAAGAAATAGGGGTATTACACCACCATGGGGTCAGCACAAACAACATTACATATATGAAGTTTTGACCTTCCGAGACAGGGGAGGGGGCTCACAAATAAAAAATAAAACTTACGTACATCAATCGGGTTACAAATTTCTTTCCATTTCTACCACCTAAAAAGAGATACATATCAAGTTTCTAACCCTCGAAAATTGAGGAATCCTCAAAAGCATGAATGACTGCTTCTTCATCTGTGTAAAAAAGAAAAAAAAATCAGATATATCTTACGAAAAAAAAATAGATTCAGCCTCAGAACAACATGCAGACCTCAAAACAAAGAGCATGACACACATACAGGCAACACCTACTCATACATGTGATACATATCAAGTTTTTAAAAGTTACCACAAATAAAAGTTAACTACATAAACTTACAACAACTGAAAGAACCAACTGATACATGTGAAGTTTCTAACCTTCCAAAATTGGTTCCTGCAATGCATGAAGGACTGCTTCTTTCTCTGTGTCTTTCAAAATGGGCTCTGATGGCCTATCTGGGCACTTCAGTCTATTATGTCCTTCTTTCTTGCAAATGCTACAAGTACGTGGTTTTTTTGCTGGTTTGCTTGTGCTGGACATACTTGAGGGTTTCGGGCAATTTTTTTTATTGTGTCCAATTGCACCACAATTCGAACATGTTTGTTTCTTTCGTTTCTCCCCAGCAGAAGGTGTTCTTGACTTCTTTGGTCTTCCTGACTGCTTCCTTTTTAACCATGGCAATACAATGCGATCACGAACTACATCAGGAAGATCCCATGTTTCGGGATTCGGAACAGGATTCACAGCCATAGCATAAGCATGTTGCAGTCATCCCGTTGTGAAAAAGTCATTACATAATCCGTTGATAGGCATACCTTTAATCCTGGTACAAACCACACGATGAAGAAAAAGATTTTATTATTATAATTAAATAGTGACAGGTTGAACAACCATTAAAAGTAACTTAAATTTTGTAAGAATACCTAGCAACCGCCAAGGCATGAATACACGGCAATTCATCTAGATCCCATTCACGGCATGAGCATGAACGTTTTTCCAAGTCGACAATTGCTCCTTCCCATTTGTCTTCTACCTTGAATCTATGGAAGTCAATGGGGTGAACCTCACATCGTTCTGATGGTAATACCCTCTGTTTGATGTGTAGGTCTGCATAATGAGTCAAGAATGTAGGCATTTCACGTGCATTGCTCCGACGGTCGTGGAACCACCTTTGCAACAAATCTCTGATAAATTCTGCAATAGATGTGATAGGTAACTTCCGAATTGCAAGTAGACAAGAATTAATTGACTCTGCAATGTTGGTAGTCATCATATGGTACCTCTTTCTAGGACTATGTACACGTGAAAACTTCTCTTCTACCCCAACCTCTAGAAGCTCATCATAAACCTTACGGTGGGTGGCTTTCAACTCTGCCATTTCATGGTCGAATTCCTCAACACGGTACATGTACGTTGCACGGAAGTAAAGCTTGATCACATCATCCCGTTGCTTGCAAAATCTTTTCAGATTTTGTGACAAGTGGTATGCACATACCCCATGTGCTGCATCTGGGAAAATAGCTTCCATGCTTGCAAAGATACCCGCATGCCGGTCCGAAACTAACATCACACGTTCAGGATATTGGATCACATTCCGAAGTTGCTTCAAGAACCATGTCCATGACTCGGTGCACTCAGAATGAGCAAACCCAAATGCCAAAGGGTATATCATCTCGTTACCGTCCTTGCACACCGCAACTAACAACACACCTCTAGTCTTGGCCTTCAAGTGGGTCGCATCGATGGCGATAACTTGCCTAATAACCGAATTGAATCCCTCTATACAAGCCCCAAGTGCCATGAATGCAAAGGCGAACCGGTTTTCAGAGTCGGTTTCAATCTTAGTTACAGTCCCAGGGTTGGATTGTTCCAACATGTAAAAGAATGCAGGTAACATCTTAAATGACTCCCACGGATAGCCGAATGCCTTATGCAAAGCGCATGTCTTGGATCTATAAGCTTTGTTGTATGAGAGGTTTATGCCGTGTTCATCCCTAAAATCAGATATTATATCTTTAGGACAGATTGTGCGTCCAGGATCGGCATATTTTCTAGCATACATTTCACCAATTACACGGGCACTTACTCGCGTAAAATCCATATTGTAGTTGCCACAATCACCACATGTGTGATCCTTAACAAAGGACTTAACATGCCAATAGGTCCCATTTTTCAACTTTGCCGCTCTAATAACCCATTCACAGTCTCCTTTTCTACATGTTGCGTGAAATCGTGTATGGTTCGATCGTGACACCTTATACCCAAACCTCTCTTTAAATGCATAATTCCCTAAAGTATCTTGCAAGGTTTGCTTGTCCTTGAAGATCTGTCCTTTGTATAATGGACCTTCGTGATCTTGTTCTTCAAAAAAGTCCTTCGGCCGAATGGGTTGAATTGAGTAGAGTTCTGACCCCAGTATTGTCCACCGTGATGTAATAGAAGGTGCAGAACTGTTGGGTGCTCCCTTATCCCTTCCTTGTTCTTCTTCAACATCAGTTGGGGTTTCTCTACCACCGGTTACCGCTTGCCCACCACATTGGGGAACTTCCGAAACACCATTTGGGTCATTGCTAGTATCATCGTCAGTACGACTGTCATCCTCCGTATCAGATGTTTCAGAACCATCTGTGTCATCCACATCTGCATGCTTATTTGTTGATGCTGGAGTCCCGTCATTAACCCATGGTGATGTACTGTTAGGTGAAGGAACAGACGCATGCGGATGGTTACTACCACTCACTGATTTGTATTGTGAAGTACCAACTGGGGAGTTTAGATTACTGGTGGGTGTAAAAGGCAACACAGTACATTCTAAGTTTAATGTTGTGTTTCTCGCCGTTCTTGGAGTTTCATGTACGCCTATAGATTTCTCGACCACTTCAACATCAATTTCGGGCCAATCGGATTTGCTGTGCATAAGGATAAAATTTACCTCGTCGTCAGCATTAATAAGTAAGGAAATTCCTGTTAGCTGTGACGAAATCTTCAGCTCAAATCTGTCCCTACATACCCCAATCTGACCATACAACTTTTCCACCATTTCACTATATATTCCCTTTAAACTCTTGGAAACACGACATGCAAAAGTCGTCGGACCAAATAACTGGTTACCCTTCCAATAACCACTGCAACGGACTAAGAATGCAATCATTGAATCCGTATGACCTGGCAAGAATATTACATTCATTCAGATAATGAACCAATACAAAAATTAGTAGCATAAACATTTGTTGAAATAGAATGCAGCAGAGTGAATTCGTGTG
This sequence comes from Acer campestre, assembly GCA_954870605.1. Lineage (NCBI taxonomy): Eukaryota > Viridiplantae > Streptophyta > Magnoliopsida > Sapindales > Sapindaceae > Acer > Acer campestre. Next base: position 20,050,835 of record OX940800.1, on the reverse strand, counting down.
GTACAACTACTACTACTACTACTCTCTCACTCTCCCTCTGTATAGCTTTATATATAACACTTTTAGCCTTGTGTTGTGTGTGTCCTTTAACCATCAAATTTTCCAAGAGTTGAAATCCAAATATCATCATCAATTCGAAGGTGAATTACAATCCAGCCTATACATGCACTCGAAAAACTAGATGTATGGAACACAAAAAAGAAAGAAAGACATTACAAAAATCGTTATTTCAAAAACATTTTACCATTCAATTTTGTATAGCTTTTTGTAGACAATAATCCAAAAACATTTTCTGTATAGAAACTATAAAGGAAGAGCTACAATTACGGGGCAACGATCAAATACTTTCAGAATCAAAATTTGCCCCATTGCTCTCACATTTTAGACTTCCTAAATCCTAACACTGGAATTCCTAAAACAATGGTATCAGCCCCCACATTCAATTCAATATATTATTACATTTTCTTATAAAATAACAACAAAGGGTCCTCTTAAAGGATGAGGCTCAATAGGCACAAGTGGGGTTAGGATCAAAATATTTAACAACAAAATAAATGAATATTCAATTAATGACATTGTCACAATTAATAGTTGACTGAATACCTACTCACCTTTGCCTTCCATTTCTCACTGGAAATCAAAATGTCGAATGCCCAACCTTGAAAGAGGAATCGGGATTGGGTGTGTTCGAAGAAAGGAGTCCAAGACCCACAAGACGACCACAATGTCGATTTCCCAAGCTTCAAAGAGGAATTGGGATTGGGTTCGGTGTGTGTGGAAATCGGGATTGAGAAGAGTGTCTATGTTGATGATGGTAGGCGGGGAAGACCAAGAAGAAGAGGCGATGATAGGGCTGGTAGGCGAGGAAGAACAAGAAGGAAGAAGGGGCGATGGGAGGGGATGAGCTAAGATTGGGGTACGACTGGATCGGGGGATGAAGGGGGAATGGGCCACGTTCAAAATAATTTTTTTTTTGTGGATTGGCGCCCAAAACCTTAGAGGGTAGTTTCGTCATTCGATACCTGTAAGGGGCTTCTGGGTCATTTTGCCCCCTTTTAGTGAAAAGGGTATTATGGACCTCAAGTGGACATTTCAGGGAAAGGAAACATTGACAATGGACACTATTGCAAGTATTTTCAAAAGTGGACATTTTTGCTCTTTGCAACTTAGGAAGTGTCATTTCCTTATATTTCCACAATTGGGATTGTATTTGACAAAATCGTCAATTTTTCTCAAATTTCAAAAAAGCTCAATAGTCAATACATAAGACCTCATGAGGCTTTATTTTTCAATGTCTCTAAGATCAATGCATAAAAACATCATGAGAATGGAGGCTCTATTGTCCGATGTTTTTTTAATTTTTTTTTTTTACATGTAGATGGTAGGCGAACTGAGACATTGACAGCCTGAAAAAGTGCCTTTCACCACCGAGCCACATTGTACAGTGAAGTTTCTTCGTTTAAATTGGCAGTGTGGCACACTATATCGTGCCTCAAGTTCATGAAATCATTTCAACAACACCAAAGCTTCAGATAGAAGAACTGTCTATTGCATACTCACAATTGCAATAAGAGTTTACTCAATATACACAGCAACTTACATTTATACCAGTAAAGATGGTTCAAATGACACTCTAGTCGGAGTATGAGCTATCTTGCTCTTCAGATTCCAGTTCTCTCATTATATTATTCACTACTTGAACTTTCAAAGAAAGCTGTTGAGTGTGCTCCTCGATATATTTTAAAACCGTCCATAGCTGTTCTTGATAAGCTGCAGATTTTTTTTTCTCACGATGCAACTCCGTAGACAGTTCTCGAATTTTAAGATCCTTCTCATCCTGCATAATAGTTGAAAAAACAGACTTTTGTAAAATGTTATAGAATAGTTAAACAAGGAAAATAGAAAGCCCTGTCAGCACATAAGCTGCAATCAGTGAAGATTGAGTTCAAAACTTGATTGGTCCAACATAGTTTTGGGGAATAACTCACTGGATCTAAGACTAAAGGTACATATTCAGAGAATGATTGTGTTCATCCAATTAGCCAATTAGGTCTCTCTGCAAATATAGAAATTAGAACACAAAGCAAACACAAACTAAACCTCATTTTGACCATGTTAAAGATGTTTCCTTGGCTATGGTGGACCAAATGTTCGTGATTTAATGGAGCGAATATGGAACCTTTATAGGCATGCAACTTAGCAACTGTCACTAAAGAAGGGTACTTTAGGTTTTCCTCTAGCAATCAAAGATGGAGAAACATAATATGTACAATATCATTGTGGAATTAGATTGAGTATTAGTGTTGAACTTTACACTTTGGCACTGAAAGTGTTATCTTGTAAGCACTTCATGTGCAAATATCATGTGAGAGTGTAAGGGCTATAATCATCAATTGTTGTTGGGATTCAGTGAGATTATTAAGGGCTATATCAGAATTGGGATGATTTTGCCAATGGAGAGAATTCTGAGAATATAAGTAGAGCAAATATCATGTGAGTGTAAGACACAATGGTAGAAAAATTTAAATTTCCAAAATACCTTTCAATTCAATTAGCAGTGGATTCTTCAACATTCCAAATCGTGTGTTCTGCTACCAAAATGCATAAAATAAAAGTAAATGAAAACAAATATTTTCAAGATGAACTCCACCGTCCATGTCCTCAACAAGCTCCACAACATTGTTGTGTGCTTGACATAGCAATATTGCACTTTGCAAAGGGTATATTTTCATCTTCGATCCATTAACAAAATTAAAAAAGCATCTGAAACACCAAAAGGAAGGAAAGCAACGAACTAGGTCTCTTCTTCTAAAACCTTAAAAAGTTTGAATTAAATTCAGAGAAAGGTATTGTTATGTCAATTGGATAAACTCAGTCACAAAAACAAAATGATAAAGAAGTAATCAGATCCCAATTTATATCATCTTAGGACTTATCAAAATCAATTGGAAATATAAGATATGCATATATAGGCATTTAAATTGATGTTCCAGTGTCACTAAATGATAAAACACGTAAGGAAAATCCCTCAAATAAAGGAGTTTTGAGAAAAATTATTGCAATTTAATTTCAAGAGACCAAGTGTATGATTGATTATTCTGTACCTCAGAGAATGCAATTCTATGTGATCGACGAGGTGGTATTTTGCTGGGATTAAGCTCATGATTATGATCTTTTAAAAAACCATAGATAACCCATTTTCCTCCATCCTTTGCAGCTATTCTCAACATGGCATTGCATCCCTTTCTTGTGGCAGGGCGTGCTGGGAAAACTCTGCTCTCTCTACCAGTACATTTTTCTGCACGAAAACCTTCCTTAGAGCAAACATACTCTCGACCAATTACTGAGTTATCTTTAAGAGACCGACGTGTACGATTATTCCTTATTGTAAAGCCCATGCGCCTTCCATACATCTCATAAAATTCCCTAGCATCCTCTGCTGATGCAAACTCCATGCCAATATATGGTTCTGTAAGTTCTGAAGTTAAAGGAAAAATTCCATCGGAAGGTTGAATGAAATTATTATTTCCATCCAAATTATCTGAGAGCTCATCATCTCCTGTTTCATGGCCATCAAAAGTTTCAGCTAACCATTGTCTATAATTTCTGTTTGAAGTAAATTCTTGGGCAGAGGTGCTTGCCATCATAACCCTATTGGAAAATTAGAAGATAATCAAAATATATAGTCTTAAGCATAATAAAATAAAATAAAAAGAGCTCCAAGCCTATGGAAGATGAAGAAAAATCATGCGTAGCATCAAATCACTGTTAGCAGGAAAATCCGACCTCTTCAATAAAATACGGCAATTGTAAGAAGGTAAACTATCACCAACAAGTTTTGTTCAACATTTAACAGGGATAAGGTCAGTAAATTTGATTAGGTTCAGATTTTGATTTGTCCCAATAAGGAGAGGTACCATACTGTCCATAGTAACCAATTCATAAGCAACATAGGGGATCTGAGAACTGCACCTGAGAAATCAAATGTAGGTAATTTACATTCAACTACATAGTACATACTATTGGGATCATTCCTTCACCATTAAAGAGATTGGCAATGTCTGCTAGGCTCCATGACAGTGTTGGTATAAATTCAGACAAAATTGGTTTTTCAATCAATGAAGTTATCAAACTTAAAAATTAATTTTAACCTATCACACGAAAACTCAATTGGGTTGTTCTCTAATATTTCAGTATTCATAAAACACAAATAAATTGAGCACTTCCAAATAAATAAAATAAAATAACCCAAGAAGCACAAATATGTATAAATAGGAAAAACAGAATAAATGAAGTGCATGTTCGTACCAGAAATCAATTCAAGACGAAATGTGCAACATTTCGGAGGAAATGATGAACAAATTCATCATAAACAGTCCAAAAGCAACAGAAGAAAAAACAAACCCTAAAATGAAAATTAAGAACCTAAATCGACTCTGGATTTCGATCAGCTCAGCGGGTTCTTGAGATAATTCTTCAGGAATCAATCTATGAGAATTGGTGGAAATGTTCGTTTTCAATTCTTGTGTGTTTTATATTCTGTCTGTGCTTCAGGTTTCAACTGTGAAGAGTGAAGGGAAGACAAAACACCAAAAGTTGAAGTCTTTAAAGACAAGAGAAATTAAGATTTTTCTCACTAGTTTATTTTTTAAATTTCTTAATTAATAAGTGATTTTTTATTATAAATTTTAATCATATTTATTTTGATTTATCTTACTTTTACAATGTGAACACAAGATGAACGGTGTCTCACTCACACTAACATGATTAAGGTTGAGGGTCTTTGTAACTAGTGGTGGCCACGATTCGGTTTCGGTTTCGGTTTCGGTTCGGTGGCCACCCAAAACTGAAATCGAAACCGGAACCACCACTTTGGCGGTTTCGGTTTCGGTTTGGGTTTGGTTTGGGTTCGGTTTCGATTTTTATTTTTATTTTTATTTTTTATTTTTTATTTACATATTAATTCTTCCCAATCATAATTTCAATGAACAAATTTTTAAATAAAGAAACATTTACAAACATTTTCCATTGAAGTATTTAAGTATTTCACAATATTTAAAAGAAAAGAAATTGACATTTATTAATAAATACAAATTTACAATTTCACAGAAAAATAAAATAAAATTAGAAATTGGCTTTGAAGGCTTGAATTCAAATATACAATATTACAATGTAATAAAGTTAAAATTAAAATTTTTTAAAAAAAATACCGGCCTTGCACTTAATTTTTTACCACAATTAAACTGCCTACGTATCCTCCATCAATGTAGAGGAATCAAATGCCACATAGTTCTTTTACCTTTAATTAGTTGCTCGGTGTTGGAGGTTGTAAGTTGGAACGGAATCTATTCACTACCTTCCGTTCCCGTGGTTTGTTCATCTTCGAAGAAGTCGTTCACTATCTCCGGTTGGAGTTCTTGTTGTCTATATTTTTGCCTTTGTCCAATCATCAACACACGCCTGAATTTCAAGTGATTGTAAAGACATAGATGACCGTCTTGGGTCCAAAATATTTCCACCTGCACTAAATTCTTATTCCTGGCTATCACTCAAGTGACACTTGAAATAGAACGAGGTCGGAGAGTAGCACAATAGAAAGTAAAGTTCGTTCCCAAGGAATCGAGTGATCGATTACCGAAATTGACTAGCCCATTTGCTATTCAAACAATCAATAATGATGGTTATCAAAATAAACAAGGTAAACTAACTTGATTAAAGACTAATGCTAAAGCAATGAAAGAAATAACACGAAATTAAACTCGAATGTGATAATGAAGAGAAATATGCTAGGACTTGACTACACCCCACCCTTATATTGACTTCCTATTTAGACTCGGTTATTCACCCCCAAACGTGCTCATGCAATTCATATACTCGTACACCCTTATATTGACCCACAATCTTGGTCAAGTAGAGTAAGTCACACTCAAAACATACCCAATCTTATCTTTCGATTACCCGGAATGTACGAATGAGTTCATTAAGGACATTGGTGTACTAAACAAGTCCTATACGCTAGCCTAAGTAGGTCTACTTTTCTAAGCATGCATAGGGAGGCGTGCGTCTCCGGTTAATACATAACACACCACAAAAATCATTCAAAAGGAGATCAATCAATTGAAAGCTTTAAGTGCATTAAAATACCCATACAAACTACAACATTGCACATAGGAGATAAACAAGAATCAATTCATATAAATGTATAGTCAAAGGTGGGGTTTCATCAAATCCTAGCAATATGGGTTTAGCTCGTCATATTACAAAGAATAGCCATACAATCGATTGAATCAATTAAATACATGACTATGAAGAAGAAAAGAAAGAGAATAGGGATTAGAGAAAACTAATGAGATCTTCTCATCTTCCTTTGCTCCTCTTTTCAACTCTCTTCTTGCTCAAAGGGTGAAGTGATGATGGCTGTGGAAAAGAGGTGGGATTAGTGTGTTTGGATGTTAGGAAGATGTGGGATCTTGGTGGGTTGTAAAGGATGGGATGGTGTTGTGTGAAGAGATGAGCCAAGATGGAAACTTTCTGAAATATTTCGAGCTAAGGGATGGTCTCTGGCTGAAAGACCTAAAAGGGATATTTATATTGGATCCAAAAATGACCAAACTGCCCTCTAGAAGACGAAGGGTCGGACTGCCGCGGTTGGCATTTTCACGGTTGGACAACCGCGGCAGTTCAACTGCGGCAAGCTTAGAGGGTTTCTATAGCCTCATCAATCGCGGCACTTCGACCGTGATAACTTTGAGGGGTTTCTGTCGCCTGATTGCCGCTTGTGCACAACCGTGGTGCTTCATTCGCAGCAATCTTGGAGGATTTCTGTCTCCTCCTTGCCGCTTGTGCACGACCGCGGCGCTTCAACCGTGGCACTCTGATCAAAGCCCCCAGATTTTCCATATTCGCGTAAATTACCCCCAGAACTTCCTTTAGAGCCGAAACACCTCTGCCATCAAAATATTCTGCAAAAACCTCAAATAAAACATTAAACCCCCGGCTTTACCCAAGAAACATACTCAAAACGATACGGAAAGGGAGCTACACTTTGTGTAGAAATGAAGCAATCAATTCCACATCAACTGTAGAAATTGGCGTTCCAAGAATTTGTTTGGCAATAATAGCCAAAATTGGATAATCCTATTGATGACTCTTCCACCAAGCTTGGAGACTAAATTCTTCATTTGAAAATTTATGAGTGTCTTCTAAATACTGATCAAGCTCAGAGACCGTTGAGGATGAAGAAGATGTTCATAATTTTTTGGTTCTTTGGGAAAACAGTCGATCCCCTAAACCCCTTAATTGAAATTTTGTGAAATTACTAGTACAACCAGATGTGGGTTGGGGTTGTGAAACTGATATGTTCAAAGATGGACCATACATTCTAAGATATTCATCGTATAATTCATAAAGCAATTTCTTAATGGAATTATAATACTGAAGAACATCAACATCTAAATCTAAACATTTGTAATAATTAGTTAAATATTCCTGTAAACATTTAAATTTAAAGCGTCAATCTAAATACGGTGCAAGCAAGTAAATATTTGGAATCTCCCCATAATACTGTAATCATTTTGTCCTCATAGCAACAACACATGGACTCAATTGAACATCAAAATCACAATCATTAAATGCACCAACAATATAACACTTTGAATAAGAAATAAATGAGTAGTAGGAAAGTAAACACTAGATAAAGCGATGGTAACATCATTAAAAACACGTAACAATTCAAGAATTTTTATACATGTATCTCAATGGTTCAATTGAAGAGAAATTGAAGGAACATTATAAGTAATAAAAGAGACTAATAAATCCATATATTCAACACTTTCACTAAGCAACTTATAAGTTGAATTCTAACGAGTGGTAATATCTCAAGAAAATTTTTGGAACGCATATTATTCAGAGAGCAATATTTTAACCATTGTTTCTGGATTTTGTTATGCCTCCAGATATAGTTAATACTATCTCTAATTGGTCTAATATAAGTAGAAAGCTCTACTAATCCAGCTTGAACACACAAATTTAAAACATGACATGCACAATATTGATGAAATAATTTACCCCCAAAATAGGGATTGCACAAATTTTGTAACATAGGAATAGATGCGGTATTACTTACAGCATAATCAAAGCCAATAAAAAAAATTTTGTTTAGGATATTATACTCTCGAAAAATGATTTTAAAGAGTTGAAAAATATTTTTCTCTTTAAAATCATTTTTAACTGAATGCGAGTCATCGAAAACACAAAATGCAAGAATTCTTTTTTGCATGTCCAAGTCATTGTCCATATAATGACATGTGACACCCAAATATGAATGGCTACCAAAATTGTTGGTCTATATGTCGGCACATACGGAAACGCGACCTTTAAATTCAGAAAAAAAATGTTTTTAATCTGTTTTTTTCTTTTTTGTAAATGTCATTTAGTGTACGTGTGAGAGTGGCTCTAGGAACATGTTGCATTGCGGGATTTATTGTATTTTGAAAATAATTAACAAAACCTACTTTCACACAAAAACCAAAAGGTAAGTGTTCAGTTGCAACCATTAATGCTAATTGTTCTCTATTTTTTTTTCAGACGTGTAATGAAATAATTGATTAGAATAGGTTGCGTAGCTGGAGATTTGGGCTTGGTTACTTGCCATCGCGTATTTAGACGGGTGATTTTTTTTGATATGGGTCAAGAACGTGCCATATCCGAAGTTTCTTGCAACCTTGTATGATTTGGTGCAATAATTGCACTGGATTTGGAAACCATCATCTAACTTAGTTTTCTTCATATGCACTTTGAAGAGTTCAGACTTCATCGGCTTTTCTTCTTCACCTTCACCTGCAAAAAAATCATCCGAAAGGGCTAGGGGGTCAGATATATTGTGGGTATTGTGAGCGGGGTCAAGTCTGTCGAACTCGGAAATTATTAAAGGGGGATTAAGACTAGAAGGGGGATCGGATCCAAACTGATCTTGAAGGAACTGGTGAAAAGTCACATCGTCATAAGTGACAGCATCACCAATGTCTTCCAACAAGTTTTGCATTGGACCCTTTCCTTTGTTTACATTTTTTGAACTATCTCCCCCACTTGCCATTGAAAAATTAATAATAAAAAAATATAGAGTAAAAAAAAGAAAAAGATGATTGAAAAAAAAAAAAAAATATTGTTGGAATAAGAGTGGTAAGCAAGTAAATATATATATATATATATATGATTGAAAAAAAAAATATTATTGAAATAATAGTGGTAAGCAAGTAAATATATATATATATGATTGAAAAAAATATATTGTTGAAATAAATATTGTAAATCAATTTGATAATTGAAAAAATAGAAGATAGTAAAAAATAGAAGAAATAATTTATATATGAATGAGAATTAAATAAATTGTAGAATGTAGAGAGAATTGAGAATTTGAGATTGAGAGAAGTTGAGAGAATGAGAGTGGTGTGAAAAATAATGAAGTGTGGGGGGGATTTATAGTATAGTAGAGAGGGGTGGCTTTGCAAATAAGATAAATGAAGGGTTGAAAAAAAATGGCCGTTTGGAACCATCCAAGCATTCAGAATGGTCACTGCTACCAAACGGCCATTTAAAAAAAAAAAAAATCAGACGTTGTGCCATGTGGCAGCGTCTGATTGGTTGTTTTTTTTTTTCTAATGTGGTAGTGACCAGAACGGTAATTTTTTTTTTTTAATTCGCTGCCACATGGTAGCGTCTGATTGGTTGCATTTTTTTTTTTTTTCTGATGTTGCAGTGACCAGAACGGTAATTTTATTTAAATTCGTTGCCACATGGCAGCATCTAATTGGTTGGATCTTTATTTTTATTTTTATTTTTATTTTTATTTTTTTATAAACCGGAGGTTTAAACCGTCGGTTTTGGCCGGTTTGGAGGAGTCCCAACCAGAAACTAAAACCGAAACCGAAACCGAAACCGAAACTGAAACCGAAACTAGAATCGGAACCACCAGTTTCCAACCGGTTTTTAAACCAGCGATTTAGGTTCCAGTTTTCAGTTTCGTTTTCGGTTTCGGTTTCGGTTTCGGTTTCGGTTTCGGTTTCGGTTTCGGTTTCGGTTTGGCCCCTCCGGTTCCGGTTAAACCACGGACAAAACCGACAGTTTACCGGAACTGTGGCCATCTCTATCTGTAACTAATCTATATTTAATGAAATCTATATTTAATTCAGGATTTAGAGTAGAGAGACTTGAATCCACAACCTTATGATGTGGTGTGAGGGGCAAAACACTCGGTCAATCTTATCTTGTCTATTTTAATTGTTTTTATTAACTATCAATAAAAATTAAATTAAATTTTAGAAAACCATTTTCGTCCTGTTTTGGGTGGTCAGTTTTCCTCTTGTTTTTGGGTTGGGATGCTTGGGTGTGGTTCTGTTCTTGCTGTGTGTTGGTGTGTCTTTCTTTGTTGGGTTGGTTTTGGTTCTTGTGTTTCCTCTGGCTTGGTTGGCCTTTAATAATATCTTTGCTATTCAAAAAAAAAAAAAAAAAAAAAAAGAAAATCATATTAACATCTGTAGTAGCCAAAATGTCTTTGGGCCCAAACATCTAAAGCCCAAACCATCTGTAGGTATGTTTCATTGAATTTATCATTCATTAGATTAAAATTCAAAAAAATTGATGTGATTTCCTTAAAATTCTTAACGAAACTAAAATAAGAAATCCTTGTAAGAGACTCACTCATTATATTATATATGTGCATATCTCCGACTATAAACTTAGGGGTCGTTTGGTATGGGGGTATCCTGGCATGGGAATGGGAATCTGAAAGGATTCCCATGTTTGTTACTAGGTTTGCAATTTCAGATTCCTGGGAATGTGAATCCCATGGGAATCACATTACCCTCCAAGAGGGTAATATGATTCCCACCCCAACAGGTGGGTTTCAGATGCCCCTCCATCTGATTCCCACCGTGGGACCCACCTAATTAAAAAAATATATATATATATATGTTCTTCTTCATTCTCACGCAGATCACTCCTCTTCTTCCTCTTCTTCTTCTTCTTCTTCAATTTTCAATTTTCAATCACAACACCTCTTCTTCTTCTTCAATTTTCAATCACACAAACCCTTCAATTCATCCCCAAATTCCAATCTTGTCCAATCGAATCAATTTTTCAAAAACCCAAACCCAAACCTAAATCGATCAATTTTAAAATCAAATCATACCATCTGGGTTTGCTCGATGATGATGACGCCGCCGCCGACGAGCTTCGACGATGACAAGCTTCTCGGCAACGAAGAGCTTCGACAATGACGAGCTTCTCGGCGTCGACGAGCTTCTCGGCGTCGACGAGCTTCGATGACGAGCTTCGATGGCGACGAAGAGCTTCGACGACGAGAAGATGAAGAAGAAGACGAGCTTTGGCGACAAGAAGATGAAGAAGAAGACGATAGATCCAATTTTTTCTTTTTCCTTTTCTTGATCTGGTTTTATTCAGAGCAATGAAGATGACGATGACGTGTGAATGTGTGATGTTATTATTTATTTATAATTTTTTTTTATTTTCAAATTAATTTTGACATGTTTTTAAATATAAAGACAATAACATTCCCATACACAACCAAACACGTGTATACAACTTTCCCGGTAATGTGATTCCTGGGTTTTACATTCCCAGGAATCACATTATTTTGATTACCTCATACCAAACGGCCCTTTATAACAAACCTAATTTATAGGTTTTTTTTTTTTTTAATTTTTTTAATTTTTTTAATTTTGAAAAGGGGATAACCATTCTAATTTTTATAGCTATTGGATTAATCTTATGGTTGATATGTAAAGCGATAATTTAATTTAATTTTTTTAAATGATATTTCTCTCTCTTGTCTGACACATTATGCATTCAATTTATTACAACCCCATTCCCAAAACCTAAATTAATTAATTAATTATTACAACACCTCTTTTTTTCTTTTCTACTTGGAAAGCTGGCACTGACTTTACATTTTCTCTATTCTCAAGTCTCAACTTTGGTTCTCAACCATTCCAAAAAAAAAAAAAAAACCTCATATTCTTAATGAAACTCTTCCCTATTTTCTTTGTTCACTATTTGTCTAATACTTTGCGGTAGATCACTGAAAGATAAAAAGGATTGGATTGGATTTTATAATATAATCATTGTAATTATTGAGTTAAGTGAGATTTGGCTTACATGGTTGAGCAGGTAACATTGTTATAAATTTTAAAAAAGAAACACAAAGCACACTATATTGTATATTCCATTACCAAAATGAAAGCGGGCAAAGATTGAGAGAGGAAGAGAGTAGGCAAACATTATCCAACATGCCCTAAATTTGTAAGAGGATCAACATTGTTCTAGATTAGAGAAGCTTTAAGTTTCTTTTCCCTAATACACTTTTTGTATAATCTTTATTTTATCAATGCAACCATTGAATTAAATCCATTCCCAATATCTATTAAGTCTTGTGAAAGATCACATTGATTAACTATTGAGAGAATTCGAAAAACAACATTATGATTTCGGAATTAGGTAAAACCCTCCAAACATGAGAGTTTTTAGCGGATAGACAAGAAGTTTTTACCTAATTCCAAAACCATGCGATATTTTTCCAAATTCTCCCTTGCAATACATAATATCACCAGACTCAACTTCACTGATATTACGAACTGCATTTTCAACTGCTTTTGATAGGCCCTGGTTGTGTTCCTCAATATAAGCCAGCACTGTTTGCAGCTGTTCTTGACACGCTGCTAACTGTTGATTTGTATGATTCAACTCTGAAGATAGCTCTCGAATTCTCCTATCTTTGTCATCCTGTGACATCGAAATACAGATATGATTCAGATATCGGACAATTATTTAACACATACAAATGTGTTAAATAATAAGTATTGGCAATAATAATTCTATAATGGCAAGAATAATAAGTATTTCTGAACCTTTTGCTATCAACTTCGGAATACCCTAAAATACCTTAAATCATGCGATGAGCATTGGACGAAGCCCGAAGGTGATTGCTTTTTCCCAGAATCAAGAGCAAGTTTATTACAGTAAGACAGAATACAGAATCAGTGAACAACAAAGCATGCAAAAGAAACAAGGACAGAGTAAATATAATCCAAAAAACCTATTCACAGTCAATTTTAGTTAGGCGGGGCCAGAGAAATAATTTTCGGTAAAACTTTCTTTATTGGGTTCCTAAGGAATCACATCTAATCCAAACTTGATAATCCACGTTTTCAGGAGTTACAACCACTTGACTTTCTGATTGTTTTATCTCAAGAAACCAGTAGACATTCTTAGCTGAGGTAGAAAGGAAATGAATAAAAGAAATGCCAAAAGATGTAACCTAATAGATAGAAAAATAAAAAGAAAGCAAGATATGAGATAAAAAAAAAAATCTACTACTTCAAGACCAAACAATTTTGAAGTGTTTTCCCATTTTTTTTAAAAAATGAAGTGCTTCACAGAAGAAACCGTTGCTTCACTCCATATATCAATCATATTCTTTCATTATGTAACATGATGGATAGATGTAACTAAAGATAAAAGTTCATAAATCAACCTGAACAGATATTGCATTGCATTTAATATACAGAACTAATGGTTACATCATTTCCATAAACTTTTGATAAGTTTCACCATAACAACCAATTGCTTCACATGACAGAAACAGCCGGAAATGTTCTTGCGGACATAAAGAACTAACCAGATTAGTTATATTTTATATATCAGTTAAAAGTGCACAACTAGCTTGTGTAGTAAAAATGTTTATCAGGTTCATCAATACAAGTAATTTCAAACCTCAAATCTTCATTCTTCAAAAGAACTTCTTAAGTTGTAGTTCTAGATTTTCATTAGAATGCCATGTAAGTAAAATATCATTTTGTAGAAATTCATCTAATCTACAGAGCCAACTAAAATCACCATCACTAATAAAAGGTATGACACATATATGGTACAAACATGAAATCATTTCTGTCATCGCTGCACCGATGCACCTGCGGCACCTTTGCATGTATCGCACCTTGTTCCTACAAAACTATTGCCAAACTGGCCCTCAACAATGCTGAACTATTTATCAAGTCATTTCCCCACAGACCCAACTTGTAACCAAGACAATTTTTTTGGTTCTTTCATTACCCCTAAAAGTGAAACTATTGTATCATATGTAACTCACGCAGTATCAAAGTCCAAACATTACAGACATCTTAATAGAAGAAAATTAAAACATACCCAGAGCAGAGAATATAATTACAGTAAACCTCCTGATATGCAAGCTAAAGGCCAAGGAAAAGTTTGGAACAAAAAGTAATTCAAAACTGAAATTCTAGGTCTTTAAATTTACATTGAATTTGTTTAATTTAACATATTTGGCAGACATTAGCACTATAGTTATTATTTAGATTAAGGGAGAATGGCAAAATACCCCCTAGGTTTGACCATTTTTCAAAAACAACCCTCTAGTTTCGAATTTTTATGAAAACTAACCTATTATATACCAAAAACAGCTTGTAGTTTCAAACTTTAGTTAAAAATAAAAAAACCCTATAGGGGGTTTTAACTTAAATTTGATGTAACATGCAGCCACTCTGGTAGTCTGACGAAATAATCCAAAGATGATAATGAGGCAATGTTATCATTCTCCTCATTAAAAAATTAACAGTAGTTTATGTAGGGTTGGAAGTTATAGTTTTTCCATCTTCTTAAGCAACCTAAGTAGAGAGGACATCAAATTACTAAAAGAAGGGCCAATACATCAAATATTTATGGGAAAAAAAAGAGAGAAGCAATCATTAATAATCCCTGCCATCATTTCATTCATCATTAATGTTTTCGGGGAAATTAAAGCAATGATTTATAGCATAATTATCACAAAATGGGATGATCTCATAAACTGAAAGTTTTGATGTTTTATGCTCAAGGTGAAGAACTAGTGAGTGACCATATCAATTTGTGGATGTGCAAATGTCATGCTGAGGGGGCATCATGTGTGTGAGTGTGCAGAGACACATACAAGGTGAAATGAACAGATCAATAAATTAATGCTTTAGCAATGTGAAGGCTACTTACTGGAGCTGGTCGAGCTTTGTCCGAAGAAATTACAAGACCATGATTATGGTCCTTCTCAAAGGTTTTGATAACCCATCTCCCGGGCTTCTCTCTTGTCACCTTTATCATTGCCTTGCAACCTCCCCTAATGCTTTCTCTCTTACGAACACGGACACCTCCTGGTTTCTGACGGTTTACATTAAATCCCTCTTTATTACATGCTAGACGGCGTGAGATTAATGATCCATCGCGATCTGACTTCCTCGATGAAATAATTCGGGTAAAGAATCCTTTCCGTCTAGCATATTCATCGTAGAATGCTTTAACAGCCTTATCTGTCTCAAACACCATACCCACGTATGGTTCCTGGATTGCATCAACTTCACCCACACCAGATTCACCTCCTGTTATCACATTTTTGTCTTCTATATGAGTTTCCATATCCTCTGAAACAAGATAACATGAGCTAACATCATCATCTATCACATGGACACTGAAAAGTAGCATAATTGACACAAAACATTATAAAATTACATACATACTACTACATTGTTGCAAACCATAATGTTTATAATCACAAAGTGCTATAAAGTACACCATGTTATCTACATTTAACTTGCCACCATAAACTGCATTCCGAACTTGTGAAGAGTCAATATATGTGAAAATTACCAAAGGTTAGGATGCGTCAATATCACCCTAACCGGGAACATTATTCAGTAGGATAGCACTAACAGCACGGCCTAATATAATGGTCCATACCTAATGTTGTCCCGACTGCCGCCTAGGCAATACGATTATACCGTCAACCTTTTACACTAAACTGGTACTCTCAACACTTACCAAGCATTTTTGCTCTTGTTAACTACACACTTATTAAGTTGATACCCACATAGCCTAAATTAACAAAATCTACCAACATTATAATTAAAATAAGACATCATTTGCCGAGAAAACAGGGAAAAAAAAAACAAAAAAATTTGAATCCCTACCCATGATAAAAGAAAATTCATTATTAAATTCAACAGAATAAAGACAAAACTATATAACCTTCAATCAATTGAGACTACTAACACAAGCACTGGGCTCAATCCAACGTAACAAAACCAAAAAAAAAAAAAAAAAAAAACCCACAAAAATGATTGTTTTCTTCCCTCTTATCTCCACTGCCTTTCCCTTAAAGAAGACATCCGAATTACAACTTCATGAACCCAGAAATAAAAAATTAAAATAAAGGAAAGAAAGACTTACTTAATTGATAAAGGTTATAAATAATTTGGTGGGAGTGGGAGAGAGAAGCTGAAATTGTTTGTTTAACCGTTTCTGGAGAGACCACTCTGCCAGGAGCTCTCCTCCGGAGCAAGTCCCTTTTTATTTGGAAATTGGAATTATGGACCCAAATGGGAGTTACAAAACAAAATACTTCTCAATAGTTTTATTTATTTATTTATTTTTAAGTATTCTTAATAGTTTTTTTTTTTTTTTTTTTTTTTTTTTGTTTTTGTTTTTTTTTTTTTTTCAATTTTTAATTTTAAATCATTATATTAAAATCCAACAAACATCTACTTCCTCTTTCAAAAAGTAAAATAAAATAAAATAATGTTAGTCTGAAATTTATTTTTACCTATTATACGACATGTAAGTTGTCAACAACAGTATTAGACATCTTATTATTTAGTATATGAGTTATCAATATGCATCAAGATTTGGATCTTTTTCTTTATCTTTTTTTCTTACTTCACATAATCTTATCTGTGATTAAGATATGATTAGTTTTCACAATCACTTTATCAACAGTTAATCATATACTTTAAAAAGGTAAGGAGAGGATCAAAGTCCCATCCATGTGATGTGTTTTAGATAACTCACATGATTAATCATTTAGACATGAATTTAAACAAAATTTGTGAAGCATATTAGCATTACTAAAGAAACATCTTGTCATTCTCTCTCTAGGGTTTTTGGTTTCCTTTCAAAACCCTAGGTGAAAGTAGTGAGTTGGTCTTTTGCGACCGTGGTTTTCACTCATTTGGAGTGTAGTTTTTTGTGACCATGGTTTTTGCGACAGTAGTTTTCACTCATCTGTTTCTCTTTGTCAATCATGAACGTGGATGAGGTGGCTAGATTGTGTGCGACTATGTTGTTAAAGGAGAGGGAGGGCCCTTTGACGCCCCTTCCGGTGGACATGAAGAGGGCAGGTGAGCAGAGATTAGGGTTTCGGTTAGTTGGGAAACTTCTGTCAAATAAACTTGCTAATAGGGATGCTTTTATGACTTTGTTCCCACGGATTTGGAGGACTATGGAGGACTTTGATATTGAAGTTATATCAGGAAATACCTTTTCTTTTACTTTCAGGAATGCCAATGATCGCTGGTAGGTATTGCAGGGAGGGCCTTGGAGTTTTGATAAGGCCCTATTGGTTCTTGAAGTTCCAACAGGGAAAGGTGATATTCAGGGGATGAAATTTAATAAGTCGACCTTTTGGATTCAGATACATAACGTCCCTCTTTTATGCATGACGGCGGAGATTGGTAGGTTTCTTGGGGGAATGATTGGGAATGTTAAAGATATAGATACAGGGAAATCTGGGGATTGCGTGGGTAAATATATCCGTGTTCGAGTGGAGATCCAGGTGGATAGGCCGTTGAGACGTATTTTGCGGGTGGATGTTTTGCAGGATAGTAAAGAGTCAGTCATGCTACTAAAATATGAAAAGTTGCCGGACCACTGTTTTCGTTGTGGTTGCTTAGGTCATATTGTTCGTGATTGCTTGCAGGAGAAGGCAGGTGAGAGTCTGGAAAATTTTGATCAGTTATTTGGTCCTTGGCTTCGAGCAGATAGCCCTATTACTATGGGCAAGTATCGTCAGAAGAGGGAGGATAATAATTTTGGCGAGACTCGTATGTAGGTAATGACTAGTGATGTGGAAGCTCCTGGGGTTAAGGTGATGCAAGAAGTTAGAAATTTGGTTCGGGGAAGTGGGGTGGTTAGTAGTAAGGTGGCTAGTGCTACTGTGGAGGTACCGTGTGAAGATGGGGGCTGTTCTGTAGTCTCCCGAGGATTTAATATTCTTTCTGGTTTGAAAGGCAGTAGTGTGGGGGAAGAACAAACTCCCCGTTCTATGTATCAGCATAATGATGATTTTTTGGTGAAAGGGATAAGCAGTTCTCCTTCTCTGATTTCGGAGGGGGAATCGCAGCAAAATTCTATGGCTGGTGCTAAGGAATTTGATGAGGTGGGGGAGGTAGGTGTGGTAGACAATGATGTTGTGGTTAGCGCAGAGCCCTCTCCAGCTGATGGCTCTACGGTTATGAAGTGGGATTCTGGGTCTGTTACAAGTGGATCTGTCCACGTTGGGATTTCTGAAGGTGTGTTAGGTTCGGTGGGAATGGAGGTGGATGGGTTATCTCTTTCTTCTCCCTCTACGGAGAAAGGGAAGGCTCTATCTGGGCAATCTAAGACTCAGCGTGGGCCTAAAGCGGGGAAGTGGAAGAGATGGGCGAGGGATGGAGTTAAGATTGACAGTGGCTTGGATGGGAATTCTTCTCTGGGTAAACAGATAGTGGATAGGGAAGTATCGGAGTCAGGGAAAAAACAAAGGGTGGGCATTTCTGAAGATGGTACCAGTTCTAATATTGAGGAATTATCGGCGAGTCGGTCTCTACCGGCTTGCCAGTCCCAATGAAAACCTTAGCATGGAACGTCCGTGGTTTGGGTAGTGGACGGGCGTTCCAGATCATGCTTCGGTTTAAGCAGGTATACAAACCCAATTTGATTTTTATTATGGAGACGAAATGTGATCATGTGCGTTTGGAGTGGGTTCGTGTTAAATTAGGTTTTTGTGGTAAACTTGTGGTTAATAGTGACGGTAGTAAAGGTGGCTTGTGTTTACTGTGGGATGATAGTATTGATGTTAATCTGTTGTCGTACTCGAAGTTTCATATTGATGTGCATGTTTTGGTTAATAGAGGGGTTTCGTGGAGGTTTACAAGCATGTACGGGCATCCGGAAAGTGGGCAGCGCCAACACTCCTGGAATTTACTTCGTCGATTGCATGGTATGTCCTCTCTTCCATGGTTGTGTGCAGGGGATTTTAATGAGGTTCTTGAGTCCTCAGAGAAGTCTGGTGGGCTGCCAAAGTCTGTGTTGGCTATGGCTGAGTTCTAATCGGTTTTGGATGACTGTGGTCTTCAAGATTTAGGTTTTTCAGGGCCAAAATTTACTTGGTCAGCGGATTTGGTTCAAGAAAGATTAGATAGGTTCGTTTGTGATATTCAATGGTGGAACTCTTTTCACAGGGCCATCGTGAGTCATCTAGAGTACTGGAAATCGGATCATCGTCCAATCCTCATTGATTCCTCTCCTGATATGGGTTCCTCTAGAATGGGGAAATCGCGACGTAGGTTTTTGTTTGAAGCTTGCTGGGTGGGAGAGGAGAAGTGTGACCATGTGGTGGAGGATGTTTGGACGAATCCTCGGTCTGGTTTGAGTATGCATGAGATGATTAGTAAAATCCGGTCTTGTACCAATCTTTTGTCAGCTGTCTATGCGCATAACAGGAGCCGACTAAAAAAGGAAATTTCCGAGAAACAAGAGGAGTTACGGTTGGCTTCCGAGGTGATAATTGAGGGGTCTTGGGTGAGAATTAGGGCTTTAGAAATGGAATTAGATAAACTGCTGGCTGTGGAGGAAATGTATTGGCAGCAAAGATCTCGTGAGTCTTGGTTGAGTTGTGGAGATAAAAATACCAAATATTTCCATGCTCAAGCCTCCTCTAGGAGAGCTCGGAATAGAATAAAGGGGTTGGTGGATGTGGACGGTAACTGGAGGGATGATAAGGCGGGCATGGTGGATATTGTGGTGAAGTATTTTTCTGACTTGTTTTGTTCCAGTAAGCCGAGCTTGATTGAGTTGAATCGAATTTTTCAGTGCACTTACTCTTGTTTGCAACCTGCAAGCAGCTTTTACCTGGATGCTAGCTTTACTTCTGAGGAAATTAAGAGGGCTGTTTTTGATATGTCGCCTACTAAAGCTCCTGGTCTTGATGGGCTTCCTGCGATGTTTTATCAAAAATATTGGCCTCTGGTGGGTGGTCAGGTCGTCTCTGCTTGTCTTGGTGTCCTTAATGATGGGGCTAATTTGGAAGAGGTTAATGAGACCCTTATTGTTCTAATTCCGAAGGTTAGGGCTGCGGAAAAATTATCAGATTTTAGACCTATTAGCTTGTGCAACGTGATGTATAAGATAGTGGCTAAGACTTTGGCAAATCGGTTCCGCAATGTTTTGGGTGAGGTGATCTCAGAGACTCAGAGTGCTTTTATTCCAAGTCGTTTAATCTCGGACAATGCTATTGTTGGCTTTGAATGCATGCATGCTCTTAAGAGAAGGAAAAAAGGTAGGAAAGGTGCGATGGCGATTAAATTGGATATGTCTAAAGTTTACGATCGTGTGGAGTGGGATTTTATTTCTGGTATGATGCTTGGTCTTGGTTTTTTGAATGCTTGGGTGGAGAGAATCATGCGGTGTGTTCGGTCGGTTTCTTTTTCCTTTTTGTTAAATGGTGAGGTTTGTGGTCATGTGAAACCATCCCGGGGTCTTCGTTAGGGGGACCCTTTGTCACCTTATTTATTCCTGATTTGTGCTGAAGGGTTATCTCGCTTGTTTATTGATGCTGAGAAGAAGAATCTTATGGATGGGTTTCGCTGCAGTAGGGGGGGGGGTCCAAAGATTACCCACTTATTTTTTGCTAATGACGGTTTGGTTTTCTCAAAAGCTTCTGAGAAAGATTGCCTGAGCATTCAGGCTATCCTGGGTACTTATGCTGCGGCATCTGGTCAAGTGGTCAACTTCCAGAAATCGGCTCTTTGTGTTAGTAAAAGAGTTTCGAGGTAGAGAGCTGATAATTTGGCTCAGATCCTTGGTGTTCGGGTGGTGGATTGCCATGAACGGTATTTGGGTCCCCCTTGTTTTTCGGGGAAAAGTAAAAAGGATCTGTTTTACAGTATTTGCAGTAGAGTGTGGGATAAAGTTAAGGGTTGGTAGAATAAATTCTTCTCGTCTGGTGGTAAAGAGGTGCTTTTGAAAGTGGTTGTTCAAGCTATCCCTACGTATTCCATGTCTTTGTTCAGACTCCCAAAGTCCCTTATTAGTGAGCTTCATCGGATTAGTGCTAGGTTTTGGTGGGGTTCTGATGAGGATAACAGGAAAATTCATTGGGTTCAGTGGAAGCAGCTTTGTCTTAGTAAGGATTCAGGGGGTATGGGCTTTCGAGATTTGGAGGTTTTTAACCAGGCTATGCTTGCGAAGCAAGTTTGGAGGCTCCACCATAGTCCGCATTCTTTGGCGGCTAGGGTTCTCAAACACTGTTACTATGCTGATTCTTCGGTTTTGAATACTGCTGTTCTTTCTAATTGCTTTTACATTTGGCGTAGCTTTGTTTGGGGGAGAGAGTTGCTTGTGAAGGGTTCCCGATGGAGAGTGGGTTCGGGGGATTCAATTAAGGTGTATCAGGACCGTTGGATCCCGCGTCCAACTTCCTTTCAGGTTTATTCTCCTCCGATTCTCGGTGTGAATTGTGTGGTTAGTGAGTTGAAGCTTCCTTCAGGTCGATGGAATGAAGTTCTTATTCGTAATTCCTTCCTTCCTGATGATGCTGAGTGTATTCTCCGAATTCCTTGTTCTTCCTATCACCGTGAGGATTCTCTTGTCTGGCATTTCGAGAAATTGGGTTCTTTCTCAGTTAGAAGTGCCTATCATTTGGGTTGCTCAGCTGATTTGTCTTCCTCGGCTTCTTGTTCAGGTCTGCCTTCCTCTACTTCATGGTGGAATTTTTTCTGGCGGTTGAAGCTTCCCTCTAAAGTTAAGCTGCATCTCTGGAAAGCCTATAAGGGCTTCCTCCCGATGAAGTCAATTCTGTCTAGGAGAGGTGTGCAGGTTGATAAATGGTGTCCGTTTTGTGGGTCTGAGGAATCTATTTTTCATGCCCTTTGGGGTTGTTCTTCCTTAAAGTTGGTGCGTACTAAATTCAGGAAGCTTAAGGGTGTGAAGTTTCCTGCTGATATGAATTTTTTGGATTTTTTGGTTGCCTGTAAGACGATCCTTGATGCTGATAAGTTGGATCTGTTGCTCCTGGTTTTGTGGAGGATCTGGTTCCGTAGAAATGCCCACATTCACCACTCTTCTCCTGTGAATGTTGTTGATATTTTCCCTTGGGTGACAGGTTTTCTTGCTGATTTCAGGCACTCTAACGTCTCTCCTTCTGCTGCTCCTGGTAGGTGTGCTCACTTCGGTCATACCTGGCGTCCCCCTGAAGCTGGTCTTTTCAAGATAAATACTGATGCTGCTGTTGATGTGCAGAAGAACATGACGGGTACTGGTGCTGTTATTCGGGATTCCAGAGGCTTAGTCATGGTGTCTTGTGCTCAAAATTATCCTGTTAGTTATGATCCTCTTATGGCTGAAGCGATGGCAATTCTTCATGGTATTTTTCTTGCGGTTGATACAGGGATTTGGCCTTGTTCTATTGAGTCTGATTCTCAGCTTGTGGTCTCCATGATAAACTCTGGGTCGGGATCTCTCTCTGATATTGGTTTAATTATTGAGGATATTTTAGTTTTTGTTAATGGTCCTTTTAATTGTAGGGTGAATTTGGTTTCTCGAAAAGCTAATATGGTGGCTCATTGCCTTGCCAAGCTTGGTATTTCTCTAGGTTGTGATAATATCTGGATGGAGGAGATTCCACCTTGTGTGGCTCCGATAGTTTTGGGGGATGCCCCAGCTCTTCTGTAGTCCTTTTATTCTTTTAATAATAGTCGTCTTCCTTTCAAAAAAAAAAAAAAAAAAGAAACATCTTAAAAAACAATAAAAATCAATTACTTTCTAATTATTTAAACACCCGTGTAAAGAAAAAAAAAAAGAATAGAAATTCAAAAATGGAAAAAGCAATTTAATGAACAAAAAATTGAAATTTTTGAAAAACACTTTGGACAATTTAAGCAAAATAACTAACTAGTGCAATTACAAATAGGGGCGGCCAGTGACTTTGGAATCTTAGGCAAAATTAAGGTCCCAAAATTGTATTAAAAATTTAATTTACTATTAATTTTTTATAGAATTTAATTTAAAATTAAATAATTATCTTCAATAAATGATTTTCCTATTAAAAGCTATCCTATTTCAATACCACTGTCAAAAAAAAAAAATCTGTCATTTTTTTTATTTTCCAAATAAATATATTTCAGATTCCTATTGAGATGTTAAATTAACATTCAAAATTCTTGTTTCCAATATATATATATATATACTGTATAAGGTCTCGTTCACATCAGTGTGCACTAATGTAAATAAATAAGGACATTGAATGTGAGTCACTCATTATGGAGAAGTTTTAACAAGTACATACACACTAAGTCAAAGCATGGAAAATGAATGGCTCACATTCAATGCCCTTATATATTTACATCAGTGCACACTGACTTGAATATATATATATATATAAGTTCAAGTTGGTGCGCACTAATATAACTTCATCAGTGCGTCAGATGTGGACCATTAGATTTACATATTTTGATTCAAAATGTGCATTGAGACTGATGTATTGGTACTGATGTAGTTATTTCAGTGCGCACTGACCAGAACGGGACCGTATATATATATAGAGAGAGAGAGAGAGAGTAATTTTCCAATGATGACTTTTTACAATGCACACTTTAAACACATTTGATGAAATTGCATGGAATATAATGAATCTTGATTTGATTTTTTGTATGGATGGTGAAAACATTGAAATACAATTATGAAAAAAAAAAAAAAATTAGGTGCAAGAACTAATTTTTTTTCGATTTTTTTTTAAGAAAAAACATTTAAAAATAGGGAAATATAAGAAAAAATAGTTCTAAAATCCAAAAAATTTCCAAATTTTTACCAAATGTGTATTTTAATTTTCTTAGGATGCATACAAAAAATCTCATCAAAAAACATTTGATTCCATGAAATTTCATCAAAGGTGCTTAAAATGTACATCGTAAAAGTCTTCATTGGAAAATTATATATATGATAGTTCTTCTATCACGCCGTCCTGAAATTATAATTTTAGGACGACCAACTATAGCCATATGTTTTAATAAGTTCAAATGTTTGTTAAAAAAATAATCAACCTTTTATTAAAACATGTGGTTGTGGTTGGTCGTCCTAAGGACAACTTGATAGAATAACTATCATATGTGTATATATATATATAAATGTTCAAGTTAGTACGCACTGATATAACTTCATCAGTGCATTTTAGATTTGCATACTTTGACTCAAAGTGTATGCATTTGTCAAAACTTCTTCATAATTTGTGGATCATATGCATTGGTACTGATGTAATTATATCAATGCGCACTGATGTGAATAGAATCGTATATATATACAATCTTTCTTCTGTCAGTTTATCCTGATATAATATATATCAGGATGAAGAATATAGACCACAGATTATGGAGAAGTTTTGACAAGTGCATACACTTTAAGTCAAAATATGTAAATCTAATGATCCACATTCTTTATCCTGATGTATTTTATATCAAGACGAACTGACAATATAAAAACTGTATATATATATATAGTAATTTTCTAATGAGCACTTTTATAATGCACACTTTAAGCACATTTGATGAAATCACATAGAATCAAATGTTTTTTGATGAGAATTTTTGTATGCATCCTACGAAAATTAAAATACACATTTGGTAAAAATTTGGAAATTTTTTGGATTTGAGAACTATTTTTTCTTACATTTCCTATTTGTAAATGTTTTATCTTCAAAAAAATCGGGAAAAATTAGTTCTTGCACCTGAATTTTTTTTTTAAATTTTTTGTCCATAAATGTATTTTAATGTTTTCACTATCCATACAAAAAATCAAATCAAGATTCAATATATTCTATGAAATTTCATCAAGGGTGCTTAAAGTGTGTATTGTAAAAAATCCTCATTGGAAAATTACTCTCTCTCTCTCTCTCTCTAAATCAAATTAAGATTCAATATATTATATGCAATTTCATTAAAGGTACTTAAAGTATGCATTGTAAAAAGTCTTTATTGGAAAATTACTCTCTCTATATATATAAGTGGACTTAAATTCTCTTCACCATTGTTGATACAACCTTTAAAAAACTATCAACACTGTAATTACGTTAAAACCTACTAATTTTATACCTTTCATATTCGATCAACAATATATCTTCTATGCTAATAATGAGAGAAGTCTATCTATTCGAGAGTATTTTAGAATTGATTATTTTTTATACGAGTAATGTTATTTTGCCTAAATAATGTGCCTAAATGATATAACAACACTACAATTCATTCATTTAAATCATACAAATCTAATCAAATTTAAATGAATAGATTGTAGTATTGCCACATTATTTGGGCTCCAAATTTGGACAAAGCAAAATTATTCTTTTTATACTTAGTAGATCAAGTTATTTCTTCAATTACAAATATGTTTAAGTGTGATTAGGAAATTACCCAATCCTTTGAGATAGGTAACATCGGTTACATTTCAATCCAATAGTGCAAAGATTTGATATATAAGAATGTCGGATATGGCTTGTATTCTTATGATTTCTAAATAGGATTCTATCAATGCTGAAACTTCTTGGAGACGTGGAAAACGTTTGGAAGTAGAAGATTGTGTTTAAGGGAGGCTTAAAAACTGAAGAAGACTAAAGAATCGGATTTCGAAAGGAACTGCGGCACAGATCGTGGTGCCCTAAACGCGGTCAATTCTAGAAAGATCAGTGTGGTTTGACCTCGGTAAAGGCAAGAGATGTTGACCATGATATTCTGAGCTATCATTTCCCATGACGTTCTGTTGTACAGGGCGTGGGTTGCAAACCGCAGCCCAAACCGTGATAACAGTGTTTTTGTGCGGATCAAGAAAGTTGTGTGGATCAGGAAAGGTTTTCTTTTGGAAGTTCTTGCACAAGGAAAAGAGTCTGTCTTTGTGAGGAACATGAATGAACGTAAAGAAAAAGGACTTTTCGTGGAATAGGAAGTCTTGTACATGAAGAAAAGTGTTTCCTTGTAGTATTCAAACTCCCTGTAACTAGTATAAATAGAACATAATAACTAGGTTATTGTGTATGGAGCAAAACAGAAAAATACTAAAGAGATCTCAGAGAATAGGCATTGGGTGTAATTGGGATAAGGGTTTTAGAGAGATAATCTTGAGTGTTTGGTTGTAACAATTTTCTACATAGTAGATTATTTCTCTTGTTGTCCCGATGGCTGTGGTTTTTCCTTGTTCTTGGATTTCCATGTAAATCCTGTGTGTTTGTGTGTGATTGGATTGATTTATTTTCTTCTATCTTATTTTTCAGCAAGTCATTGTTATCGTTTATTTGTGGCTATCTGGCAATGTTTCCTCATAGCAATCTATCATTGCTAACAAATGGTATTAAAGCCCTAGGTTGCCTAGTAGCTGTTCAACAAACGGTTATGGATGGAGGGAGTTTTGGCTCAATGAAATTCGATATTGAGAAATACGATGGGAAGATCAATTTTGGCTTATGGCAAGTTCAAGTCATAGAGCTATTAATCCAATTGGGATTACACAAGGAGTTGAAAGGCAAGTCAACCCCTGGAAACCCTGGACATTAGAAAAGAAGCGACTGTTACTAGTTCTGTAAAACTTATAATGAATCAGAGGGTTGCGAGCGCGATACGATTGTGCCTGACCAAGCATGTTCTTACAAATATTCAAGGAACATCTACTGCGAAAGAACTTTGGGAGATTCTTAAGGAATTGTATAAAGCGAAGAGCATCTGTAACCGGTTCTACCTAAGGAAGCAGTTTCACTTACTGTAGATGTCTAAAGGTACGAAGGTTTCTAATTATTTGGGAGTGCTAAATGGGATTATTTCTGAATTAGAGTTAGGATTGATAGGGAGAAAAAAGGGTTAAGACTCATTTGGTCTTTTCCACCGTCCTATGCGCATATGAAGCCGATCTTGATGCATGAGAGTTCGACTATAAGTTTTAGGGATGTGACAAATAAGTTAATCTCTGAGGAAAGAAGGTTGAAGAGTGAAGGTAAATCTTCTGATAACTCTGCATTTATGGTTGACAATAGAAAGAAAGGAAACTCCAAGAAGAAAGTCACTTGCTAGGGCTATGGACAATCTGGACATGTGATGAAAATTTGTAATTGTAAAAAGGCGAGTGTTACTAAAGGCTCAAAAGAGGGGGATCCGGCAATCACCACTCTTGAGTATGATGATTACAGTGACCACTAGTTGCAATGGAAGAGGATGTGTTGCCGATAACAGGTCCACAATTTGTACACGGGCATTGGTTATGAGGTAATGCAAGGTGTGTGTGGACAAGGATGTCGATGGTTAACGAACTCCCTAGGAACCTAAAGTAAAGAGTTTTACCATAATTTTAGTAGGTTATTTCGACATGTGTCGAAAGAAATCTTAAAATGGTATGTTTGAAGGAGGCTTGAAAACTGAAGAATTGAGTTCTGGAAAGAATTGTGGCGTAGACCGCGGTCAATTCTAGTAAGATCAGCGTGGTTTGACCACAGAAAAGGCAAGAGACGTAGACTGTAGTATTTTGAGCGGTCATTTCCAATAACATTCTGTGGTATAGGGAGTGGGTTGCAAACCACGGCCCAGACCGCTGTAACGACATTTTTGCATGAATCAGGAAAGTTGTGTGGATTAGGAAAGGTTTTCTTTTGGAAGTTCTTGTGCAAAAGGAAAAGTGTTTGTCTCCGTGCGGAAAGGAAAGTCTTGTGTGTAAAGGAAAAGGACTTTCTGTGGAATAGGAAGTCTTGTGCTTGAAGAAAAGTGTTTCCTTAGAGGATTCAAACTCCCTGTAACTAGTATAAATAGAACCTAATAACTAGGTTATTGTGTGTAGAGCAAAATATCAAATACTAGAGAGATCTCAGAGAGTAGGCATTAGGTGTAATTGGGTTTGGGGTTTTAGAGAGAGAATCGTGAGTGTGTGGTTGTAACAATTTACTAAATAGTAGATTATTTCTCTTATTGTCTTGATGGCCGTGGTTTTTCCCTATTCTTGGATTTGGTAAATCCCATGTTTTGTGTGTGATTGGATTGATTTATTTTCTTCCATCTTATTTTTCTGCAAGTCATTGTTATTGTTTATTTGTGGCAATCCGGCAATGCTTCTGCGCAGCGATCTATTATTGCTAACAAAGAAATTAAAGAAATTGTATATCACCTCTTAACACAAGTATTACTGCACCTTCATTCCACATTGGTAGTGAGGAGTCCACATTCTACCCATGTGTGAGGAATTTTCTCTTGATTTGTGGGAGTAGATATCCGGGTCGCATTTGTATTGTATGATCTTGGCCAATCTCGATTGTCTTATTATAATAGCTGTAATATTATTATTTTTTTAAGAAATTAGAAATTTGAAAACCAAAGTAGTCCAAAGACTAAAAAGTAAAAGAAATTTAAAAACCAAAATAATAGTGCAAAGACATAAAATAAAGAAATTATTTTTTTTTGAAAATTTTGAAGAAAATTGTAAGTTCCTCAAAGTTTGATTGGCTTATTTCGGTGACAAACCACGATTGGGGTTTGAATTGTAAGGGTAGCTTAGGTGCATGATGATCAAGTTCAAAGGCCCTCTCAAGTCCTCAAGATGATAAGCACTCTAAATGTATATTTCTAGTGTTTAGTTTTTCATTGAAAAGATTTAGTTGCATACACTCACTACAATTGTTTGTATATGTATGTTTTACTCTTGTGTGCATTCTCTTCACATGCCACATTTCACATTTGCACTTTGTTGTTGTATTTGATTATGTGTTAGTGTGTCTAGTAATTCATTTCCCGAATGTTGTTTAGAAACATCTGTGCATGCATGATGGTGTGCTTGGGTAGCGCGATGATCGCCTTTGGAGAATGCTCTTAGCTTCTCCTTTGGTTTCACCAGCTGTGGTGAAACAGCGGTTTGATCAGCGGCCATGACTGCCGAATGAAACCATCGTTCAATTTCAGAAATTTCTAGAATGATTCTACGGTTACGATCTGCGGTTTCCAACCACCGTTCGAAACCGCCATTTAGACCTGATCGAATTAAAATATCTTGGTCTCGAAAACGGTGGTTTGGTGGCGGTCATGAAACCCCCGATGATCCCCTATTCTCTCGAGATCAATTCAGCGGTTGAATTGACGGTTTTGAAACTGCCGAATGAAACCGTCGATCAGTAAGTTTCAAGGGTAATCTCGTATTTTCACCATGCTTTTCATTGGCCTCTATAAATACATCACTTTCTCATCTCTCTAAACTAACTCTTTCAATATCAAGATCCCTAAAGTCTATAGAGAGATTTGTGAGAGAAAAGGCAATCAAGATTGCTCATTTAAACACTTAAAGCCGTTTACATATGCATTAAACTTCATCTAGCATCTTCTAGCATATCTAGGATGCTTGCTTGCATGGGTCTTGCTCAACACACTTGCTTTGATATGTTCTTCGCTAATTTCATCTAATCTTAGTGTTTTACTTATCAAGGCCAATTACTTGTAAGTTCTTAGATTATAATCTTATATACAAGATAGAGATTGTTATGTTGTTTTGATTGAGCGTTGTATTGTGATAGCTAAACTTAGGATTGCTTAATCTATGTTAGCTAAGTTTTATGACATGTCATTTAGCTATTGATATATATGCTTAATTTAATTGTCAACTTATCATCTTAGATAAGCATATAGGGTTCCCTAGCTTTATTTGCATTTTGGATATCATATATATTCACATAGGCTATTTTATCTCTTTATTGAGAACTAAGTCTTGTGGCTAAGGTTGTTTAGGCCACAAGCAATTGGACTAGGTTCACTTTTACAGGCCTGCGAGTAGTAGTGGCGGGTTATAGACCGTGAGAGGTTGAGGTCAACCTAGGTTGTAAACGTCATTGCAATTAGTGGATTCGAGGTTTATGTGTGACGCATATAACAACCCGTGGTTTTTCTTTGTTGAAGGTTTCCACGTAAAAATTAAGTGTTATTTAAATTCTGCACTTTACATTTAATTTACTATTTTAACTAGTTTGAGATATTTTCGTAACATTGATAAATCTCAAAAATTGGTAATAATAGTTTAAAATCTATTCACCCCCTCTAATAGGGGTGGGCATGAGTCAGGTCAGTTCGATTTTGGCCAAAACCAAATTGAACCAATTTATATTCGGTTTTTAAAAATGTGAATCGGTTGACCCCAAAATTGTATTGACCTGAAGACCCTTTTCTCTGTTCGGTTCGGGTCTGTTCAATTTGGTTTTAGGCATATTAGGCCTCCAGTTTTTTTATTTATATTTCTCCATTTCTTTTTAACCTTTTAACAACTGAAATTGTAATCGGGCCTAGTGGGCTTCATTTCTCTCCATATAATGGAATTAATTTGCAAGGGTGAAAAGAGAAAAATAAAAAATAAACATTAATGATTTATTACAACAGAAATTAATGAATTAAAAAAATAAAACAAATTACAAATTTACAATTAATGAATTCCAAAATCAACCACCAAACCTCAACACAACCACTGGTTCACCACCACCAACATCATCAATTCATCATCATCACACACACATTCATACCAACACAAACACCAACATCAAATCGCCAACACCAACCCCAGATCATCTATTTTTGCCTGTTTTTTCAGCAACCAAACACTAACAGATGACACCAATAATCCAAAAAATAACAAACAAATGAACATAAACTCAAAAAACATCTACACATAACAATAAGATCTGAAGAAGAAAAACATATAAACAAGACAAATTACAAAAAAAGAAAAACCTTGATGAGTTAGAGAAAAAAAAAAGATCAGAATGCGGCAAGAGGGAAAATTGACGAGTGTAGGCGGAATCGAGGAAGAGATACAAGTGCAAGCAAAAGAGAGATTTTTTGTGGGCTGACTAGTTGAGGAAGCGGCGAAAGGGAGAGAGGGATCGTGCGACTGTGAGAGACTAAGAGATACAGGGAAAGAGAGAGACATGATTGTGGTTTTGTGAGAGATGTTTTTAGGTCTGAAGAGTTAGAAATAATCTAGGTTTTTTTTTTATTTATATGTGGTTTATACGGGTCGGTTCAATTTTCGAGACTTCAAACTGAAACTGACCCAAATTCAATTCAGTTTATTCGGTTTGAACCGAATTGAACTGAACTCACCATCAAAACCAAACCAAACACCCAATTTAGAGTAGGTTCGGGTCGGTTTCGTTTTTGGTGCCCACCCATACCCTCTAGATAGTTTTATACACACCATGCATTATTAGTTTCAAAAATAATAACAAAATAGGTAAAGGTGTGTTTGTGAAAAATATTATAAGAAGATTTTATGAAAGCTCTGCTTTTTATTGAATTGCTTTGATACTTATATACACAAAACGTGAGCTTTCTATGAAGGAAATTACAATGCTAATTGCATCAAGTCAATGAAAAGATTGAAAGATTGATTATGCTTAATCATTGGAAGATTGATTGATTGTGCTTAATCATTGGAAGATTGATTGTGTAGTTGACTCATGATTTGTACATATTGATTCCCTTGATTTGCTGATTGATTGGAAGATTGATTGTGTAGTTGACCACTAGAGATACTTATAGCTTGATATGTGGAGTTGTTGTCATTCTTAACATGCCCCCTCAAATTGGCTTGTGAGGTAGAAAGAACACCCAGTTTGCTTCTGAACACTTGAAAAACATCCTTTGCTAAGGGCTTTGTAAAGATGTCAGCAGGTTGAGACAAGGACGATATATATCGTGTGACAGGATGGCCCATTGCAACTTTTTCTCGTACAAAATGATAGTCGAGCTCAATGTGCTTCGACCAAGCATGAAACATAGGATTAACTGACATGTGGAGAGCACTAATATTATCACAAAATAGATGTGGTGGTTGTGCTAATGTAACCCCAATGTCTTGAAGGATGAAGGTTAGCCATGTTATTTCAGCTGTTGTGGAAGCCATAGCTCGGTATTCAGCTTTAGAACTAGAACGGGATACGGTGGGTTGTTTTTTCGAACTCCAAGAAACACAATTTGCACCAAGAAATGTACAGAATCCTGTGGTACTTCTTCTTTTAGTAGGGCAACCGGCCCAATCAGCATCACTAAAAGCGTAAAGACTAGTAGGACTTTGAGCAATATAACGAATACCAAAATTTGGTGTACCATTTAAGTATCTCAATATACACTTTACTGCTTTCAAATGAATTAGAGTAGGATTGCTGAAAAATTGAGAAACCTTTTTGACTGCATAAATGATATTTGGTCTTGTGAAAGTGAGGTATTGGAGAGCCCTTACATTACTTCAAAAAATGGTTGCATCTACTGATTCCAAGTCATATGAGTGTGATTTGTCTTTGCCATTGGTGTTGCAAAATTTGAACTTTCTAGCATCTGTGTTTTGTGTAGCAAGTCATGCGTGTACTTTTGTTGAGATAAGAACACACCACCAGAAAAAGGCTTCATTTCCACTCCGAGAAAATAATGAAGTGATCCAAGGTCCTTGATTGCGAACTTCTGACCAAGCTTTTCAATTAAACTTTGAACAAAAGCATCATCATTCCCTGTAAGAAGAACATCATCCACATATACCAGAATAATAATAGTGATATCATTGGTGCGATAGACAAAGAGTAAAGCATCAGATTTGCTGTAATAAAAGCCAAGTTGTAACAAATATTGAGAGTCTCGATCGAATCAAGCACAAGGTGCCTGTTTCAATCCATAGATTGACCTTTTTAGCAAACAAACATGGTCTAGTTTGGTGGAAACGACAAATCCCTGCAGCTGCTCCATGTAAACAGTTTCCTTAGGGTTACCATGCAAGAATGCGTTTCTAATGTCAAGTTGCCTCATTTTCCATTTGAATGACAAAGAGAGAGCAATCACAAGCCGAATAGTTGTTGGTCAAACTACTAGACTGAATATTTCATCATAGTCAACCTCGAGGACTTGTGTGAATCCTTTTGTGACCAATCGAGCCTTGAAACGGTCGATGGTTCCATCCTCTTTAGTTCTAATACGATAGACCCACTTGGAGCCTACTATATTAATTACAGGTGGCCTGGAAACTAGCTGCCATATATTATTGGTTTTGAAAGCATCAAGTTCATCTTGCATAGCTTCTGTCCAACGTGGATCTTTCAAGGCACTTTTGAGAGTTTTTGGTTCTAATGGTGAAGGTGAGAGAGACTCTTTGGTAGCAATAGTAGCATAATCATTTAGATAGGATGGTGTTTTGCGTTGTCTGATTGGTTGAGAGACAACATGAGAATTTGATTATGAGAATTCCATGTTTTGTGATTGACTTTCCATATTTTATGGCTGCAACATGGCATGTTCAGATGGTGTTTCAATTTGCAAACCAGTGAAGATTTCTCCAGCGGGATCATGATCAATTTGAGTGATTGGCAATTGAGTTGAAATGGCATGATTCTCGATAGTCAAACGATCTGAAATTGGTTCTTGATTAGACGCAGAATTAACAACCAAATCTCCCATAATTAGAGGCAAATCAATGACTTGTTGACTCCCTTGATTAGTGTCAGGTTGCTCTGAAATGGTAGGTGCAATATCTTCAATCTGTGAATTATCATCTGCATCACAACAAATTTTAGAAAAATCAGGATTAGTCAATGTTTTTGAATTTCCCAGTTCAAAATTTTCCTTATTTGATGGAAATAAATATGAGTCATCCATCGTGCCGATCCACTCATCTATTTTTGGAAATTTGGACAAGTTGAATTTTTGAGTATTTTCACCCAATTGAGTTGGTTTAAAAGTGAAAGCTTCTTCATCAAATATGACATGCAGTGAGATGTACACTCGTTTTGTGTTTGGCTCCAAGCAGCGGTACCCTTTGTGTATTGGACTATATCCAATAAAAACACAAAAGTGTGTTTTCTTAACAAACTTTGAACCACCTTGATGTCTCAATGAAGGAAAGCATAAACATCCCAACACCCACAAACCATTGTAATCTAGACGTCTATTATAAAGTTTCTGGTAAGGGTTTTCATTCTGCAAGATTGAAGATGGTAAACGATTAATTAAATACACTGCTGTAGAAAATACTTCAACCCATAAAGATAGAGGCATGTTAGTATGAAACAGTATTGTAAGCCTAGTTTTAACTATATGGCGATGTTTTCGTTCCGCCACTCCATTTTGTTGAGGAGTTCCTGGACAAGAAACATGTAATTCAATGCCACATCTTTGAATATAATCAATAAAAACATTTGAACTGAACTCTTCACCACCGTCACATTGGAAAATCTTGATCGTTCAATCAAAATGGTTTTCAACAAATTTCTGAAACTTGATAAAACAGTAAAAAAACTCAGATTTTCTCCTTAAGGGATACAACCATGTAACTATGCTAAAATTGTCAACAAAAATTGCATAATACCGAAAACCTTGATTTGAGGCTATAGAGGCTGGCCCCCAAAGGTCACAGTGTATTTTGTGAATAAGAAACTTTGAGATTTTATTATTAATTTTCAAAGGGAAGTCTACAGCTTTTTCCTAATTAACAACTACTGCAGATGTTGGGTTTGGTTATCCAATAAGAAACATTAATAACATTTTTATCCTTTAACAAAGATAACAACTTTGAATTAGGGTGTTCAAGTCGTTAATGCCAAACTGTAGAAGAAGAACTTCCTATTTCTTATTGCACTCAAAGCTTCATGAAACATTCCATCCAAGGTATATAGCTGCTCTTTTTTATGCCCCCTCGCGATTATCCTCTGGTTTTGATCCTTAACAACAAAGTTAGAAGATGTGAATTCAAAGGTGCAAGAATTATCTAATGCAAATTTACCAACGGATAGCAGATTCTTTTCAAATGTGGAAAAACAAGTACATCATTTAATTTGAATTTTCCTTCTTTTGTAGAAACACATGCATCACCCACATGAGAGATAGGTAAAACATTTCCATTACCTACAAAAATCATGTCATTTCCCTTGTAAGATTCTAAGTAAGACAATTTACCCACATCATTGGTCATATATGTAGTAGCTCCCGAATCAACATAAAATGATGAATCACTACCATCATTTAAATTAAGTGCAGCAAGGGCTTGTGGAAAATCCTCTGACTGGTATAAATAATCGAACCTATACCAGCAATCAATCAAGATGATTAGTTTTTCCACATATTTGGCAAATAGTCTTACCAGAATTGTTGGAATTGTTGAGGCACTATTGTGGCTGATTTTCTTGCTTTGGTTGATAGCCTTGATTTTTGGGTTGCTGGTTTGAAGTGTGGCTAGGCTGAGCTGCCGTATTTTGACCATTATTGTATCGTCTAGTAGGTGTGAACCCCCTGCCACGATAATTGAAACATCCTCCACCTCCGTTTCATCTGTGATCTCTTTGACTAAGTAAGGCCTGAGCATGATTGATGTATATCTTCTCCTCCTCACGGTGTGATGCTAAGGTTTGTTCATGGCCTTGGAGAGCCAAGACAAATTGGTTGAATGATGGATACATCGCTTTTGCAAGCATGGCTGTACGGAAATCTATGTACTGGTTTCCTAAACCTCTAGAAAATTAGAAGACCTTATCAAGGTCAGGGACTGGCTTTTTGATGGCTGCAAGATTCTCACAGATGAACTTAAACTCTTTTTGATACTTTTCAATCGAACAAGAACCCTTTTTGATTCCCATCAGCATGTTTTTCAAGTTTCCTTCTTTTTCAATGGTGACATGAAGCAATTGCTGTTCAAGAGAGGTCTATACACCATAAGCGGTTCCTGATTCTTCGAAAACCATACTGAGGACATCTTCTTTCATAGCCAAGGAGCCATGAAATCAGGAGCCCATCGTTGGTCATCCAAGTCAGTTATTGAGAATTGGAGAATTGGAGATTTTCTCTCCGTTTTCATTTACAATTTCATCTGTTGGTTTTTCGTTCATAGTAATGTGATGATAAATACCAAGGCTGCAGATTAGAGGAATAATTTGAGAGTGCTATAAAAGAAAATTGGTAGAGCTTAGTTTGACAGAGATCAAACTAGAGCATTGGTGGAAAGATTGCAATTTGAGTTCAGGTTTTTGCTTCGGCAAGAAAGAAGAAAATGAAGACATGGTGTTTTGGTTTACGGGTATCAGCTCTGATACCATGAAATTTTTTATAAGAAGATTTTGTTGAAGCTCTACTTTTTATTGAATTGCTTTGATACTTATATACACAAAACGTGAGCTTTCTATGAAAGGAAATTACAATGCTAATTGCATCAAGTCAATGAAAAGATTGTAAGATTGATTATGCTTAATCGTTGGAAGATTGATTGTGTAGTTGACCACCAAAGATATTTGTAGCTTGATATGTGGAGTTGTTGTCATTCTTAATAGTTTGGTGACTGGTATTGTTTTTTATTTGTTGTTTTTCGAGAAAAAAAAAGGATAGGTTTTTGTTTATATTTATGAAGTCTAAAAACATGTCTGATAACAGTATTCTGATAGTAAGCAGTATTAGAATAGTTGGATATATGTATATATAATTTTTTTATTGTCAGTTCGTTCTTATATAAAATATGTCAGGACAAAGAATGTGGACTATTAGATTTACATACTTTGACTCAAAGTGTATGCAATTGTCAAAACTTCTCCATAATATATGGTCAACATTCTTCGTCCAGATATAAGAACTGATAGTAGAAAGACTATATATATATATACATGGTGGTTTTCTAGTCAGGACGTCCTAACTTTATAATTTCAGGACGTTAGGACGTCCAACCACAGTCACACATTCACATTAGGCCCACAACCATACATTAACAAATACCTACACCCAATGTGAATGTGTGACTGCTGGTGATTGTCCTTACTTTATAATTTCTATACGTCCTTACTAGAGAACCACCCTATATTCAGATGAGGATCTCACCCCTCCTCCAACATCGGAGGAGGATCTCATCTCTTATGATGTTGTCAATCTACTCCATTTCTCATAGTCTTAAACAAATGGAGGAGATAGCCAAAAGAAATGAAGAATAAGAGTGTTTTTGTGTTTTTTTATTTTTAACATTAATATAATTTTTTCTCTGCTTTATTTTCCAAAATAATTGATAAAATGGATACCGAAGAAACTTGAAAAACAACTATCAAACAAGGCCCAAGCTTTATATAAACTACCTAATACAATTACAATTTTCATATAATAGCAAGACTATTGTAAATTAAAGGCTAGAAATAAAAGCATAATGTAAATTACTAACCAAAATGAGGAGCTAATGCAACTCACGATTCTACGGCATTTGAAAGTTTAACTTCTTTTGTATAAGAATAATAAGTAGTTCAAATATATTATCTAGTCGATGTGGGACAACCTTATTATATAGGAACGATAGGAAGTTCGAATATTAAATTTAATCGATATGGGATAACCATACAATAATACTCATCCTTAATTTAATTGTATATGAATTTTACTAAGATAAACTCAATTGGACAAAATCTAAGCCTATATGCATATATGAAGTATAATGATTTACTAGATGCAAAATCTAAGCCAAAAAAGTATGCAATGATTTACTAGATGCTTTAGTCAGCAAACTCTAATAGGATAAAACTTGGTCAAAGGGAAAAAAGTGTAATGTATATATGAAGCATATGCTCTCTATCACCTTCTCTCTCGAATAATATACTTTTGTTTGGTTTTTTCACTATAAGACTTATTGTCTCTTATATCTTTAATTAAAATAAATCAGTTTGTTTGTTTTTCCAACTTATATCTTATTTTAAGATATATATGTCATTTAAAAAAAGTAAAAAATTTTGACTTTTATCTTATTCAAAAAGTGATAAAGTAGAGTTTTTTTTAATAAATTTCCACAAATGTCTTATAACAATTCATACATTTATAATTTTATCCGCACATAATAAAATCCTAAAAATCAATTTTCCAAAAATTCCCAATTTTGAAAAAACCCTAACACAACCTAATCAATTTTATATTTGTATTAAGTCATCAAAAATGATAAAACAAAACATATTATAGTATCTTTTATTTATAAGACTTATCTATATGTCTAATAAATTAATGTCTTATAAGACTTTAGATAAAAAAAAAAAACAAACAGCTCCTTATATATCAATTCTGCAACTCGCAAAGTTGATATTTGTTGATATCTGATACCAAAAAAGTTTCGTAAATAGATTTGCAAGACTATTTATTGATTATTTCATTACTTGACATTAATTTGTTGGATTTTCTTGAAGTTCATTAGTGTAGAAAAACTTTGGTGAAATACATTTGATTTGTAACGCCCGATCCCAACACATGATTAATATGTATTGAAATTGAGCGTTATAAAACTTTATTTATCAACCCATCAATTGCTGATCTGATCTTTTTCATAACCTCACTTAAATCTTATGATGCACGAGCATTGCAATGAATGTGTGGTTAAAATGTGATTAGTTTCCACAACTAATTTATCAACAACCAATCACATGCTTTAAAAAAATCAAGAAAAAGATTAGATTAACAGATGATCCAAATCCCAATTATATACCCACAAAAATTTCAAACTCTAAAGCTCATAGAAGTAAGATATAAGCTTGGGGTTTGGGTAAATGATTCTCTGGCCAATGACTTGAATCCTACCAATAGCAAAAACTTTCAAAAAAATACCTGGTCCCGATTCTCAAATTAATAGATATTGTCAAAAAAGAAAAAGTAAGATATAAAATGATAAATAATATTTCTTTTCTTAAAAATCCATTTACAATTCTTCAAAAAAAAAAAAAAAAGTCCAATATACAGTAATGGTAAATTCATAAATCCCGCAAATCTTATACAAAATAATATCAAAATCAATAATCATCCATATAATTGTGTTACATTATAAAGTCTAAAATTATATTTCAAAATTTATAAAGAAAAGCCTTAGAACAGTACACCATACTACATCATTAGTATCATTGTCTCTATAAACCATTGGTGTTTGCAAAATGTACAGAAGAGGGGTGAATTGTCAACTCAGTAAATAATATTACCATGTCAAACACCAAAATATCATTTATCATAAACTCTTTCAATAATTTAATGTATACATGTATTCAAAACAAAAACTTTCCAATAACAATCCTAACTTGTGACATTCACAAACATTCTAAATAAACGGCAATCAAATTTCAAAATCCATATAACAACATTTGGATTTAACGAAAATAGAGAGGCTTACATCAAATAGTGTCACCTATACTCTCAGTAACCCGACCATTTCATTTCATTACAAATCAAAAACCGACACAAGACCAAAATCATATCAATTCATACAGTTGCGTGCTAAATTCAAGTCATTATCAGTGATTTTAATCATTTCATTTCACTTAATATTTCATAAAATATCTATTATGAGCCAAAACATTTAATAAAATATTCATAGTATAAATACCAAAGGAAGTATTTATGTATATGTTAAAATCTTCTTGGTCAAATCTGTGAGAGCAAGAAAAAGTGAAAAACATTGATCCCATTTTGGTGTAACAAAAATAATTTGTAATCAATGCATATCCAGAGTTCATAAAAGTACAAAATATGTTTTTGTGCGTATTAAATTTTCAATCATTGATTCAAAAAGATTATAAAGTAAAATTGCTGGCCCCTCGCCAGCATCGATTCTGGCATTCCTTTTCTTTTCTTCATTTATAGAAAGCTCGGTTCGATTTTTCAAGGTTCACCAATAGCTTCGTCTTCTCTCTTGGAGAAACAAAGCTAAGCTAAATTCAACCCTGAAAACAAACCTTCTCAAGAGCTCTCCCAAAGAGACTCTTCCTGTTATGGTTAACACAAATTTGTGGTGTTAACACGTTGTCCCTACCTCCGTAATCTATTGTTACATGTCTAATATATATAATAAATCAATTGTTTAGATTATTTATATTAATTTTTATGTTTTTACTCTACCAAAACATAAAAATAAAAATTAATAAAGACCATTGATTTATATAAAGATAAGGTGAGGAGAGGATCCAAATCCTTTTTGTTAATGAGAGAGCTTTGATGTAGGATAATTTATGCGAATCTCCCTTTTAGTAGGATTTAGATACTAATTCGTATTTTGGGATTTGTTTTCTATTATTAATTAAGCTTGTTTAGGTTATTTTTATCCTTTTTAGGAAAACAGTATTTGAGTAGTAAAATGATTATAATTTCCAATGGTTGTACAATAAAGTTGTAATTCACCTCTTATTCCTCATACCCGTCAAATTTGGAAAAAATAAAATAAAAAAATACAGAGATTATTTGTATTTCTCGGAAATCCCCAGCCAATGGCACTTTTTAATAAAAAAATTAATTACAAAAATATCCCAATAGAAATCTACAAATAAGGACAATTTAGTAGGGATGGCAATGGGACGGGTTCGGGGTGGGGTGGCCTTCCCCGCACCCCACCCCATTTATTTTTTAGAAACCCATCCCCTCATAAAACCCCACCATAGATGAAGCGGGTTGGGGCAGGGTGGGGCGGGGTACAACGGGGAGTGCTTTCTCTATCCCTACCAATTTACCCCATTTATAATTTTTATTATTATTTAAATATTAAATATATAACCATTGAATATGATATAATATATAAAGTAGTAAATATTTCCAAAAAACTATTAAAAAACATCTAATAAATATAATTCTCACAAGTAAATTTAATAATTTTCAAACATAAGCATAAAGTATGAAGTCAAAATGTTCGAAAATTGTACCACTAATCATCTAATAGTTGCATTTATTTATCTAGTTCTCTTTTCTTTAGTTTGTTTCCACCCCATGTTGTTCTTGTATGTTTACACAATTTTCTCTTGATAACACCAGTATTAGGTCTTCACTTTCTAGTGCATCTGTAGACATATTTGTGCCTACCTGAAGTAGTGATAAACGAATTAAATTTAATTTAAGAGTTGAAAATTATTAAAGTAATAAACTTAAAAAAAAAAAAAAAAAAACTGTTGTTATTAAACTTCTAATTTTAAAAGTTATTCAAGAAAGAAACTTACTGTATGTCCTTTTGTGTTTAAGGTTTAAGCCTGAACAATAAACTTCGAATTGTTTGAGGATTAGAGACTTAGAGTTGAAGTTAACGGCTAGGGTTTTTCTAATAGTATTTTGTTTTGTCACTTTATGTTAAGTAATGGTGAAGAGATGTAATGCTAGGGTTAATGTATTTATGTGTATATATATACCTTTTTTTTTTTTTTTTTTTAGATATATTTAATTTCTTTGAAACTATGTAGTTTAACTAAGTATTATTTTAAGCGGGGCATGGTGGGGTGGGGAGTATAAAACCCATCCCAGCCCCATACCTATTGCAGGTTAGACTATCTATCCCCATCCCCGCCTCATCCCCACCAAATTGAAATCCATCCCCTCCCCAAAAGTGTGGGTCCCCGCGGGGCCCCGTCCCCACGGGGAATTTTGCTATCCCTACAAATTAGTTTAATTAAAAATAAGAATTAATGGTACAGATACCCCCTGGATTATACACGTGTTGCTCATTTGCCCTCTGAACTCTTAAAATGGTCACTAAATCCCTTGAACTATCGGAAATTGGCAATATGTGATGGAATAGTAACGCCATCCATTTTCTATCATGACAAATTGCAATAAATTCCCCTGATTATATAGATAATAACATCAAATCAGAAACAATATAATAATATGACCTAAATACCCTTTTGACCAAATTTTTAAAATAAAATTTGGAAATTTAAAATTGAAATAATGGTTAAATAATAATAAAAATTAGAATTTAATTTTCTGAATAATTAATTCCAGGCTCTCAATAGGCGTTGATTTAAATACAAAATTTAAATTTATTTAAAAAATTATAAACCCAAAATTCATCCTCATCAAACCCAAAATTTAAATTTATTTAAAATACAAATTCTTTCTATCATTTTCTCACCTAATCTCCAAATTCTTTCTATCATCAACACCACCATACCAAATCCAGAAATTGATCTCCACCTCGAAATCTAAACCCAAAATTTAAATTTATTTAAAAAGTTACTTCAAACCAAAATATTAAAATTAGTATTTTAATATTTTAATATTTTAATTAAATGATATTAAAAAAAATCAATATGGTTTTTTTTTTCTTAAATCAGTAAAAAAAATAAAATAAAAAATCAATCACGTCAATCAAATTGCACAGAAAAAAAAAAAAATCAAAACCATATATCTTCATCTAGTCAAATACAAACACACTTCTACTTCATCTTAAAAAAAATCTAGAAAATGGTGGAACATACCCAGAAATCTAGTCATCATTAACCAAAAATTAAACAAAAAGTGGATATCAAGCTTCATCAAACCATCACCATCACCATCACCGATCTCTCCTATTTCTCAAAATGGGTTTTCAATTTTTAAGAGCAACATGTTTGCTCAGAGATTGTATAAAAGGTCCAAACATTTTTTTTATTTTTTTTTGGAATTGGAGCAATCAATTATATCAAATTATCAACCAGCAAAAGAATGAGAACCACACTAACAGGGAATCCATGATATTTGCAATGGAGGAAATTGAAAGCAGAGGGTGGGATTAGAGGTGTATGGAAGAGGGAGGAGGGAGGGAGACAGCCGAGTGATACAATGACGAAGGAGGGAGGAAAATGACTGGATGATGTGCGGCGGAGGGAGAGAGAAGAACGGGTGGAGCGGTGGCAGCAGAGGAAGAGGGAGAGAGATGATCGAGTGAATAAGCGCCGGAGGAGATGTCGGAGAGAAGATCACATTGTAGGATTTCCTCTATAGTTCCAACATGTCTCCATTGAAGATTTGGAGAGTTTAGTTTTTGTTTTTATTTTAAATAATTTTGTAGATTTTTTTATTTAAAATAAAAAACAATATAGCTGCAGAATTTTTAATGGAGGCAACCACGTTGGAGGTTGTCAACGGTGGAAGGTTGCCAAGTTCGGCGAAGTGGAGATTCGTGCGATATGGTGGAGATCAGGTTTTTGATGTGGGTGGATTTGTCTTGATGATTACTAGTATGGTGATGTTGATGATGGAGGAATATGGGTTTTGGTGATGATGAATTTGAGTTTGTTGTTGTGTCGATGAATTTTTTAGAAGACAGCAATTTTCAATTGATGGAGTTTGATTTTTTTTAATTATTTTTTAAAAAACATTATTTTTCTAACTCTAAAAAATTCAATGGTGGAAATTGGTTGATGGATGGAGGAGATCAAATCTCTTCCATCCATAATTTTAAAAAATAAAATAGGCCTCCACTTTTTTTAAATATAATATATATATATATAATTATTAAATAGTTTTGTATCAACAATGTATCAAATGTATGTGTGTTGCTCATTTGCTCATTTAAGACTTAAAATCAACACGTGTTGAGCCTGGTATTAATTATTCAGAAAATTAAATTAAGATTTTATTATTATTTAACCATTATTTCAATTTTAAATTTCCAAATTCTATTTTAAAAATTTGGCCAGAATAGTATTTAGGTTATATTATTATATTGTTTATGATTTGATGCTATTATCTATATAATCAGGGGAACTTATTGCAATTTGCCATGACAGAAAAATGGATGTCGTTACTATTCAGTAACATATTGCCAATTTTCGATAGTTCAGGGGGTTTAGTGACCATTTTAAGAGTTCAGGGGGCAAATGACCAACACGCGTATAATCCAGGGGGTATCCATACCATTAAGTCTAAAAATAAACCAAATAATATGTACACCCATTAATTACACTCATAAATAGACTATATATATTTATTAATTTTTAATTTTTTTTTTATGATAAACACTAATTTTTATAATAAACCATAATTTAGACATAATTAGCACCAGGTCATAT
The DNA here is from genome assembly GCA_954870605.1 of Acer campestre. Classification (NCBI taxonomy): domain Eukaryota; kingdom Viridiplantae; phylum Streptophyta; class Magnoliopsida; order Sapindales; family Sapindaceae; genus Acer; species Acer campestre. The sequence continues at coordinate 20,006,917 of OX940800.1, read as the reverse complement.
CATGAGCTTATGAAGATTTTTTTGTTTGTTTAGAGTTGATGTGAACTTTTTGATTTTATATATTTTTTAATCTAAAAACTCAAACGAACTATTTTATTTTATTTTATTTTCCGGAAGAGAACTCCATTTCTTTATTGCTATTTTTTTATCATGTTTTTCTTTTCCCTTTTTTTTTGTTTTTTTTTTTTTTTTTTTGCTTACTGAGTTCTCATAATTTACAACATCAAGCCTTGCATTATATCAAAAGATTAATTTTGTTTTTATTTGTGTTTTCAAGCTTGGAGAACTTAAGAATTTCTCATTTATGAAATTGAGTATGTTAATAACTTAGGAGAGTTTATAAATAAAATGTATTAGAATGAATACATTCAAGATTCAACATATATAGATAGTCACCTAGAGTGACTTCCACAATGTCATGCATGCATATCTTTGATCAATATCTTCTTAAGATAATGTCTCTGTAAATATTGTTTCTTTGTCATGTACTTGATCATATGATACATATATAAAAGGATATAAGTACTTGTTGATTTATGTTTTAGTATAAATCTCTTCATGAAAATCATACACTATGTTTGATCATTTCAATTGAATATACTTTTCATAGTCTATATGTGCATGTATATGTTTATTGAGATGTGATACAAACTATTTAGAGAGACAAACTTGAGAAACTTATGTTTGTTCAAAGGGATTAAAAAGAGGCTTAAAAACCTATTCAACCCCTCTAGGTTAGCTTTAGGCAATTTAACCGTGATTGTATTTTCAGAGAGAAATTCCCTCTTTATGGCATCATTTTTGGCCTTATTTAGGGCTTTGTGGCAGCTTCCTCTCCTCTGGTGCTAATGTGGGTGTCAATGATTGGGTCACAGCCACCAGCCCATGTGACCATGCTAATCTGTAATTTGGAGGGCATCTTGGTCTGGTTGTTACAACCGAATGAGAGTGGTCCCATTGCTCTGAAATCTTTGCTTGCGTTAGCCGGTGTGGAAAGAAAGGGATCTTATCTTTTAAAAAGATGTAAGAAGAAACAAATCTTCAGATTACCATAAAAAATTGTATTTGGATTTTTAGATCTTTTATGGAAATAGTGCAAGTCAATCTATTTTGATATTCCAAAAGAACAATAAAGATCCATAGCAATAATAGCCCACAAATTGTCACCCTTCCAAACTTTCTCAATGGACAATGATTTAACTTCCAATTGTTCCTAGTAAATTTTCATAAACAAAATCTGATGAAGTGCATTTGATATCGATATTCAAATCACAAGTTTTTATGTCTCCCACAAGACAAAGTCATTTTTTTTCTTCATCTAGATCACAAACCTCTTTTTAATTTACAAATTGTGTTCTTCATCTCGTTTGAAAATCTCTTCCCTTTGCGTTATTCCAGGCTTCATATCATCATAAGTAGTCAATGATTTCTTATTGTGGCGAAATTGTTCAAGTCTATCTTGAAATTTTACTCTTGATTCTTCCATGATTGTTAATAACAGATTGAACAATGGATATGTTCACTTTCATTGTTAAGCAGCAGAGGCAAGAGATGAGACCATGTCAGTTATGCACCAGTTATGCACATTGTGGCTTTGCTTGAGAATAGGACTTAGTGGTAGGTTGCTTCACTTAGATGTAGGTGGAATACTGCCTCCATATTTAATGCATTGTTATTATCAGTTGCTTAGTGGTATAGAATGTGTAGTTTAGTGGTGTAGTGCATTGTTATTATCAGTTGTAAATATGTGTCTCATTGGCTTATAAATAGCCTAGGAACTAATGAAATAAACAGTCAAGAGTATTATATTCCCAAACTTCCTCTTTTCTCTAAATCTTCTTCTTCTAAGAACTTCAACTATCGATTGTTTACAAATTCCATATCAGTGGTATCAGAGTTGGCTCATACATGGATACATGTCGGAAGTCGAATGCTGAGTTCTACAATGAAGTCAATGAAATCCTCGCCAGCCATGAATCACATTTCGACCAAATCCTCATTGAAATACAAGTTTTACAATTAGAACAAACCCAGCCTACCACGACACCAATCCTTTTGCTGCAGGTGAATCTTCACTCATCAATCGGCCAAATCAACTTACTGATTTTGCTTATGATCGAAACCACACACACATAAAACTATCCTTTCCAAATTTTAGTGGGGATGATCCGATTGGTTTGATCTACAAATCAGAATAGTATTTCAACTCATATCGCTCTCGATCAATAGGTTCAGCTTGCGTCCTTCCACCTAGAAGGTATCGCCCTCAAATGGTTTCGTTGGCTGACCAAATTCCAAGGTCCCTTGACTTGGGATGAGCTAACCAAAGCCATATTGCTCTATTTCGGTCCAACAGACTATAAGGACCCCTCAGAGGCCTTAACCCGCCTCAAACAAACCTCTACGGTTATTACCTATTAGGAATCGTTCGAAAAACTATAACATCGGGTGGATGGTTTATCAAAGAATTTTTAATTGGGTGTTTTGTAGGTCTTCGGGATGATATACGACTAGATGTTAAAATCAAACAACCGCGCACCTTGGTTGACACATTATCGTGGCGCGGTTAATTGAAGAATGCAATTTGTTATAGAAAAAAGGGAACATTCCTTTTCATTCCTAAATGGACACCATAACACAATGCTCTGTTCCAAACACAATAGCTGGAGTCTTAGGTCCAGCACCCACCCAAAAAATGAGTTATAATCCTAACTCCACTCCGGTCTTTTTTCGATGAATTGCCAATCAAGAGGCAAGGGAACGATGGGAAAAAGGACTATGTTATTACTGTGACAAGAAGTTCGCTTTACGCCACCGCTACCAACGACCTCAGTTGTTTATGATTGAAGACTCTCTAGAGATGGAAAACCAAGGTTGAAGAAAATCATGAAGAACTAGACGAGAATGAACCACTGCTTGAGATATCATTCCACAAAATCGCTGGAACTACACATCCTTAAATGTTTTGAGTGATTGGAAAATTGAAGAATCAAGCTATGATAGTCCTTATTAATAGTGGTAGCACCCATAACTTCATCGATCAAGCTATAGTCATGAAATTCAAACTGCCCATTACACGTGATCAAAAGCTACAGGTAATGGTAGCCAATCGAGAAAAAAATCGACTGTGGATGGCGATGTTGTTAGGTTTTTAGTTTGTGTTGGCATAAATTCCATATCAAAATAATGTTTTTCTTGTATGTGATTAATGGTCATAGGTTGATGATTTTAAGCTTCAAAGAAAGATGTCGTCAAAAGATCAAGCAAGAAGATGCCTTTGAAGGGGAATTAACTACTTTGCACAATTAAGGTAATATAGACCTCATTCTTCTTCAAGGCAATAGGCACACACACAAAAATCATTTATATGTGTCCCTACATCGTTGTGCAACATTTATATAGCACATTAACATGTTTTTATATGCTCATGCATTGTACTCAAATTCTCATACATTATAGAATTGCATTTTCTAAGACTATGTCTAGGAAATGGCATACATGCGTGACATTGTGCTTATATATTTACATTTTATTGTTTTTGGACTTGAACATGATCTCTGATGATTCAGTAACTCATATATTTGATTTCGAGTCCAAACGATGTAGCTACGCTACTTTTCGTTCTCATTCGTTGAGTTGTTCATCTTCATATTCCAAGATGAATTTTCAACCTTTTGTCAAAGTTTCATAGTCTTCGTTGTGCACGAGAGAGTCACGATTCATAATCCAAAAACAGATTCAAAATAAGTGTTCAGAGGCCCGGATACTGCCGAAGAACGCGAGCGGAGTGCGAGAGTAACAAGCAAGGCCAAAAGGCCAAGCTTGCTGTCAACGTGTGAGCCACGTGTGACACACAGGCTGGACATCACTCTGTCCACGTGGTCCACACATAGATGCCACATGGATGCTCTTCATTGGGTGGCTTCTCTCTCTCTTGCTTCCTTTTAAATATTTCCATTCCCTCCCATTTTCAAGTAAGAAGAAAGAAATAAGAAAAAGAAAAGAAACAGCCCAGAATTTTCTCCAAAGTTTTTCTCACCTTCCAAACACCATAACTTCCTCATACGAAGTCAGATTTGAGTGATTCAAATAGGAGATTGTTCACAATTGAGTCCTCTACCTTTTCCAAGCGATCTTGCAGTCATTTGATTGAGTTTTAAAGGTGTTCTACCCAGAAAAATGCGACAGCTCGTGATTGAGAGGTATTGACTTTATCTTTGCGATTTCTTCTTTTATAACCTTCAATTTGCTTCGAGTTTCTTCTCCTATATGTATGTATATGTTTAGTAAATGCTATTGAGAAAGATAGCTTCATAATCAATCGTAGTCAAAAGTCTGATTAGAGACAATTGTGAACTAGAATATTTGATTATATGATTTTCACATGTTTGAGAGTTGTATTGTGATTAGATTGACATCTAGGATTATTTGAGACTTGATTGAATGATTTTATGATTGATAATCCTTGAAATGTGTTTTGATCCTTTGATTGATGAAATCTAGAATTAAGGCTCTTATATGTGTATTTAGAGATATCTAGGATTTAATTGATTTATCAATAGATCATTTCACTAAATCTTTGGCTAAATTACTCATTGAATACATTCTATATTTCTATCATTTATTTGTATGTTTATAACATCTTGATATTGTACTTCATGATTATGATATATTCAAGTGTTATATGTGTGAATGGAACTATGAGCTTTTGTGTTTAGGTGTTTTCACATTCTCCAAGTTTAATTCATGTTTTTGCATCTAGACTTTTATTCTTGTGTTCTCACATGTTTAGGTCTAGTTGTATCATGGAATATATTGATCACATGTTCTATGTTTTGTTGATTGTGATTTGCATTATTTGCATCACTTAAATCATTTGCCTTGAGGAAAGGTTGAAGTCTCTTTCAAAGTGAGTGAAGTATTGTATTGAGCAAGAAGTCTTGGCTAGAAATGAGTTCAGGATAGCCAACCGAAAGTCTTAGCAAGGAGTTGCATACTCCGGATGGTTAAGCTAGGAGAGCTTAACTAGGATCCTAGTGATCTAGATTGCTAAGCAAATGAATCTTCCTAGAGGCTTGAGAGCCTTGGATAAGAATTTGCTTCCTAGAGGTGTAGGACACACCTTGGATAGGGAGTAGGCTTAGTGATTCACTAGCCCGAGGGTAGATTAGGATTTGATAGCTTGAGGCGGATATCATAGAGTTGATAGTCTTGAGTGTGTATATCCTTTTCATATAGTGGATTTGCTTTGTAGGTGGTTGTGGATTCAACCCGTGGATGTTTCCTCTTTGGAGATTTACCACGTAAAAATCTTGTGTTCATTGTCTCTTTCTCTATCTCTTTTATATTGTGTACGTGTATTTGTTAACTTGTTGAATATCATTTACTTGTGTTATATACTTGAACAAGTACTTTTAAAAAGTGATTTGTAGAACAATCCTCTTTAACTCAATTTGTATTTTTAATCTTTCATATTGGGTTATTCTTGTATTTAGATATATTTGATCACTCTTGTAATAACTTTGAACAATATTGATATACAAGATATTCTTTGATTTTGTATTTTAGTGATATTATACCTTATACAACAACTTGTTATATGTAAACATTACTTAAATGATGATATGCATATCTAGTATATATATGAATGTTCCGTTTATATGTTGTATGTAAAACTACATTGAGGGACAAATATAAGTTTGTTCAAGGGATTGAAATTAGGCAAAAAACCTATTCACCCCCCTCTAGGTACGCTTTAAGCAATTTAACCTTGTTTGTATACTTTCAATTGGTATCAGAGCGGGTCATCGGACGGCACTCGACGAGATCCGGATTATACTTGTGAATTGCTTAGGTTTTTGCAAGTATGATTTTCTAAGATGATGTGATGACTGAAGGGGCTTCAAATTCTAGGCCTCCTCTTCTCATGGGTCACAACTATGGGTTTTGGAAATTGAGGATGAAGGCATACATTCGATCTATTGATGAGAGAGCTTGGATGACCGTTGAAGAAGGTTACCTTGCTCCCAATAAGACTGAGAATGGAGTGACCGTTTCCAAGCCTAGGAGTGAGTGGTCTACAAATGAGTTCGAGTTAGCAAAATGGCATCATCGAGCGGTGAATTGTATTTTCGGAGGTGTGGTAGTAGACAATTTAGCTACATCCAAACCTAAAAACTGCAAAGGAGGCATTGGATGCACTCCGAGTCACCAATGAGGGGACTAAAGTGGTAAAGAAGTCTCGTCTTCTATTGCTCACTTTCCAATTTGAGGTTTTGCAAATGAGTGAGGAAGACAAGTTTGTTGACTTCCAAGATTAGCTACTAGACATCGCTAACAAGTGTCAAGCACTTGGTACTCTTATCTCCGGTGAGAGGCTAAATTGGAAGATTCTAAGATCTTTGCCAAAGAGGTTCAAAGCCAAGGTTACCGCCATTGAAGAGAGCAAAGATGTTGACGTCATGAGCTTAGATGAACTATTAGGATCTCTTCAAACTTTTGAGGCATGCATGAAACCGAAGCTAAGAACAAGGGCTTAGCTCTCAAGGTTGTCAAAGAAGCTAGTAGTAGCGAAGATGATGAGGAGATGGCATTGTTGGTTAGAAAGTTTAGGAAGTTTTTGAGGAAAGGATCCAAGCCAAGTAACAATTACTCAAGAGACAACGAAGTCAAGAAATCCTTTACTCCACCTCATGAGAGGAGTGGTCAAGTCAAAAGCAATAAAAAGTTCCAATGCTTTAAGTGCAAGAAGATGGGACATTATGCTTCGGATTGTCCAAATGGTGATTCTAAGAAGGACAAGAAAGGAAAGGCTATGACGGCCACATGGAGTCAAGATGATGAATCTAGTGATGAGAAGAGCTCAAGTGATGAGTCTTCAAGTGAAGAAGAGCTAGTGAGCAACTTGGTTGACTTCATGGCTTCTTACTCATCTCTAGATGATGTTAGTCAAGATTCTTTGGAAGATAAGGTTGATACAAATCATCAAGTGTGCTTAAGTGAGAATCTTACCTATGGTGAACTTTTGGCTAAGGTGAAGTGTCCTGAAGATAGTTTGAAGATAGCCTTAAGTGAGGTAGATGAGAAGAATGATTTGATCAAGATACAAGTGGATGAGTTTGTTTCAACAACTCGAAGGCTCTTGGGTGAAAAGAATGCTATTGCCAAGAAGCTTATAGAAGTTGAAGGGTGTGTTCTTGAAAGGGATAGGATCATCTCTAGTTTGACTCTAGGAGGCTTAAGTGACGCGGTAGTTAAGGAGAAGCTCATAGAAGCATCACTTCCTACAAGCGAGGTCATAGTTGACAAGAAAGCTCCTAAGAAGAGATATTCCAAGACCAAGAACAAATTGAAGAACAAGGTACCCCTTGAAACTCCCACTTGTGCTTCTCCCATTCTGGAGTAAAATCTCCTCTTTTGTTCCTATATGTCATTTTTGCAATACTGTAGGTCATATTAAGCCCAAGTGCTATAAATTCATTGAATATTGCAACATGGAAAATGCATCTATGGATAGAGAGATTGAACTTAAATTTAAGCATGCTAAAGCTTTTGAATATGGAAAGCATGTTAATGACATAAAGCATGCTAAGAATTTCTAGAATGTGAAGAATAGAAACCTTGTTAATATTGACAATGCATATGGTGCTAGCAATGTTGGAAAGAAGAGTATTAATGATATTATTGTGAATCAAGTTATGGAAGAACTTTACTCTAGATTCAACATTGTTGTCAATAAGAATCTTGATGATGTTTATGTTAATTCACCCAAGACAAAGTTTGTCAAGGGTGAGTGCTCTTACCAATAGTGTAAGTTGCACATGTGAGTTAGCTTTAAGATTAGTGTGAAATTCCCTTTAAAGTTTAGTGTTTTATACCTAGAGGGGGGGGGGGGGGGGGGGGGGGGTGAATAGGTATAGTCCCAAAATTTTCCAATATTCAAAAAGATGCGGAATATAAGAATGAAAATGAATACTTGTAATGATATAGCAATTGTATATTATGAATCAATTCATGTAAGCATCAATATACAAAAGAATCAATACAAGAGAACATATGGAAGATAAGGAAATATAAAGCAAAAATGAGACACAATGTTTTTACGTGGTAAAACCTCAAAGAGGAAACATCCACGGGTTGAATCCACAACCACCGGCAAAGCAAATCCACTATATGAAAAGAACTTACACACTCAAAGCTATCAACACTATGATATCCACTTCAAGCTATCAAATCCTAATCACCTCTCAAAGGCCTAGTGAATTACCTAGCCTACTCTCTATCTAAGATGTATCCCACACCTCTAGAGAGCAACTTTCTATCCAAGACTAAAAAGCCTCTAGGAAGATTTCTTTGCTTAGCAATCTAGATCAAGAGATCCTAGTTAAGCTATCCTAGCTCAACCATCCGGAGTATTCAAACTCCTTGCTAAGACTTCTTGCTTAGTTATCCGAATCACCTTGATTCTAACTAAGGCTTCTTGCTTGGCTATCCGGAAACCTTTCCTAGCCAAGTCTTCTTGCTCAAGTCAAATAGGCTTCACTCACCTTGACAAGAGACTTCAACCTATTATAAGGCAATGATGTAGGTGATGCAAATGATGCAAGCACACACAAATAGAGTAAGTAGATCAAACACACTCTATGAACATGCTTAATGATAATCTAGAATATACTATCAACACACAATCACAAATCTATCTAGAAATCAAAGCATGTCAAAACAATAAGAACAAGATTAAGATATTCAATATATGTCACAAACATCTTAGTTCTTATATCAAGAAATTGAGCCTAGAAGATAACATGAAGTACATTATAAAAACAATTTCTAGAATCAATTTCAAACAATCTCAAGTTTAGCAAAAATGTGTTTAAGAGAAATCACAAAGCTAAACTCAATTAACTAATCAATCATACAACCCTAGCATATGATCTAACATACTTCTCAACATATTTCAACAATCAAATAGAAAGAACCATAGAGATGATCAAATGAAATTGCAAGAGAGGAAGTATCACATACAACTAATGACCTCGTACTGAAAATCAGAGTGCTGCGAAAAATGACGAAATCAATTGCCTCTGAAAATGCTTGGGGTTTGTAGCTCTTGTTGAGACCAACAATTATGGCTTTTGAATCACTCAATTTCGAGTTCGTATGAAGAAGTTATGATCAAAGTAAGTAAGTCAAAAACATGAACATTTCTGCAGAAATTTCAGATTTGATATTGTTCAAGTTGTGAAAAAATGGAGGGAAGAGAGGTCATTTGAAGAGGAGAGAAGAGGGGCAAAATTGTCCAAATTTTAGGGGGACTTTAGACAGCCCACATGTGGTCAGCGTGTGCCACACGTGGCCAGAGAGGAGCTCTGGCCATGTGGCACACGTGGTCCACACGTGGCCACCTCTTGCTTGGCTTTTGGCCGAGCAACCTCCTCGCGCACCTCTCGCGTTCTTCAGCCGTATTCGGGCATCCAAACTCCGAATTCGAATCTGTTTTCGGATTACGAACCGTGACTCCCTTATACACGACGAAGACTACAAAACTTTGGCAAATGGTTGAGAATGCATCTCAGAAAATGACGACGAACACAACTCAACGAATCAGAACGAAAAGTAGCGTAGCTACATCGTTTGGACTCGAAACTTAACGTATGAGTAACTGAAATGACCGGGACTCAATAAGGAATCAAATAAGACCATGTTCAAGTCCAAAACACAAGAAACACAAACATACAAACACAAGTTCACATATGAATGTCATTTCCTAGACATAGTCCTAGAACATGCAACTCTAAAATGTATGAGCATTTGAGTACAATGCATGAGCATACAAAATCATGTGAATGTGTTATATAAATAGTGCACAACGATGCAGGGACACACATGTATGAATTTTGTGTGTGTGCGCTAACGCCTTGCAAGAGGAAGAAGAGTCTTGATACCTTAGCATCCAAGTAAGCGATGTTCCCCTTGAAGACGATATTTGCACAAGATGTTGCTTCTTCACCTTTGAGGCTCTTTTCTTCCAAGAAAAACTTAAGCAACTACTAATACAAATATAGAGCGTTTTGCAATGGAATCAAGCCAATACAAATAACGGATCTTACATAGTGTCTTGTTTTTAAGAAGCTTAGCTTGTTTTGCTTTGTATCTATACAACTTGACATGAACTTAGCTATCTCACATTCTTTGCTATGATAGTCAAAATTTGTTGATTAACTTTTGAAGTTGCACATCATGATATCTATATGGTGATAATTCTTGTTAAGGCTTTTAGAGAAAGTCATTTTTTGTTTATTTGAGTTGAAATGCTTGGCCTTTAGTCTCTTGGAATCAACACATGTATAACTTGTAGTCATGAGGACATACAACCCAAGAGCACTCATAAAAAGGGCGAAAGCCTTGCATTTGATAAAAATAGTTGCGAAGGTATATCTAATATCTCATTGCTTGTTTATCTATATTTCATCTTTCAACTCATTGTTTTATCACTTCATGAAGCATGTCATACTTGAGAACTAATATAGTGTTTATATGATCCTCGTTGACATTTGCTTGTCTAAGATCTTTTGGTGATAATTGTTCACATTGATCTTATCATGATGTGTGTTATTGTTTGTATGATTGTTGAGTGGCAAGTTTTGAAAAATATGCTTCATATTCTTTGATAGCTACTCTCTTGAGAAGTACAGATCTTAATTAAGTCTCATTACTTGCTTTTTGATCATGTGCTTTTAAGCCTTAAAACTTGGTTTCAAAAAATGCACTTTACTTCTCTTATATGGTTTGTTATGTTGTTGAGTTTGATATATGCGTAAGTTTTGGATAATCTTGATGTTCTTTAATTAGTACATTTAAAAATGACCTTTGGCTTGTATCCATTTGCTTCGGCAATATAGTACTTAACGAGCACCCTCTTGGAAAGGGCTACACACGTTGGTTGTGAAGCCGCTCAATGTTGGAAAGGGCTATGCTTTTGTGATGAGTGAAAGCCGCCAAGAGGTGTATAAGTTTTCATTAGAAAAATCAAAGTAGAGTTGAAAAGAATCAATCACAAAAAATATATATATACTTTGATTCAAACCCAAAACAAAACAAAAAGGCTATATGGAATATAGTTGAATAATCAAATGAGCTCGAGTTGTCAAATAGAATCGGGTAAACGAGCCACATGCACACACAACGCTCACATGTTGAAAACTATTCTCTTTAAAAGCAAAATATAGATGAAAACCGGTTTGACCTTTTTATGGAAAGTTTATGGATGGATAGTTATTGATAATGTTTGCATGTTTGATTACTAAACTACTTCATTTCATATTCTTGAAGCAAAATCTTTACACACTCACATTTGCTTATTTGGTATTTTGATACTCTAGCAACTTTTGAAGATATATGAGAGTGATTGAAAATCTAGATGTAACTCTCTTTGTTATATGGAGATTATTTGAAAAACTATGAAAATTGCTTGAGATATGAATCTGTGGTGATTTTTGTGAACAATTGTCTATCTAGATTTTAGATAGAGCATTTATCAAGGGGGAGCATAATATGCTATGTTTTTTTTTCTCTTTTGTGATTTGTTCACATGATTCTTCAAGAAAGTTGGTTGTTGGCATTATTCTTGTTTTTTGATAAATCTTAAGATGCTATGCTTATTGTATATGTGCATATTGATTTGTTCAAAAATAATGTTTTTGCATTGTATATGTTTATTGGTCACTAACTTGCTTTGATGTTTCCACTCATTTTTGTTTTTAGTGTTTTTGTGATACAAGGTCATGGGAAAAGCTAAGAAAGTTGTTGCCAACATTTCTTCCATTTCCATGGACAAGTCTAAGACTACATTTTCTACCAAAGTTACCAAATCTAACAAGTTGAAGGATTTGGGAATCTTTGGATGCAAAAAGATTATTCAAGAGAGAGGTATAGACTTGAACTCTTGTGTTGATTCATATGTTCATAAGGCTATTTGTGAAAGAAAGTGGAACTCTTGGATTGACTCAGTAGGAGTTGTGAATGAGACAATGGTAAGGGAATTTTATCACGAATACAAGGAGAGTAACACTATTGAAGATGCCGTTATGAATATGAGAGGAGTTATCTTTAGAGTTAATTCTTGGAAATTGAATGAGTTTCTAAAGTTGCCTTATGAGATTGAATCGGATTTCTTAGATATTGATGTTGTGGAAAACCTTGATTGATGGGTAAAACTCTTTGTGATGACATTAGTTTTGAGTGGGCCAAGTGTGCTTTTATTAAGCAAAGTGAGTTGACCAAGATTAGTGCATTTTGACACTTATTTGTTTGTGCTAATCTAGTTGTCTCTACTAATGCAACCGAACTTAATAGAGAAAAGATTAAGATCGTGTATGCTTTAGTGACACGTAAACCCATTAACCTTGGACAAGTGCTTATTGAGCATATTGAAAATGTGGCATGTTCAACTAGGTTGGAAAAGAAATTGGCTTTTCCGGGTTTCATTTCTCATTATTGTTTAGCCATGGGGTTGAAGAATCAAGAGAATGATGTGCTTTTACCTCCTTTGGACAAGTTAAGTGAGACTCATGTGGCAAGAATGTCATACAAGGGTAAGGGAGAATCTAGTGATACATTCAAGCTATTTGATGAATCATATGATTCAAGCCATGTATCTAGTGCACCAATTCTTCCTTCATGGGTTTTACATTTGAAGTATGAGATTGAAGATCCGATGAGACAAATTGAGGAGTCACATCAGAGGATTGAAGAGCTAAATGCTAAAGTTGAGCTTCAAGATGAGAACATCAAGGAATTGGAAAGAAATACCTCTACTCCAAAGCATTACACAAGATCAACCAATCGCTCGATTTTCCTTGGTGGCAAAAGAGGCTAGAATGGCTTTGAGGTATATGTTCTTATTTCTTCTTCTTTGGCTTCATATCATGTCAAAAAGGGGGAGAATTATATGGAGATATATGTTAGTTCTAGCTTTCTTAGTTCTCAATTTTTTTTTGTTTTTTTTGTTTTTTTTTTTTGTTTTAATGTATTTTGTTTATGTCTTGAAGTATATGGCTTGTAATATTTTTGATTAGCATTGGCTAGAATATTTTGATTTATAGCATGTATTTGGGGGGAGCATACATGATATCAATATGGTTTTTAAATGTTTTATTTTTCTTGCCGTTAAATATATGTTGCCATATGTGTTGTCTCTTGGATAACATTGGACTTTCAAGTTATTTTTTAGGTGATATCAAGAGAAGACCAAGATGAAGTTCAAGGCCTGTTGTTGGGAATTTTGTCAATATGTGTAAATCATTATACTCATTGTGACTAAATTTTCTTTGTAATAGTTTTAGTATTTGTATAGGGGTTTTGACATGGAATTTTCCAAAGGGGGAGATTATTATGTTTTTAGTTTGTGTTGGCATAAATTCCATATCAAAACAATGTTTTTCTTGTATATGATTAATGGCATAGGTTGATGATTTTAAGCTTCAAAGAAAGATGTGGCCAAAAGATCAAGCAAGAAGATGCCTTTGAAGGGGAATGGACTACTTTGCACAATTAAGGTAATATAGACCTCATTCTTCTTCAAGGCAATAGGCACACACACAAAAATCATTTATATGTGTCCCTGCATCGTTGTGCAACATTTATATAGCACATTCACATGTTTTTACATGCTCATGCATTGTACTCAAATTCTTATACATTGTAGAATTGACTATGTCTAGGAAACGACATACATGTGTGACATTGTGCTTTTATGTTTATATTTGATTGTTTTTGGACTTGAACATGATCTCTGATGATTCCTTATTGAGACCTGGTCATTTTGGTTACTAATACATTTGATTTCGAGTCTAAACGATGTAGCTATGCTACTTTTCATTCTCATTCATTGAGTTGTGTTCATCTTCGTTTTTCGAGATGAATTCTCAACCTTTTGTCAAAGTTTCATAGTTTTCATTGTGCGTGAGAGAGTCATGATTCGTAATCCAAAAACGGATTTGAAATCGGAGTTTGGAGGCCCAGATACGGCCGAAGAACTAGAGCGGAGCGCAAGAGGAACAAGCAAGGACAAAAGGCCAAGCTTGCTGTCCACGTGTGTCGCACGTGGTCCACACGTGGATGCCACATGGCTGCTCTTCATTGGGTGGCTTCTCTCTCGCTCTTGCTTCCTTTTAAATATTTTCATTCCCTCCCATTTTCAAGCAAGAAGAAAGAAAGAAGAAAAAGAAAAGAAACAGCCCATAATTTTCTCCAAAGTTTTTCTCACCTTCCAAACACCATTACTTCCTCATACGAAGTCGGATTTGAGTGATTCAAATTAGAGATTGTTCATAATTGAGTCCTATACCTTTTCCAAGTGATCTTGCAGTCATTTGATTGAGTTTTCAAGGTGTTTAACTAGAAAATCGTGACAGCTCATGATTGGGAGGCATTGACTTTATCTTTGTGATTTCTTCTTTTATAACCTTCAATTTGCTTAGGGTTTCTTCTTCTATATGTATGTATATGTTTAGTGAATGCTATTGAGAAAGATAGCTTCATAATCAATCTTAATCAAAATTCTGATTAGAGACAATTGTGAACTAGAATTTTTGATTTTATAATTTTCACATGTTTGAGAGTTGTATTGTGATTAGATTGACATCTAGGATTATTTGAGACTTGATTGAATGATTTTATGATTGATAATCCTTAAAATGTATTTTGATCCTTTGATTGATGAAATCTAGGATTAAGGCTCTTGTATGTGTATTTAGAGATATGTAGGATTTAATTGATTTATCAATATATCTTTTCTCTAAATCTTTGGCTAGATTACTCATTGAACATATTCTATGTTTCTAGCATTTATTTGTATGTTTATAACATCTTGATATTGTGCTTCATGATTATGATATATTCAAGTGTTATATGTGTGAATGAAACTATGAGCTTTTGTGTTTAGGTGTTTTCACATTCTCTAAGTTTAATTCATGTTTTTGCTTCTAGACTTTTATTCTTGTGTTCTCACATGTTTAGGTCTAGTTGTACCATAGAATATATTGATCACATGTTCTATGTTGTGTTGATTGTGATTTATATCATTTGTATCACTTAGATCATTTGCCTTAAGGAAAGGTTGAAGTCTCTTTCAAAGTGAGTGAAGCTTTGTATTGAGCAAGAAGTCTTGGCTATGAATGAATTTTGGATAGCCAAGCGAAAGTCTTAGCAAGGAGTTGCGTACTCCGGATGGTTGAGCTAGGGGAGCTTAACTAGGATCCTAGTGATCTAGATTGCTAAGCAAGGGAATTTTCCTAGAGGCATGAGAGCCTTGGAAAAGAAGTTGCTTCCTAGAGGTGTAGGACATACCTTGGATATGGAATAGGTTTAGTGATTCACTAGCCCGAGAGTAGATTAGAATATTATATCTTGAGGTGGATATTATAGAGTTGATAGTCTTGAGTGTGTATGTCCTTTTCATATAGTGGATTTGCTTTGCCGGTGGTTGTGGATTCAACCCGTGGATGTTTCCTCTTCGGAGGTTTACCACATAAAAATCTTATGTTCATTGTCTCTTTCTCTATCTCTTTTATATTGTGTATGTGTATGTGTTAACTTGTTAAATATCATTTACTTGTGTTTTATATTTGAACAAGTACTATTAAAAAGTGATTTGTAGAACAATCCTCTTTAAATCAATTTGTATTTGTAATCTTTCATATTGGGTTATTCTTGTATATAGATATATTTGACCACTCTTGTAATAACTTTGAACAATATTGATACACAATATATTATTTGATTTTGTATTTTAGTGATATTATACCTTATACAACATCTTGTTATATGTAGACATTACTTAAATGATGATATGCATATCTAGTCTATATATGAATGTTCCGTTTATATATTGTATGTAAAGCTACCTTGAGAGACAAACATAAGTTTATTCAAGGGATTGAAATTAGGAGAAAAACCTATTCACCCCCCCTCTAAGTACGCTTTAAGCAATTTAACTTTGTTTGTATACTTTCAGATGTATTGGACTCACACTCCTCATTCAGAATCATTCAGTAGAAGCTAATTTTTACGTCTTACCCATGGCCGCCTACCAAGTAGTGTTAGGTGTCCAATGGTTAGCCACTCCTAGTCCAATTGAAACAGACTATCATAGACTTATAATGTCCTTCAAACAAGGTGGAATATCTTGTATGTTTCAGGGCCTCAAGCAACCTGTTCCCACAACTTTAAAAGGCAAAGAACTTATACATCTTGATGGAACGACCTTGTTCTTTCAAATATCGACATGCACAGACTTAGAATCAGTTCAGGAACACCCTACTGACCTCACCCATATCCTCACTAAGTTTGTACATATTTTCGCTCCACCTGATGCCTTGCCACCAATTTGAATCCATGATCATCAGATTTTGCTGCAACCGAATCAAGAACTAGTGAGTGTTTGACCTTGTAGATACCCCTACTACTAACAAAATGGAAATTGAAAACATGGTGATGGAGTTTCTCAACTAAGGTCTGATTCATCCCAGTAACAGTCCATTCTCTTCACTAGTTTTACTTGTCAAGAAGGCAGATGATGGGTGGTGATTCTATGTCGACTACCGAGCCCTCAACGAAATTACAATTAAAGACAAGTACTTGATACCTGTTATAGACGAGCTCCTCGATGAATTACATGGGTCTAGGTACTTTTCGAAACTCAACCTTCATGCCGGATATCACCAAATTCGTGTCCAGGAAGTTGACATACACAACACTGCTTTCCGTACACATGATGTCCATTACGAATTTGTTGTTATGCCTTTTGGCCTGACAAACGCTCCATCCACCTTCTAGAGTCTGATGAATGATCTGTTGCAACCTTACTTACGGAAATTTGTTTTGTTTTTTTTTTTTGACGACATCTTAGTGTATAGCTGAAATTGGATGGACCATCTCTACCATCTTAGAACCATCCTTCTCATTTTATCTAACAATTAGCTGTTTGTCAAGAAGTCAAAACGTTGTTTTGGTGTATTACAGTTAGAACATTTGGGATATCTTATTTCATTTGAAGGTGTGGCAGTCAATGAACACGCTTTTTCTGTCGTTAGGAAATTTCGAATTCAAAAGAAATTATAAAGTTGTCCTACGCAATGTGCTTTGAAGTTTTGAAAACTAGTAAAGTGGTAAGCGAGGGTATCGTCCACAGAGATCGGAGGTAGCGATGATTGGATTAGGATTAATAAAACTAGTATGCATAAAAGTAAAGTATCAATGGTTTTGTTAAGAAAAGATTAACACTAAGATGCAAGCTACAATTAATGTTAAAACTAGAATGCAACTAAGTTAGTAATGTGATGAATGTATGATGAAGGTTAGTTCTTGCAAAATCACTAATGTAGCCAACCTAGAGTGTATAGTGAAGGCTTCTAGTTCTCTCACAAGTGGCCGACCCAGGGTGTATAGTGAATGCCACTCATTTGAGATTAGATTAAGACCATGGTTATTAAGCTAGATTTTAAGAAATCCTTCCATTCAATGGAGCATTAGACAACCAAATAGGGTGTATACCTAGTTGTCTACTCAAATAGATTCCAAAGAGAACTTGCTAAGAGGGTGTATCCAAGAAAAGCCAATCAATGGAACACAATTAAAGCAAGAGAATAGAAAATGCAAGATAGATATGTATATAAAATAGAGTTTATTTACAAAAGCCCAATTTCGATCAAACTAAACACATCAACCCCTTAGTGGGGGATTTAACTACTCATGTCTATTACAACATATAAACTATGAAAGTATACAAACAAGGTTAAATTGCTTAAAGCGTACCTAAAGAGGGGGGGGGGGGGGGGGGGGGGTGGGGAGGGGGGTGAATAGGTTTTACGCCTATTTTCAATCCTTTGAACAAACTTACGTTTGTCCCTTAAGGTAGCTTTATATACAACATATAAACGGAACATTCATACATAGATAAGATATGCATATCATCATTTAGGCAATGTCTACATAAAACAAGTTGTTGTATGAGGTATAATATCACTAAAAATACAATATCAAAGAATACTTTGTATATCAATATTATTCAATGTATTACAAGAGTGAACAAATGTATCTATACACAAAGATAACAAAAAATGAAAGATTACAAATACTAAATTGATCTAAAGAGGATTGTTCTACAAATCACTATTTACAAGTAATTGTTCAAATATACAACACAAGTAAATGATATTCAACAAACAAACACATACACATATACAAAATAAAAGAGATAGAGAAAGAGACAATGGACATAAGATTTTTACGTAGTAAACCTCCGAAGAGGAAACATCCACGGGTTGAATCCACAAACACCGGCAAAGCAAATCCTCTATATAAAAAGGACATACACACTCAAGGCTATCAACTCTATGATATCCACCTCAAGCTATCAAATCATAATCGACCCTTGGGCTAGTGAATCACTAAGCCTACTCCCTATCCAAGGTGTGTCCTACACCTCTAGGAAGCAACTTCCTATCCAAGGCTCTCAAGCCTCTAGGAAGATTCCCTTGCTTAGCAATCTAGATCACTAGGATCTTAGTCAAGCAACCCTAGCTCAACTATTTGGAGTACGCAACTCCTTGCTAAGACTTTCGCTTGGCTATCCGAAACTCATTCCTAGCCAAGTTTTCTTTCTCAATACAAAGCTTCACTCACTTTGAAAGAGACTTCAACCTTTCCTCAAGGCAAATGATCTAAGTGATGCAAATGATGCAAATCATAATCAACACAACATAGAACATGTGATCAATACATTCTATGGAACACCTAGACCTAAACATGTGAGAACACAAGAATAAAAGTCTAGATGTAAAAACATGAATTAAATCTAGAGCATGTGAAAACACCTAACACAAAAGCTCATAGTTCCATTCACACAAATAACACTTGAATGTATCATAATCATGAAGCATAAATTCAAGATACTATAAACATACAAATAAATGTTAGAAACATAGAATGTATTCAATGAGTTTTCTAGCCAAAGACATAGAGCATGGATATATTGATAAAATCAATTAAATCCTAGATGTCTCTAAAAAACACATACAAGAGCTTTTAATCCTAGATTTCATCAATCAAAGGATCAAAACACATTTTAAGGATTATTAATCATAAAATCATTCAATCAAGTCTCAAATAATCCTAGATGTCAATCTAATCACAATACAACTCTCAAGAATGTGAAAATCATAGAATCAAAAATTCTTGTTCACATATGTCTCTAATTAGACTTTTGATTAAGATTGAATATGAAGCTATCTTTCTCATTAGCATTCACCAAACATATACATACATATAGAAGAAGAAACCCCAAGAAAATTGAAGGTTATAAAAGAAGAAATCACAAAGATAAGACCAATATCTCCAATTCACGAGCTGTCACATTTTTCTGGGTAGAACATCTTGAAAACTCAATCAAATGACTATAAGATCACTTGGAAAAGGTAGAGGACTTAATTACAAACAATCTCTAATTTGAATCACTCAAATCCGACTTCATATGAGAAAGTTATGGCGTTTGGAAGGTGAGAAAAATAGGGAGAAAATTTCTGGGCTGATTTCTTTCTTTTCTTCTTGCTTGAAATGAATGGGAGGGAATGAGAATATTTATAGGGAAGACAGAGAGGGAAGAAGTGACCAATCAAGTAAGGCCACATTAGCCATCCACATATGGACTACATGTGGCACACGTGGACAGAGGGCTATCCAGCCTGTGTGTCACACGTGGCTCACACGTGGACAGCAAGCTTGGCCATTTGGCCTTGCTTGCTCCTCCTGCGCTCCACTCGCGTTCTTCAACCATATCTAGGCCTCTGAACTTTGATTTTGAATCTGTTTTTGGATTACGAATCATGACTCCCTCATGCACAACAAAAACTATGAAACTTTGACAAAATATTAAGAATTCATCTTGGAAAATGAAGACAAACACAACTCAATGAATGAGAACGAAAAGTAGCATAGCTACATCGTTTATATGAGTAACCGAAATGGCCAATACTCAATAAGAAATCATAAGAGATCATGTTCAAGTCAAAAAACAACAAAACGCACACATGTATACCGTTTCCTAGACATAGTCTTAGAACATGCAATTCTACAATGTATGAGAATTTGAGTTCAATGCATGAGCATGCAAAAACATGTGAATGTGCTATATAAATGTTGCACAATGATACAAGAACACATATAAATGATTTGTATGTGTGTGCCTATTGCCTTGAAGAAGAATGATGTCTATATTACCTAAATTGTGCAATGTAGTCCATTCCCCTTCAAAGACACATTCTTGCGTGATCTTTTGTCCACATCTTTTTTTGAAGCTTCAAATCATCAACCTATAACCATTAATCAAATACAATAAAAACATCATTTTGATATGAAATATATGCCAACACAAACTAAAAACCTAACAAACTATGAGAAGAGATTGAGAGAAAACCCTTAAAGATCATCTCCTTCCTTGAAGCTTCTTTCTAACTCTCCTAGTTGCCTTTTGTGAGTAGAGAATGGGTTTGGATGAGAGGGAATTGATTCTTAGATCTAGAAAAAGTAATGAAATCAGAAAATATCTGAGTGGAACTCTCTTTTTCGATCTAACAACACTTTATATTTATAGGGATTACAAAAATAGGTCACAAATGCTTAAAAATTGAAATCTGGGGCGCATGGAGTGCTGGTGAGAGTGCGATTGGGACCCGCACTGACATCAATTTCTTCAAACTTTTAGGTCCTGAGTTTAGGCAAGAGTGTGAGTAGAGTGCGGTTGGATGACCCACACTGACCTGCACTTTATCAGGTTTGTCACAATTTCAGCTCCTAGGTTTCCCCAAGAGTGCGGGTGAAGTGCAGTTAGGTGACCTGCACTTTATCTTCTCTTCAGATGTCAAGTCTCGGATTTTATCAACAGTGCGGGTGGAGTGTGGTTGGGACCCACACTGAACCGCACTCTTGGAGCTTCTGAATTTTGATGCCCTTTTTTCCTTCTTTTTGCACCTTTTGGTTCCCTTTTGCTCGAAAGTCTGGCATTCCGCTTCTAATACCATAAATGAACAAATGCCTGCAATTACAAACAAATAGCCCATAAGAGACGCTAAAACACAAGAAAAAGAAATAAAGGATATGGAAATGAGGGCTGAATATACAACATATTTAGCATGATCAAACACCCCCAAACCAAACCTAACATTTGCTTGTCCTCGAGCAAACACAAGATAAAATAAATAAGACGCACTGACACTAGCTTGACCGAAAAATTTCTTAGACACCTAAACAAAAATTTTAAAATGGTCACAAGTCCAACTAGTGATATGATACAAAAATGTGTGATCGAGAGAAGTAAACATGAAACCAATGGTGGCAAAACAGCCTGGCCCGACTCTTTAGGCCCGTTTCGCTGAACGGGCCGGGCCGGCCCATTTGGTGAAATGGTGAGCTCGGCCTGTCAACAGGCTTAGGCCCAAGCTGGGCTGGGCTTTTTACGGGCTGGCCTATTAAGGCCTTAACGGGCCCTTAATGGGCCGAGCCCAACGGGCTTCGAATTTTATTTTTTATTTTTAAACATTTTTTTATACAATATTTTTTTAATACATTGTAATAATGTTGTGTAATTATTAATGTAATAATTTTAATATGAAATATAACATTTTTCATTTCATACAACACTTAATTAGTTTTCGATGAATAATATTTTTGTAATTTCGTATTAAATTTGTGTTGAAAAGTATAAATTACAAATCATGATTGTCTCGTTAAAAACCTTATCAAAAAAAACCCAATGGGATAAAAACTTGGTAAGGAAAAAGAGTGCAATCGGGAAAAAAAATTAAAAAATTAAGTATTTACAATTACATCAGCTCGTCGATTGGTTGCTACTAGAACTCTCTTCAATGGTCATGGTGGAGAAGTCATCCATGAGTTCTTCGTTTTCAAGTAGATGTTGTCGTATGAATCTTGCATTTTGCCAATCCTTAAGGCATGTTAATGCTTCGACGGCATCAGGGGCCAATTATACATTTATATACAAATAACAAATTAAACATACAAATATACAACTATACATTTACACAATTAAACATAGTAATTTTTTTTTAATTATTGTTTTGTTGTTAAACTCTAAAAAAAAAAAAAAAAAAAAAAAAAAAAAAAAAAAAAAAACATAATCATTATAATATATTATTAATTTCAACAATTAAAAAAAATTGGAATTAATTTTTCTAAAAAAAAAAACATATTCATCAAAATTTGCATTGACAAATACTGAGTACTATGTCCATCAAATTAATAAATTCTCAAAGTGACTCGTTGGTACAAAGTTTATAATCATAATCAATTAATCATCGAAATTAAGATTGTAAATGAACGTCAAGAGATTTCTTCCATCTCAATGATAAAACACAAGTTTTAACACCATCTCAGAGATGCTGTTAAAACATGTGTTTTGTCATCTAGATGGAAGAATCTCTGGACGTTCGTTACTTGGTAGGACTCGTATAACTTTGAGAATTTTGTGGACAGAGTACTTAGTATGCAACTATATGTGCGCAAACTTAATATTTGATATTATAATGCCAACTCTGAAAATTTTATTAATTTTCAAAGCTAACATCATATTATCAAATATTATGTGCATATTTGGTTTCGAGACATGATTATGATGCCAAAAAAACATTAACAAAATCATTTTAATATATTATTAATTTTAAAAAATGTTAAAAAAATTCAGAATTAATTTGTCTAAATTATTATTTTCTTCTTAAACTCTACAAAATAAAACATTAACATAAATACATAATCATTCTAATATATTATTAATTTCAAAAACTTTTTAAAAAATTTGGAATTAATTTTAAAATTATTATTTTATTTTTAAACTCTACAAAAAACATTAACATAATCATTCTAATATATTATTAATTTCAAAAAAATTTAAAAAAAATTCGGAATTAATTTTTTAAAATTATTATTTTCATCTTAAACTCTACAAAAAAACATTAACATAATCATTCTAATATATTATTAATTTCAAAAACTTTTTAAAAAATTTGGAATTAATTTTTTAAAATTATTATTTTCTTCTTAAACTCTACAAAAAACATTAACATAATCATTCTAATATATTATTGATTTCAAAAAAATTTTAAAAAATTCAGAATTAATTTGTCTAAATTATTATTTTCTTCTTAAACTCTGCCAAAAAAATAAAATAAATAATCTTTGTAATATAATAATAATTTCGAAAATTTTGAAAAAAATTAGGAATTAATTTTTTTTAATTATTTTTTGTTGTTAAAACTCACAATAAAAAAACATAAAATTAACATATTACTAACAACAATATTAACTAATAACTACACACATACTAATCACTAAATAATAATAATTACTATATAAAAAGTTTTTAATAACAAAAATAGAGAAGTAGACATACTAACCTTATATTGGAGGCTTGAAAGTTGAGAGTTGAGACTTAAGAGTGTGGAATTAATTAATCAATTGAAACATTGAATGCCTAACAACATAACAAATAATAACATTAGTTACAAACATATTAATAATAGTTAATAATTAAATAACAAATGAAAGTTAATTAAAAAAAAAAAAAAAAAACAAGACAATACCTTTGAGTAAGAGCCTTAGAATATGTAGAGACTAGAGAGTGGGAGGTATGTAAATATATAATATATAATGTATAGTGTATAGTATATTAGTATAATAGTATATAGTATATAAATAATATATTAAATAAATAAAATAAATTACAAAATAGTTGAAAGAGTGAGTGAGAGATGTTGGAGATTGTAGAGAATACAAAGAATAAGAGAGTAGAGAAGTAGAGAAAATGTAGAGAATGAGGTGAGAGTGATGGGGGTATTTATAGGAAAATGTTAGGTTAGGATATAATTGGAAAAAAATGTAAAAGATTTAAAAAAAGTGTAATTTTTAAAAGTTTTGGATATCTCACCCCCCCAATGGTCACCAACGGCCACCTAGCTAACTACAAAAGCCACCCTTCAAATTCAAATTTTGAAAAAATTAAAATAAAATAAATTTGAATTTGAATTCTGGCGGGCCTGGCAGGCCGCTCGCGAGCCAGCCTGTTAAGGCCCGCCAGAATCAAATTTTACAAATTTTTTTAGAGCCCATGGGCCTAGCGGGCCTTACTGGGTCCGGCCCATGAACTCTGCACATGGGGCCTGGCCTGGCCCACCAGCTTAACGGGCTTAGGCCGGGCCCGTTTTGCTAGCACTACATGAAACTAATTATGCCAGTGTGTTCTAATATTATTTAGAAGGGAGGTTAATAGATTTTAATTCGATTATTACCCAATTTTTGCAATTAGTCAATTTTATGAAAATAATCCCAATCTAGTTAATTCAATAAATCAAGTGTAAAGTGCGAAATTTAAATAACACTTGATTTTTATGTGGAAACCCTCAATAGGGAAAAACCACAAGTTGGTATGTGCACCACACACGATCCTCGAAATCACTATTTGTAATGATGTTTACAACGTAGGTTGACCTCAACCATTCTCGGCCTATAACCCACCACTACTACCCCAGACCTTTAATAGCAATCCTACACCGGACTAAGCCTCCTTAGCCACAAGACTTAATTCTCACTAAAGCGATCAACAACCTAATGTGAATATGATAATTTTCAAATATGCAAATAATGCTAGGTTACACTAAATGCTTATCTAGGATAATATGATGACAATTAAATCAATCCTAGATATCAATTGCTATATGTCATGGCTTAAAGCATAGCTAACATAGATAAAGCAATCATAGGTATAGCTATCCTAATACAACACTCAATCAAAACAACACAATAATCTCTATCTCTTATAATAGAATATGATCTAAGAACATACAAGTAATTAAAGAGATTTCTTGTTAAGTAAAATACTAAGATTCTCGCTATCTAAAAGACCAAGACCTAAGATCGATCCAAGACCCTAAACTTGATGCCTAATCCGGGAGTACAGGGACGTCGGCTTCTAGCTTGAGTTGTTTCTTCTATTTTACCCATGCCTGCCTCTAGATGAAATTAGTGAAAAACTTACTGTTAGGTTTTTGGTTGTTGTTGGCATATATTCCATATCAAAACGTGTTTATCTTGTAAATGTTTATGTGGTCATGTTGATGATGATACAAAGCTTCAAAGAAAGATTTGACTACGGTACATTCAAGATGATGGCTTGCTAAGAGGAAATAAGCTTCATTGCTCATCAAAGGTAAAATCGACCTCATTCCTCTTACAAGGCATAGGCACACACACACAAATCATTCATGAGTGTCCCTGCATTGTTGTGCACCATTTTTATAACACATTCACATGATTTTGTATGCTCATGCATTGAACTCAAATGCTCATACATTTTAGAGTTGCATGTTCTAGGACTATGTCTAGGAAATGGCATTCATATGTGAACTTGTGTTTGTATGTTTGTGTTTCTTGTGTTCTGGACTTGTAATAGTGCTTAATTGATTCCTTATTGAGTTCCGGTCATTTCGGTTACTCATTCGTTAAGTTTCGAGTCCAAACGATGTAGCTACGCTACTTTTTGTTCTCATTCGTTGAGTTGTGTTCGTCGTCGTTTTCCGAGATGAATTCTCAACCATTTTTCAAAGTTTCATAGTCGTTGTCATGCGTGAGAGAGTCACGGTTCATAATCCGAAAACGGATTCGAATTCGGAGTTCGGATGCCCGAATACGGCTGAAGAACGTGAGAGGTGCGCGAGGAGGACGCTTGGCAAAAAGCCAAGCAAAGGGTGGCCACGTGTGGACCACGTGTGCCACACGGCCAGAGCTCCTCTCTGGCCACGTGTGGCACACGCTGGCCACACGTGGACTTGCAAAAGTCCTCTAAAAAATTTGGACAATTTTGCCCCTTCTTTCATTCTTTTTAAACTCCTCCAATTCCCTCCATTCTCTCTCAAGAAGAAAAAGTTTGAAATCCCGTCTATGATTTTCTCTCAATTTTTCTCAACTTCCAAACACCATAACTTTCTCATCCGGAGTCGGAATTGAGTGATTCAAGTTGGAGATTGTTCATATTCGAGTCCTCTACCTTTTCCAAGTGGTTGTGCAGCTGTTTGATCGAATTTCTGACAGATCTCCTCAGAAAAACGAACCAGCTCTTGTAATTGAGGTAGAGTTCATAACTTTGTGATTTCATCTTTTTAATCCTCCAATTTGCTTGGGGTTTCTTCTTCTATATATATATATATGTTTGTTTAGTGAATGCTATAGAGAAAGATAGCTTCATAATCAATCTAATTGAATAGTCTAATTAGAGACACATGTTGACTAGAATCTTGGATTCTTTGTTCTTAACATGATTGTGAGTTGTATTGTGATTAGATTGATATATAGGATTGTTTGAGACTTGATTGATCAAGTTTATGATTAATAATCCTTTTTATGTGACTTTGATCCATGATTGATGAAATCTAGGATTAGAGCCTTTTATGTGTTTTTAGAGATATATAGGATTGATTTGTTTTTAACATGTCTCCTATCTCTAAATCTTTGGCTAGAATAATTGTTGAATACATTTTATGATTCAAGCATTTTTGATGTATGTTTATGACATCTTGAACTTGTGCCTTATGAATATGAAATTGTTCAAGTGTTGTTTTGTATGAATGAATCTAGAAGTTTTATGTGTTAATTGTATTCACATGCTCTAGGTTTTCATTCATGATTTTGCATCTAGATTACTATTGCTTGTGTTTTCACATCTCTAGATCTAGTTGTTCCATGGAATGTATTGATCACATGTTCTATGTTGTTTTGATTGATTGCATCACTTGCATTCACATGATCACACTAGAAAGTCCTTGTAAAAGGCATGAAGTCTTGGCTAGAGTTGGGATGACTCGGATAGCCAAGCAAGAAGTCTTGCCTAGAGTCGGGAGGACTCGGATAGGTAAGCAAGAAGTCTTGTCTAGAGTCGGGAGGACTTGGATAGACAAGCAAGAAGTCATGGCTAGAGTCGGGAGGACTTGGATAGTCATGCATGGGAGGCTTTCTAGAGGCACGTGTGCCTTATATAGAGAGTTGGCTTATATATTGGTAGGCCCGGGCGGTTGGTTAGACATAGAGTCCGATAGAGCGGGGTACATGGGATGTGTATGCACTCTTGAGGAATTTCTAATCTTCCAACGATGTTGGTTTTGGTATGAGTTCCAATATGTGGTGGTTTACATCATTGAGGGATTTTGTATCTTCCAATAGGGTTGGGTAAACATAGACTCCACATGGGTTGGTGACTAGGATTGGTCATTTTGTGGAATTTCTAATTTACTTTCCAAGTATATATATAAGTACCCAATGGTTGTAATTCAACCCGTGGATGTTTCCTCCTTGGAGGTTTTACCACGTTAAAAAATCCCTTGTGTTAATTCTTCCTATCTCTCACTTTTATATTTGTTTATGTATATGTTGTTATCTTGTGACACATCAATTACTTGTGAAGTATATTGATACAAGATTTTGTATAGTGTGATTTGTAAATATATTCTTTTGATCATATTTGTAAATACATTTTCTTTTGTATATTGTTTAGAATTTTATGTATAGCAATATTTGTATATACTTGTAATGATTGAACATATATTCATATACAAGTATTCTTGCTAATTGTTTTTGTATTTTCTTTATACCTCATACAACATATTGATACTTAGACAATGTATGAATGATCACATGATAACTTGTCTTAGTATGATTCCGTGATGTTTATGTTGTATGTAAGGCTACCTTGAGGGACAAACGTAAGTTTGTTCAAGGGATTGAAATTAGGCGAAAAACCTATTCACCCCCCCCCCCCTCTAGGTACGTCTTAAGCAATTTAACCTTGTTTGTATACTTTCACTTACCAAGGCATTATGTTGAATAAAACCCATGCAAGAAAGCATACTAGATATGCTAGAAAATGCTAGATGAAGTTTTGATGCATATGAAAATGGTTTTGAGTGTTTAAAGGTGAGTTTTTGATTGATTTTATCTCTTTTTTTCTCTTTAGGGTTCGTAGAGTCAAATAACTGAATTCAGAGATTGAGAAAATGATGTATTTATAGACATCAAGAACAAGGCAGGTGAAAAAACAAGTTTGCCCCTGAAACGCGCCATCGACGGTTTCAAAACTACCAATCAAACCGTCGAATTGAATCCCGAGAGAATAGAGGAACAATGGCGGTTTCATGGCTGCCAAATCCAACCACCGACTTGAGACCGAGATATTTAACCGCAGAATTGCTCCAGAATCTTCTAGAATCAATCGACGGTGTTATTCGACGGTCAGGGCCGCTGATCAAACTGTTGTTTCACCAATTGTGGTGAAACCAAAGGAGAAGCCAATGACATTCTCCGAAGGCGATCCTCGTGCTAAACCAAGCACACCATCGTGCATGCGCGTACGTTTCCAAACAATATTCGAGAAATGAATTACTAGACACACTAAAACACACAACAAGATATAAAAACTAAGTGCAAGTGTGAAATGTGACATGTGAAGAGAATGCACACAAGAGCAATGTACACATATGCAAACATGATAAGTGTGTGTGTGTGTGCAACTAAGTCTCTTCAATGAAAACTAAGCATAAGAGATATACCTTTAGAGTGCTTATTAACTTGAGATCTTAAGAGGGCCTTGAGCTTGATCATCAATCACCTAAGCTACCCTTACATTTCAAACCCCAATTGTTGTTTGTCACCGTAATAAGCCAATCAAACTTTGAGGAACTTATAAAACATATGCAACATGATCTAGAGCAACTCGGAGATACTAAAGGGAGACTCACACGAACACGAATCCCACACCAACAGGTACTCATGCGTTAGGGACTACTTACTCTTATTCCTCGAGCATAATTTGCTTCAACTCTAAAGCTCACGTGGATTCTCTCTTCTCTTTCCGCTCAGAGTTTGAAGTTCACACATGTGCAAGATATGCAAAGATTAAATTATGCATAGAATTCTACTGCATTGCCTATGAATTAATCATTTGAAAAACTGTTACTTTCTAGTGAACTAGCCTAGGAATTATGCCATGGACGTGAAAAATTATATTTCAACAGACATTCCCAATCTAGATTCATCATGGATCAAGAAGGTCTTTTCTTTTGGTTATAATAGGGCCATGGGGTTAAATGAGGTGATACAAAGAAAAGGATAAAATTTGGATTTCAAAAATTTCCAATCATGATAGAATTCAAGTATCAACGCACCCCATACTAAGCTCTTCTTCACAAGCAACTCTCACACTAGCGTTTAGGCATTTCATTTACACACATTTGTGCTTCAAATATTGTACTTTACATTGCAAGTACTTAACATTACAATCTACAAGGATCTTTTTCTTTTCTTTTCTTCTCTTTATCTTTTTCCTTCTTTTGAATTGCACACATTTTTTATTTGACAATTAAGGCTCATAAGTACAGATTTTTGGTACTTTTACATTTTTAGCCATTTGCTTAGCACATTTACAATGTTTTTCCTTAGTACATGCTATTTGACAAATTAGAGCTTAACTTTTTTCATTACCACATTTACACATCCTAGCATGATTAGTAACAAAGGTAGGCATGTGTTTTGGCTATGGGATATATTGTTGTATGCGGTACCAAATGAAAGAGTATGTGTTTGGCCTCAAGTTTGGCTTTGGAGCACACAATAAGGATATGAGTGTGTTTAGGCTATTTTAAGTATTAAATGCACACACATTGCCTAATATCATTTCCACAATCCATCTATCAAGGGAATGAACGCATCCATCAAGCAATCCACTATATGATATGCTGTCCTATGGCATGTGACGTATATGACGAGAGAAGTATTTAACAATAATCAATAATAACACTCAAAATGCGCTATTTAAAGTGAAACAAATAATGGTGTGTTCTAATATTATCTAGAGATTTGGGGGGTGGGTGGGGTATGAATGGATTTTAATCAAGTTATATTACCAAATTCTTGATTAGTCAATATTCCAAATTTAATCCCCAAACTAGTCACAAAATAAAATCAAGTGTAATAATGCGAGATTTAAAAGACACTCGATTTTTACGTGGAAACCTTCAACAAGGAAAAACCACGGGCTGTTATGTGCGCCACACACGAACATTGAATCCACTAATTGTAATGGTGTTTACAACCTAGGTTGACCTCAACCTCTCAGGATCTATAACCTACCACTACTATCCGCATGCCTTTAAAAGTGAACCTAGTCCAATTTACTTGTAGCCTAAGCAACCTTAGCCATAAGACTTACTTCTCAATCAAGAGATTAAATAGCTTATGTGAATATAAATGATATCCAAAATGCAAATAGAGCTAGGGAACACTAATGCTTATCTAGGATTATAAGATGATAATTAAATCAATCCTATATATCAAATGCTATATGACATGGCATAAAACTTATCTAACTTAGATTAAACAATCCTAGGTATAGCTATCACAATATAACACTCAATCAAGACAACACATAAATCTCTATCTTGTATTTAGAATATGTTCTGTAAGTGCCTCACTTTTTGATTGGCTTATTTCGTTGACAAAACCACAATGGGGTTTCAACTTTGTAAAGATAGCTTATGATTGAAGAAATCCTCATCAAATGTCAAAGGACTTCATTGTGGACATCAAGAGCTTCAAGGAAGGTAGTTTACTTGTCTTGACACTTAATTGAAGAGATTTAGTTGCACACACTCACATCTCATGCATTTACATATTTTATACAATGTTGTGTGTTTATTGTTGATGCATATTCTCTTTTCATGTATGATTACTCTATTGTATTCTATTTGATATTTGCCATGGCTATTGGCCTTGAAAATTGCATGAGACTTTTCTAGAGGTTGATTTTTACCTCTGACCGCTCCAAATTCACAGTGGTAGAGACAGCGATTCACAGACAGTGTCGACCCCTCCCATTACTGCTCTCGTGACCACTGTTAATAT
The DNA here is from genome assembly GCA_954870605.1 of Acer campestre. NCBI lineage: Eukaryota > Viridiplantae > Streptophyta > Magnoliopsida > Sapindales > Sapindaceae > Acer > Acer campestre. The sequence goes on along the minus strand of OX940800.1, from coordinate 19,975,906 downwards.
TTTGTAGCGGTTGGCTTAACAGTGCGTATCGCTATCGTGACCGTTGTGGCTTTCACAACGGTCGACGGCTGATAGGTTTTTTAAAATTGTGACCTTTCACATTTTCACACACTTCTCTATAAATATATCCTATTCTCTAGTTCTTTTTTAGATTTTGAGTTTCAAATCAACTAGAGAGAGTTTTTAGAGTAACTTCAAAGAAAAGAAACCAAGATTTGATCTTTCCAAATCAAAACCCCAAAACCCATCTTCCTTTCATGATTCATTCATCATCTAGCATGCTCTAGGTATGATTTCTCTTGGGTTTTCTTCTTTAATCACATGACTTGTAGTTAGAACATTTTTGCATCTCTTCACATGTTCTTACTTTACAGGATAGCATTTTTATTACTTGACTAGTCTCAAGATTGCATCTTTATTACTTGTCTAGTTTCAAGATTGCATCTTTATTATTTGACTAGTTTCAAGATTGCATTTTTATTTTGTTTTGTGAGTTGTTTATGATAGCTATTGCATATAGGTCTTTGTTTGCACATATAGTTATGTTGTATGCATGTCATATAGCAAAATGATATATAGGAGTGTTTAACATGTTCATCCATGTGTAGATAAGCTTAAATGTTTGACCTTGCATTTATGCACCTTGAATATTGCATATATTCACTTTAGGTTGTTAATCTCTTCTATTAGAGAATCAAGTTTTGTGTTTACCATTTCTTAGTTTGCAAGCAAATGACTAGGTTCACTTTTAAAGGCATGCGGGTAGTAGTGGTGGATTAGTAACCGTGCAGGGTTTGACGTGGTCAACCTAGGTTGTAATCGCAATTACAATTAGTTGATTGAGGTTCATGTGTGGCAAACATAACAACCCGTGGTTTTTCCTTGTTGAAGGTTTCCACGTAAAAATCAAGTGTTATTTATTTTCCACATTTTACACTTGATTGATGGTTTGACTAGATAAGGGTTGCTTATTGAATATTGACTAATCAAGAAAAATTGGTAATTAACTTGTAAAATATATTCACCCCCCTCTAGATTAATTAGACACGTTTTATATATATTTTCAATTGGTATCAGAGCGGGTTTCTTAACATAATTAGAAGATCCCTTGCTCTTGATAGTGTCTCTTGCATTTGTTTTCATTTGTGTGTGTTTATCTTGTTTATTTGTATTCATAACATTCACACCCAAACACAATAAGTGGAAATGGAATTGGAGGCGAGGGTGCTTCTAGCACAAGACCTCCCTTGCTCACTGGGGTCAATTACGCATCATGGAAGGTCAAAATGGAAGCATATGTATGCCAAATTCATGGCCGTGCGTGGATGCCGATTGAAGATGGGTACACACCACCTATGATGACTCCTACGGGAGGTGGAGAGGAAGTCCCCAAGCCAAAGGCATAATGGACTCCCCAAGAGTTTGAGGCGTCCAAGTGGAACAACAAAGCTATGCACGCAATCCTATATGCCATGGATGACAACCAATACAAACTCATTCAAACCACAAGGATAGTAAAGGAAGCTTGGGACATCTTAGAGATGGCTCATGAAGGAACCGAGGTGGTCAACGACTCCAAGCTCTAAGTCCTCCAAACATAATTTGAGACCATTAGGATGGAGGAGGATGAGTTCTTTAATGACTTTCAAGTGAAGCTTATGGATATAGTGAATCAAAGTCACTAACTTGGTGACCCTTACTCGGATAGGAGAATCAAGCAAAAGATCATGAGGTCGCTTCCCGAGAGATTCCAATCCAAAAGATGAAGCCAAGTGAAGTGATTGGAAGACTCTTGGCCCATGAATCTAGGAAGGCTCATACAACTACACCTCCAAAGAAGCAAAATAGTTAGGCTTTGAAGACCATCAAGGTGGAAAAGGAGGAAGAAGACTCAGATGAAGAAATTGCCTTGATGGCTAAGAAGTTCAAGCAATTAATGAGATTTAAGAAGAAAGGATTTGGCTCCAAGGGAAAGTTTGTGAAAAAGAAGGCTCCATTCAAGAAAGTAGAGCAAACTCAAGAGACGGATCATAGGAAGGGTGTCCAATGCTATGAGTGTAGTGGCTTTAGACACATTGCTCCCGAGTGTGCAAATTTGAAGAAGACACTACTACAAAAAACACAAAAGAAATCGGTTATTTTACATGGAAGAAATCGATTTTTAAAATTTTTAAAACCGATGTCTATTTGAGTGATTTAGAAAAAAGCAAGCTAAAGACATTGGTTTTTAACCGATGTAAAAGCATAAGAAAACACATCGGTTATATATAAAACCGATTTAAAAACCGTGACGTAAAATTGATGAATTATAAAAATTAATCTCGCCGTCAGACCGCTCCACCGTCCGGCCACCGCCGTTAGCCAGCCCCACCTCTAATAATAATCACAATTAATCGTCAATATGAGGAATCGAACTTGCAACCTCAAAATCGAAGTGGTAAGCCTTTACCGTTTGACTACAAGATTGAATGTGTTAACAATTGCACAATATTTATATATAACCTATATGAGTTGTTAGAAAAAAAAAAAAAAAAAAAAAAACTTGTTTGATAAATTTAAATTTACTCAACTAATCAAAATTCTAATTTCTACTACAAACATCTATTAAAAAAATTTATTGATGGGTTTATTTTTCATTTCATTTTTTGTGTGGTTTTGCATGAGTTTTGCTGGAGATATTTTTGTGCAAACGTTTTTCTTAAAATTGTATCTTTTGGCAGTGAAATAAATTTTTTCGTCCATGCTAGGTTCTTCAATTTTTTAATACGAATCCAATGGTATAAAGAGCATAAAATTTTGGACGGTATTTTGAATGTTATGAACAATTATTCAGTCAAAGGTCATAAGTGATTGGAGATATTTTTGTGCAAAATATTTCCTTAAAACTGTATCTTTTGGCAAGGAAATAAATTTTTTTGTCTATGTTGGGTTCTTTAATTTTTCAATACGAATCCAACGGTATAAATAACGTAAAATTTTGGCCAGTATTTTGAAAGTTATGATCAATTATTCAGTCAAAGGTCAGAAGCGATTAGAGATGATCAATTTTTGTGCAAATGTTTTCCTTAAAACTGCATCTTTTGGCAAAGAAATAAATTTTTTTGTCCATTTTTAGTTCTTCAATTTTTCAATACGAATCCAATGGTATAAAGAACGTAAAACTTTGGCCAGTATTTTGAAAGTTATGATCGATTATTCAGTCAAAGGTCAGAAGCGATTGGAGATGATCAATTTTTGTACAAACTTTTACCTTAAAACTGTATCGTTTGGTAAATAAATAAATTTTTTCGTCCATGACATGTTCTTCAATTTTTCGATACAAATCCAATGGTACAAAGAATGTAAACTTTTGACCAGTATTTTGAAAGTTATGATCGATTATTTAGTTAAAGGTCAGAAGCGATTGGAGATGATCAATTTTTGTGCAAACTTTTACCTTAAAACTGTATCTTTTGGTAAATAAATAAATTTTTTTGTCCACGTCATGTTCTTCAATTTTTTGATACGAATCCAATGGTATAAAGAACTTAAAATTTTGGAGGGTATTTTGAAAGTTATGATCAATTATTCAATCAAAGATCAGAAGCGACGCGAATCCACGAGTGAGATATTTTCATCGCTCATTTTCACACTTTTCCAAATCGATTTTTGGAATAGTTTCTGAATGAAAAGTGATTTTTTGCATGTCTACTTTCTTTTATCAAAATTTGAGAAAATAACGTTGAGTATTTTTAGAGATGCGCACTTGAATGTGGACACAGGTCAGATTTGAATTTCAACAGAATTTTGCTTTTGAATCCATATCGGTTTTCCCAAAAACCGTTGTCTTTTCAAACCGTAATATTTAAGACATCAGTTTTAATGGAAACCGATTTCTTATTGGAAAAAAAAAAAACATATCGATTTTTCTAAAAACCATTGTCTTTTCAAATGGTAATATTTAAGACATCGGTTTTAAGGAAAACCGATTTCTTATTGGAAAATAAATCCATATCAATTTTCTCAAAAACCGTTGTCTTTTTAAACCGCAATATTTAAGAAATCGGTTTTTATAAAAACCAATTTCTGAAAGTTTTTTTTAAATCGGTTATCAAAAAACCGATGTAAACAACCGATGTCTTTTTACATTTTTTTAGTAGTGAGAAGAAAGGAAAAGCCATGGCGGTTACTTGGAGTGATAGTGATGACCTAAAAGATGAAGACAAGTCTTCAGATAATGATGAAGACCAAGTTGCCAACTTCATTGCTTTCTCATCCTCTCACAATATCAATGAAGTCATGAGTGATAAAGAAGAGGAAGAGGACAAGAAATATGAGTAGATGAAAATGGCTCAAATGGTTGGAGTAACTTATCAATGTCCAATTTTGAGTTTGATGAAGAAATGGAATACGATGACTTCATGAGATTGTTTGAGAACTCAAGATTGAAGAAGAAAAAGGAGATACAAAAGTTGAAAGGTGAGAAGCTTGAATTGACTTCCAAAGTGACTCATTTGAATAAGGAAATGAGTAAAGCAAAAGAGATGGAAGAAGGATTGAAGATGGAGTTAGTCTTGGCCAAGAAGAATAAAGAAAGCTTGAAGAAAGAGCTTATAGAAGCAAGAGGGTTGATTGCTAAGATTACTTCCGGAATCGAGAAGCTTGACAAGATGCTATCTTATGGGAAGAGTCCTAGTGACAAAAAGGGATTAGGATATGTGGAAGAAATGGAGACCATATCCTTGAAGAAGACAACATTTGTCAAGAGCAAAGAGATTGAAAATGCTCAAACCCCTCAACAATCAACCAAATGGGTAAAAGTTGGTGAATCCTCAAAGCAAGCATAAGCAAGGATTCCAACAAGAGCTCTACCACCACAAGCTAGAGCTCCACAACCAACACCTCCACAACCAAGACCTCCTCAACCAAGGATCCCACAAGCTCAACATGGGGTTTTTCATGCTCAACCAAGAAGACATGACAACTTGGATTAACCACAAAGGAGAGAGTTGCCTCAACATCCAAGAGCAATTCAAAATAGAAGGAAGCCACAAATGCTTGTACAAGGCTATGGTACAAACTCCTATTTTACTCCTACTTGTCATTATTGTGGAATTGAAGGCCACACTAGGCATAATTGCTTTAAGTATATTAAATTGTGTAGAATAGAAAGCATGATTGAGAAAAATATGCTTAGAAGAGCCACAATGCATGCACCTAGGAAATTTAGAGCTAATAGACCAATGGCTCCTAGGAATGACCATGTTGCACCTAGGATGAATAGAAATGATGAAAATTATTGCTATGTGGCCCAAGTTGCCTTGAAAGCAAATGCCTCCAACACTTGGTACCTTGATAGTGGGTGTTCTAGGCACATGACCGGAAACAATAGTTTCTTTAAAACTCTTGTGATGAAGGATGGTGGATTCGTCATCTTTGGTGATGGGTCAAAGAAAAAGGTCATAGGAAAATGTAATATATCTATTCCTAGTTTGCCCTCCTTGCCCAATGCTCTTTATATAGATGTGAAATTCCCTTAAAGTAATAGTGTATAATATACCTAGAAGGGGGAGGGGGGGGTGAATAGGTATAGGCCCAAATTCTTCCAATATTCAAAATATGCGGATAACAAGAATGAAATGTACATTTGATATGATTTAACAATTGTATAGCAGGAATCAATACATGTGAAAATCAATATACAAAAGATACAATCAATATATGAAATGGAAGATAATGAAAAGTAAAGCAAAACTTGACACGATAGTTTTTACGTGGTAAAACCTCAAAGAGGAAACATCCACGGGTTGATACCACAACCACTGGCAAAACAATCCACTATATGAAAAAGGACTTACACACTCAAGGCTATCAACACATTGATATCAACCCTAAGCTATCACTTCCTAATCTACCATCGGGCTAGTGAACCACTTAGCCTATTCTCTATCCAAGGTGTGTCCTACACCTCTAGGAAGCAACTTCCTATCCAAGGCTATCAAGCCTCTAGGAAGATTTCCTTACTTAGCAATCTAAATCACAAAGATCCTAGTCAAGCTTCCCTAGCTCAACCATCCAGAGTACCAAAATCCTTACTAAAACTTTTGCTTGGCTATCGGGAATACAATCCTAGCCAAGTCTTCGTGCTCAAATTAAAGCTTCACTCACTTCAATAAGAGACTTCAACCTTTCCACAAGGCAATGATCTAGGTGATGTAAATGATGCAAATCATAATCAAATAAAGTAAGATGATCAATCAAGCTCTATGTACATGCTTAGAGATGATCTAGAATAAGCTTTCAACTAACAATCACAAATCTATCTAGATAACAATGCATGTGAATCAAGAAGAACAAGATATGAATATTCAATATATCACACAAAAATCTTAGTTCTTAGATCATGAAATTAAACCTAGAAAATATCATAAGGCACATCATATATAACATTTCTAGAATCAATTTCAAGATAAGTCAAGTTTAGCAAAATATGTTCAAATGAGATCACAAGACTAAAACTCAACAATCAATCAATCATACAAACCTAGAGTATTAACTAACCTCATTCTTAACACATTTCATCTATCAAATAAGAATAAAAGAGATGATCAAAAGAGAAAGTAAGAAGAATATGTTTCACATACAAATATGAACTTCTGACTGAAATCCGCTCTCAGCAAAAAATCACAAAGTCACATACAATGCTTGGAGTTTGCAACTCTCATCAAGACCAACATTTTTGGCTTTTGAATCAAGTGATTCAGAGTTGAAATGAGAAAGTTATGATTGAAACAAGATACCAAAAATCATGAAGAAATTCTGCACTTCATTTTATTTTTCAATTTTCTTCAAGTTATGTTTAGAGGGAAGGAGGAGAGTATTTGAAAGAATTCAAGATAGGGAAAAATGGACCAACCAGCTGCATCCACGTCAACATCCATGTGTGGGGTGCATGTGGCACATGTGGGTAGAGGAGGTCTCTGGTCGTGTGCCACATCAAGCTTGGCCGTTGGCCTTGCTTGCTCTTCTCGCGCTCCGCTCGCGTTCTGTAGCCCTATCCGGGCCTCCGAACTCCAATTTTGAACCCGTCTTCGGATTACGAATCATGAATCCCTTACGCACAATGAAGACTACAAAAATTTGATAAAAAGTTGAGAATTCATCTCAAAAAACGATGACGAAAACAACTCAACGAATGAGAACGTAAAGTAGTGTAGCTACATCGTTCGAATCAAGTGATTTGAAGTTGAAATGATAAAGTTATGATTGAATCAATGTGACAAGAATCATGAAGAATTTTCTACACATTTTCTTTCTTTTGAATTTTCTTCAAGTTATGTTTGGAGGGAAGGAAAATATTTTTTAAATAGAGAGAGAGAGGGAAAGGAACCAGCCAATCAAAACATGCCACATCAGCAGCCATGTGTGGGGCACGTGTGCCACACATGGGCAGAGAGCTGCCCTGGCTGTGTAGCACATGTGGTCTCCAATGCTTGGCCTTTGGCTGAGCAATCTCCCTTTGTGCTCTGCTCGCGTTCTTCAGCCGTATTCGGGCCTCCGAACTCTGATTTCAAATCCATTTTCAGATTATGAATCGTGACTCCCTCTTGCACAACGACGACTATGAAACTTTGATAAAAGGTTGAGAATTCATCTCTTAAAATGACGATGAAGACAACTCAACGAATGAGAATGCAAAGTAGAATAACTATGTCGTATGGACTCAAAAACTAATGAATGAGTAACCGAAATGACCGAGAATCAATAAGGAATCACATAAGATCATTTTCGAGTCCAAAATATAAGAAACACAAATAAATAAACACTATATAACACAAGCATGTCATATCTAATTGACAGTGAGAAAACATGCAATTCTACAAGATTGTCAACAATGAGATAAATGCATGTGCATACTAAATGTGTGTGAAAGTGTTATACCAAATTTTTGAACTATGATGCAGGGACACACATGTATGAATTGTGTGTGTGTGCACTTACGCTTTGCAAGAGGAAGAAGAATCTTGATACCTTAGCATCCAAGTACGCGATGTTCCCATTGAAGACGAAATTTGCACAAGATGTTGCTTCTTCACCTTTGAAGATTTTTTCTTCCAAGAATCACTTAAGCAAAAACTAATATAAATATTGAGAATTTTGCAATGGAATCAAGCCAATACAAATAAAGGATCTTACAAATCTCACAGAAATCTCCACTATTAGAATAAGGCACGAGAGTGCCGAGTCCCTTTAACTTAACACCAAAGGATGGGACAAGCCCATGAAGGTGCAAGTGAAACCCTAGACGTGACAACAAGCTACATCGCAAGTTCAATACACATAAGAAAACTCGCCAAAAGCACACACTAAAGTCATCACTCTCGAACTAATTAAAGCTCAAAAATTTTGGCCATGCGACAATTTGAAAAAATTGGACACCAAAAAGACTGAAGACTCTTAAAAAGATGACTCAACTAGGCATCTTCACCCCCAAACCAAAACTCAACACTGTGCTCAATGTTGAAGACAAGAGAGTCCGGCCAAGTGGCGCACACCTAACACGACACAAAGCAAAACAAAACTAGGCATTAATCATGTACAATCAATGCTTAACAAAAATAAGAAGAAAATACTCAAAACTAGGCTCAACTAATAAAAGGCAATTCATGCAATATATCAATAAGCATAAAGGCATAAATTCAAGCTCACAATCATCATCAAGCATTTTCAACAATATTGACGGAATCAGGGCATAACAACCCCCAAACTGAATCTAATTATAAGCTTAAAACCTGTGCAAAACTGTGAGCAATCAAAACCTCCAAACCAAATGGGGCAATATATGCAATTAAACCCATGTACACGCACATGCATTCATTATTGCACATGAGCCTCTGGCTCATTCATCCACAAAAATAATCAATAAAATCAATGCACAACTATCCACGAAATATACTATTCAAACAAAATCATCCCATCATTATTCAATGAAAGCAAAAATTGAAAAAACATAATAAAACTTAAATGAGATTCCACAATGCAATTCCTCCCCCAAACCTAAATCTACCCAACATTTACATGCTCAAGATAGTCAAAATTTAAAAGGGCTAAGACTTAGTCTAAAAGAGGAATTGAATTGTGCAATCTAATCATGCATTGAAGATGTTCAATGTGATGCACTAAACGAGGGGCTAGGTTCCTTTAAGGGTTGTTTGATTAGATTTGGAAATGCACCCCTCTTCACTATCCAAATTAATGTTTGTGACTCTAGCTTCCTATTCGTGCACACTTCCCTTAATACCTCCTTCCTCACCCAAGTTTTCTTTAATTTTGTTGGGTGCTTCCTAGACCTAGACTCTTTAGTGTTTCAAAACTTATGGAATTTATAGCAATGGGCTTGAATGTGCCATTTTGTGGAACAAAAATAACAAGTGATTGGGGTATGAGAAGGACTCCCTCTTGCTTGGTGGTCTTAAGGACTTTGGAGTTGCCTCACTTCGAGTGTCGTGACTTCTTTTTCCACTTAGTCAAGCTGGATGATATAGTCACACTTTTACGATCTTCAAAGCCTCCTCTTTCCTCTTGAGTGCTTCATTAACCTCTTCCAAAGCACTTGTTTTCCTTTCTACATCTGAAAGCATCTTCCTTGCTTCCCTTGTATGTACCTTTTTGAACTCTTCGGAAAGCTTGGCTAGCTTTTCAATGTTCCTTGAAGCTTCATTCTTTTCCTCCTTGAGCACCTCAATTTCCTCATTGGCTAGTTATTGAAGCAGTTATCCAAGTGCGAGAGATGAAAACTAGAGCTAGTTCGTATGTTCGCTTTCTTGTGAAATGGATGGGAAGACCTGATTGTGAAAATTCATGGATAAGTGAAGAAGAGTTTATGAAGATTGATGCTGAGAAGTGCCAAGCAGCAAAGATGGCAACTCGCGCGGAGTCGAGTTCTTTTTAACCGGGAGGGAATGATGGAAATCAGACTCTTAGATTTTCAAAGAGTCCAATCAGTCAATATTGGTTTTTACAAAATATCCTTGGAAGACTAAGAGGTTCATCTACTTGGGACTTAGGTTCATTTAATAAGTCTTGGGACTTTAAGTCTATTAAGTTAAGTTTGTCAAAGTTGTACTTTAAATAGGGGATGCATCAGGAGAAAGGGGGGAGTGTTTTTTTTTTTTTTTGTATTTTCTGCTGTTAATTCTGGACTGATTTTCTAGATTTCTTGTTTAAAGATTTGGAAGAGTTGGGTTTTGAGGAGTCGACCCTGTGGCATCTTCCGGTCCCTCTATCGCTGCGTTTCGCATGAGAGGACAAAGTTTGCCATCTATTTATCTTAATTAAACCAGTATTTCTATTTTGTGTGTTAGTGTGTTAATTGTGGAGTTATCGATATTTGGTTCACATCAGTTAATAGGATAAGATTCTAGTAACATAACCTAAAAGAACTAGATTCTTCTTGGCTGTTTAATCTAGGTTCATCTAGGTGCATTAGAAAACCCTAACTATAAATAGTGAATGGGAGAGAGTATATAACATTATATCTTGCAGTCTCCATCATTAGTTTAACACCGTGAGATTCAAGTTAGGCCTAGGGACAGCTTTGATTTCGTCCTCCTTAAGGAAGGTCTCCATAAGAGTCAATACCAAGGTTAACTTCCTAACGGATAAGATTTTTGGATGAATTTTGGGATTGACTGACCCTAAGGCAGCAACTCTCAAGTTAAGTTCAAGAGATTCGAAATGATGGGTTACACTCACAAGGATTTAATTAAATTGGTAATTAAAATCCTAACTAAAATAAACGATGGTTAAATAATATAAGATTAAAGAGTTATTCTGGTGTATCATTTAATTAAGAGTGTCTCGATCCAACAAACAAAGTACTTGACCAACCCTGAGGCAGCACTTGCTTGTGGTATGTTAAATTGTCGTGGCATAGTAATTTTTTAGAGATTTTTATTGTTCATTAAACATGTTCATGCATCATGTTTAATTATATGCAAAATATTTTAACATGTGATTTAAATGAATGAATGAATGATTTTATTTATTTATTTATGTTTATTTCAGCAATGTCTTCTGCTTTATTTCAAATACTTACCAATGACAAATTAACCGGGGATAACTATATAAAATGGAAAAACAACATTAATGCAATCATGGTCACCAAAGACCTAAAATTTGTGCTTATGGAGGAATGTCCTCCACTGCCTGCAGCCAACAAAACATGAAATGTTCGTGATGCCCATGAAAAATGGATTTTAGAAAATGAAAAGGCCCGCATTTATTTGGTAGCTAGCATGAACGAGGTGCTTTATTCGAAGCATAAAGCAATGACTATAGCATATAAGATGATGGAGTTATTGCAGGCCATGTTTGGCAACCTTCAGTGCAAAAGTGACACGAAGTTGTTCGTTCTGCAATGATTGCTTGCATGAAATAGGGATCATCAATTCGAGAACATGTCTTGGGCATGATATCCTATTTCAATACAACTGAAGTCAATGATGGGGTCATAGATGAGGCTTGCCAGGTGAGCATCATACTGACAACCGTAAGATCCTTTATTTGTATTGGTTTGATTTCATTGCAAAACTCTCTATATTTGTATTAGTAGTTGCTTAAGTGTTTCTTGGAAGAAAGGAGCCTCAAAGGTGAAGAAGCAACATCTTGTGCAAATATTGTCTTCAAGAGGAACATCGCTTACTTGGATGCTAAGGTATCAAGATTCTTCTTCCTCTTGCAAGGCGTTAGCACACACACACACACACAATGCATACATGTGTTTCCCTGCATCATAGTTCAAACATTTGGTATAATACTTTCACACACATTTAGTATGCACATGCATTTATCTCATTGTTAACAATCTTGTAGAATTGCATGTTTTCTCACTATCGCTTAGATATGGCATGCTTGTGTTGCATAGTGTTTATTTGTTTGTGTTTCTTGTGTTTTGGTCTTTAACATGATCTTATTTGATTCCTTATTGAGTTCCGGTCATTTCGGTTACTCATTCGTTTAGTTTCAAGTCCAAACGATGTAACTACGCTACTTTTCGTTCTCATTCGTTGTGTTGTGTTCGTCGTCATTTTCCGAGATGAATTCTCAACCATTTGTCAAAGTTTCATAGTTTTTGTATTGTGTGAGGGAGTCACAATTCGTAATCCAAAAACAGATTCAAAATCGGAGTTCGGATGCCCGAATACGGTTGAAGAACGTGAGAGGTGCGCGGGAGAAGCACCATGGCCACCACATGTGGAGGCTGTGTGCCACACGGCCCAGCATGCCCTCTGGTCCCGTGTGGCACACGCGCCCCACATGGGGACAAGGCTGAAATGCCTTTTTCGTTTGGACAATATTTCCCTCCTTTTCCTTCCTTTAAATGCCTTCTCTTCCCTCCATTTCCAACTTGAAGAACACCAAAACGATTTTTCTGCAGATTTCTTCTATATTTTTGTTTTCTTATTTTGATCATAACTCTCTCATACGAACTCGAAATTGAGTGATTCAAAAACCAAAATTGTTGGTCTTGAAGAGAGCTACAAACCCCAATCATTTTTAGAGTCATTTGAGTTCGTAATTGTTCGCAGCAAGCTGTTCTTCAGTCCGAGTTTCATTGTTGTATGTTAAACTTCTTCTTCTCACTTCATCTTTTGATCTGCACTTTAATCTTTCAATTTCATAGTTGATTTGTGTTTAGAATGATGTTAGAACATATTCTAGGGGTGGTTGATCATTTGGTAATTGAGTTTTAGCTTTGTGATTTCACTTGAACATATATTTGCTAAACTTGATTAATCTTGAAATTGATTCTAGAAATGATATATGTGATGTGCTTTATGACATTTTCTAGGTTTAATTTCATGATCTAAGAACTAGGTTTTTAGTGTGATATATTGAATATTCATACCTTGTTCTTATTGATATACATGCTTTGATTTCTAGGTATTTTTGTGATTGATTGTTGAAAGCATATCCTAGAATGTATGTTAGCATGTTCATAGAGCTTGATTGATTATCTAGCTTTATTTGTTTGTAAGTGATTCATCTTATTCTTACTTTCATTATTGATCATCTCTTTAATCTTCTTATTTGATTGATGAAAAGTAACATGAATGATCTTAATTCACATGCTAAGGTTTCTAGATATATTTTGTGTATAAAGAGGCTTTCTAAGTTTTTGATGGGCTTGCGGCCTGAGTTCGAGAATGTTATATCCTCAATCGAGTTCCTCCACCAGACATTGAGAGAGTAGTTGCTGATGTGAGATCCGGAGGAGACTCGACTTGCTTCCGGTTGGGTGCTGGGGGTAGATTTTCTTCAGGGTGCTTCAGATCAATCAGGTTCTTGCAGCTGAACATGCTTCGGGACATCGACCCTATGGTCAGAATCTTCAATCTGGAAGCTTTGCTGGTGCATCAGGTTGAGTTGTGATAACTTTATTCTAGATTATCTAGTTGCATGTTCATAGAGTGTGTTTGATCTACTTGCTCTATTTGTTTGTGATTGCATCATATTGCTTGTGTACACTTCACTTAGATCATTGCCGTGTGAAAGGTTGAAGTCTCTTGTTAAGGTGAGTGAAGCCTTGATTTGAGCAAGAAGACTTGGCTAGGAAAGGATTCCGGATAGCCAAGCAAGAAGCCTTAGTTAGGATCAAGAGGATCCGGATAACTAAGCAAAAGTCTTAGCAAGGAGTTGCATACTCCGGATGGTTGAGCTAGGGTAGCTTAACTAGGATCCTAGTGATCTAGATTGCTAAGTAAGGAAATCTTCCTAGAGGCTTGAGAGCCTTGGATAGGGAGTTGTTGTCTAAAGGTGTAGGACACATATTGAATAGAGAGTAGGCTTTGTGAATCACTAACCTGAGGGTTGATTAGGTCTTGATAGCTTGGAGTGGATATCATAGTGTTGATAGCTTTGAGTGTGCAAGTCCTTTTCATATAGTGGATTTGCTTTGTCGGTGGTTGTGGATTTAACCCGTGGATGTTTCCTCTTTGAGGTTTTACCACGTAAAAACATTGTGTCTCATTTTCACTTTATATTTCTTTATCTTCCATATGTTTACTTGTATTGATTCTTTTGTATATTGATGCTTACATGAATTGATTCATAATATACAATTGTTATATCTTTTCAAGTATTCATTTCATTCTTATATTCTGCATTTTTGAATATTGGAAGAATTTGGGACTATACCTATTCACCCCCCCCCCCCTTCTAGGTATAAAACACTATTGCTTTAAAGGGAATTTTAATAACTCTTCTAAAGAGCTTTGATCAGTTCAAAAGCAACTATGTGATGAACAAGTTGAAGTTCAGTCTGACCCAGTTGCTTAACGAGCTCACAACCTTTGAGTCCATGACTAAGGACAACAAAAGTAAGACTAGTGAAGCAAATGTTGCTGAACCATATTCTTCTTGATTTAAGAAAAAGAATAGGTCTGCTGGCAAAGCAAAGGCTAAGCCCAAGAAAAAGCAAGTTCAAAGTAAGAAGAAGAGCACCACAACTGACAAAGCAAAAAGGAAGTGTTTCCATTGCAACAAAGTTGGTCATTGGAAGAGGAACTATTTGCAGTACCTCGAAGAGCTCTCTAAGAAGAAGAAAGTGAAAGGTAAATCAGATTTACTTATCATTAAATCATGTAAAGTGGAAGATGAGTCTTCACCTTGGATAATAGATTATGGGGAAACTAACCATGTTTGTTCTTCTTTACAGTATACTGATTCTTGAACAGAGCAAGAGGAGGGGGTCTTCTCAATGCGCGTTGGAAAAGGGGATGTCATTTCAGTAAGAGCAATGGGAGAAGTCAGACTTCAATTTAATAGTTGTTTTCTTTCTTTAAATAATGTTTATTACATTCCTGGATTTTCAAGGAATTTGATTTCTATATCCAAATTATTAGAATGTTTATATTCAGTTTCTTTTAATAATAAATCAGTTATTATTTCTAGAAGCAGATTGAATATTTGTTTTGGTTTGATTGAAAACAACTTGTATGTTTTGAGTTTCGTATATCATTGCTTAATACTGAATTGTTTAAAGTTGAAAACCTAAAACAAAACGACAAAAGATTTCTCCAAATGAAATGTATCTATGGCAACTAAGACTTGGCCACATCAACCTTGGCAGGATAGATAGACTAGTAAAAGGCGGATCTTTAAGTCAGTTAGAGATCGGCATTTTACCTGTCTGTGAGTCTTGTTTAAAAGGTTGTTTAGAAGGTAAGATGACCAATAGACTTTTTACTGGAAAAGGGCTTAAAGCCACACAACCACTGCAGCTTATACATTCAGACATCTGCACTAATCTTGGTCAACTCACTTTGCATAATAAAAGCACGCTTGCCCCACTCAAAGTTAATGTCATCACAAATAGTCTTACCCATCAAATCAAGATTTTCCACAACATCAACATCTAGGAAATCCGATTCAATCTCATAAGGCAACTTTAGAAACTCCTTCAATTTCCAAGAATTAACTCTAAAGATAACTCCTCTCATATTTATAATGGCATCTTCAATAGTAGTACTCCTCTTGTACTCATAATAGAATTCCCTAGCCATTGTCTCATTCATAACTCCTATTAAGTCAATCCAAGAGTTCCACTTTCTTTCACAAATAGCCTTATGAATATAAGAATCAACACAAGAGTTCAAGTCTATACCTCTCTCTTGAATAATCTTTTTGCATCCAAAGATTCCCAAACTCTTCAACTTGTTAGCTTTGGTGACTTTGGAAGAAGATGTAGGCTTAGACTTGTCCACGGAAATGGAAGAAAAGTTGCCAACAACTTTCTTAGCTTTTCCCATGATTTTGTATCACAAAAACACTAAAAACAAATATGAGTGGAAACATCATAGCAAGTTAGTGACCAATAAACATATACAAGGCAAAAACATTATTTTTGAACAAATCAAAATTCACATCAATAATAAGCATAGCATCTTAAGATTTATCAAAAACAAGAATAATGCCAACAAACAACTTTCTTGAAAAATCATGTGAACTAATCACAAAAAAGAACAAAAACATAGCATATTATGCTCCCCCTTGATAAATGCCCTATCTAAAATCTAGATAGACAATTATCACAAAAATCACCACACATTCATATCTCAAGCAATTTTCATAGCTTTTTAAATAAGTTTCATATAACAAAGAGAGTTACACTTAGATTTTCAATCACTCTCATATATCTTCAAAAATTGCTAGAGTATCAAAATACTAAATAAGCAAATGTGAGTGTGTGAAGATTTTGCTTCAAGAATATGAAATGAAGTAGTTTAGTAATCAAACATGCAAACATTTTCAACAATTATCTGATCAAGCCAAAATTGGTATGATTTTGGCCCTTATTTCTGAATATTTTTGCTTGATTCTCGAGCATTTCCCCTTGTTTAATGGTGTTAAATTGAGTGTTTCAGGTTTTATCAGGTTTCAGGAGCAATTGGGATGAAGTTGAGGACTTGTGTGCAAAAAGGTTCACAAATGGGAAAAAATATGGCATTTTCGCCACTTAGGCAAGATGAGGTCACTACATGGTTGCCATGGCGACAAAGGATTATTCAGAGCTTCAAAAGGTCGCCACTTGGTCGCCACTTTGTTGCCATGGCGACAGAAAGTCTCAAAAATGCATCAGGTGGGTTGCCATTTTGGGGTCGCCATGGCGACCCACCCTTGCAAATGGCGACCTCACTCCTTAAGGCAGGGTCACCACATATAGTCGCCATAGCGACCTTCATGTGCAAGTGGCGACCTCTTCACATTGTGTAGGGTCGCCACATATGGTTGCCATAGCGACCTTCATGTGCAAGTGACGACCTCTTCACAATTTGCTCATGGTCACCACTTGCTAAATGGCGAAAAAGATGGTGTTCATGGCGACCTTTGCATCTAACCGTTTTGCGCACCAGGGTCACCATAGCGACAAAATAGCGAACTTGGCGCCACATCAGCGAATCAAGCAGTTATCAGTACATGTCCAAGAGTGTGTATATATAGAACATCCTTTCATCTTCAGAAGATAGATCTAGACTTGAGAAGAGCACGAAATTGCTTACATTGAGATCTAGCTTAGTTCCACTAAGCATCCCGCTATAGTACCAGCTAGACAACCCCTTACATCATCAGCAGGATGCCTACTAGCTTACACTATCGGATATAGCTAGCCCGTTAAAGCAGCAAGATTCTCATATCAGAAATTAGAAGTTCCATAAGACTTATTAAAATGCTGTCATCCAGTCAAAACAGAGGAGGTGTACTCCTTCTCGCCAGAGAGTCCTATTGTAAGCAGGTCAACTCAGACAGAGTCCTTATAGGAAAGAAAGATTTAATCACAAGATTGACTTCTCCTAGGGAGGAAGGAAGGACTGGATTCTGCACCTAAAAGTTTCGAGATTATCTCCTAAAAAGAAGGAGGTCCAGCAATCGTCAGAACCCTAGACCGAAATTGTAGGAGTGCATGGCAAGCAACTGGACCTATATATGTACAACAGCTTACTCCATCTTGGGGCAAAAAATCCTACAATCAAGTTCTACTTATCGACATGTGCGAATACTCCACCTCGACCATCTCCATTACTCATTGAATCTCCATACCTTACTGTAAACCCTGAAAAACATAATTCTTATATTTGTAATGCAAAGTGACGATCAATAAAAAGCTTATTCCTGTCTATTTTCTTGTGTTCCATATCGTATTTGCATTATCAAGGATATAGTCGGTATTGAACTACTTGATACCCCTCCGACTAGGATCAATCTTGATCTTTGTCCCCCTTTAAGTCGTTATTTGGAATTTCATCCCATTGACGATTTTTAGATAACAAATACCTTGCTCCAAGCCATAATCGGCTAGCATTTGTTTCATCCACATCAATTGAGTGCAAGTACTATCGGCAGCGATGTATTCCGCCTCGGTCGTGGATAGGGAAATTGAGTTTTGCTTCTTACAAAACCAAGAAACCAAATTGTTTCCAAATGTGCTTTTCATAATTTCCCGCACAATCGGCATCACTAAATCCATCACTAAATCCAATAAGACTTTGATTAGTTTCAAAGGAGTACTAAATCCCATGGTTTGAGGTACCATTCACAACCGAATGATCCTTTTTACCGTAACAAGGTGAGATTCCTTGGGATTAGCTTGGTACCTAGCACAAATACCCACGCTAAATGATATATCGGGCCTACTTGCCGTCAAGTAAAGCAAGCTACCTATCATGTCACGATATAAACTTCACTCAACATCTTTTCCACTAGCATCTTTGCTTAGTTTCAAGGTGGTGCTCATGGGTGTGTCACAATGTTTGGCATTCTTAAGGCCAAACTTCTTCACTAGGCTCTTAGCATACTTAGCGTGGGATATGAAGATCTCATAATGCATTTGCTTAATTTGCAAGCTTAGGAAGTAATTTAGTTCACTAACCATGCTCATCTGAAACTCATGAGACATGACATCAACAAATTGTTGGACTTTCAAGTTGTTGGTGGAACCAAATACAATGTCATCAACATAAATTTGAGCTATGAATAGCTCATCTTTAGTGCACTTGATGAACAATGTCTTGTCAACACTACCTCTAAAGTAGCCATTGTCAACAAGATAAAGAGTGAGGCGCTCATACCAAGCCCTCAGTGCTTGTTTCAACCCATATAAAGCCTTCTTGAGGCGACAGACATGATAAGGGTGGTGTGGATCCACAAACCCCTTGGGTTGCACAACAAAATCGTCGCCTAACATTTTCCTGAACTTCTTTCAAATTCTCTGCGAAAGCAATAGCATCATCACTAATACGTGAATGATTCGACATATCAGCAAGGTCTGCAATATGGTTTGGATTATGCCCATATATTACTTCAAAAGGACTTTTCCCTATGGTTTTATTTATAGAGTTGTTATAAGCAAATTCAGCCGGTGCCAAAATTAAATCCCATTGTTTGATATTGTCTTTTGCAAGACATCTCAACAAATTTCCCAAACTCCAATTCACTACCTCCATTTGGCTATCTGTTTGTGGGTGAAATGCATTGTTGTATTGTAGTTTAGTAGCCATTAGCTTCCATAAAGTCCTCCAAAAATGGCTAAGAAATTTTACACCACGATCTGATGTAATTGTTTTTGGCATTCTGTGTAATCGAACCACCTCTCTAAAGAAAAGATTTGCAACATGGGTTGCATCCAAGGCCTTCTTGCAAGCAATAAAATGTACCATTTTAGAGAAACGATCAACCACAACTAGCATAGAATCCATACCTCTTGCTGTCTTTGGCAAACCCAATACAAAATCCATGCTAACTTCGGTCCATGGTGCTGTAGGTACTGGTAAAGGAATGTATAGACCAATATTCTGCTTCTGACCTTAGGAAACTTGGCATGTATGACACCTATCAACATGTCTATACACATCGCGCCGCAAAGTAGGCCAAAAATATCTCTCAGCTACCAAATGCAATGTCTTACTTTTTCTAAAGTGTCCCCCAAGACCACCACCATGTAATTCTCCAATCAACAACTCCTTTAAAGATCCCTCTGGAATGCATAATCAAATATCCTTGAATAAGTAACCATTGTTGATTACAAATTCAGCACATACTTTATTATCTTTGGCTGCACGTTTCTCAAGAATTTCTTAAAAATATGGGTCTTCCTTGTATTTTTCTCTGATCACCTCCAACTTCACAACACTGGTGGTCATTGTGTTCAATAAATAAACCCTTCTGCTCAAAGCATCAGCCACCTTGTTTTGATAAACAGCCTTGTGTCGTAGCATGAATGTGTATTCTTACAAAAATCCTATCCATTTCGCATGCCTCCGATTCAGCTTCTTTTGACTGTTGATGTGCTTCAAAGCCTCATGGTCAGAATTTAGAATAAACTCCCTCTGCATCAAATAATGCTGCCAAAACTTCAAAGCTTGAACAATGGCATAAAATTCAACATCATAAGTTGAGTAATTTAGCTGGGCTGAATTGAGTTTTTTGCTGAAAAATGCAATTGCTCACCCTTCTTGACTCAAGACAGCTTCAATACCAACTTTTGATGCATCACAATCCACTTCAAAGATTTTACCAAAATCTGGTAGAGCTAGGACGGGTGCTTGCGTCATCCTCCTTTTGATCTCTTTAAAGCTCTCTTCTGCTTGTGAATTCCAGCTATATTTTCCACCCTTAAGACATCATGTAATTGGAGCCATGACACTGCTGAAATTCTTAATAAATCTTTTGTAAAATGTGGCCAACCCGTGAAAACTTCGGATTTCAGTTAATGTTTTTGGAGTTGGCCAGTTGATAATAGCTTGTACCTTGATTGGATCAACCCTAACACCTTTAGCAGAGACTACAAAACCTAAAAACTCCAACCTGTCAACCATAAACACACATTTTTTTGAGTTAGCATAAAGTTGATTCTGCCTTAAAAGCAGAAGGACAGCCCTCAAATGTTGAATGTAAGCCTTAGAATTTTTGCTGTAAATCAATATGTCATCAAAGTAGACAACTACAAACTCCCCGATACATGGCTTGAGAACTTGATTCATGAATCTCATGAAAGTACTTGGGGCATTTGAAAGACCAAATGGCATAACTAGCCATTCGTAGAGCCCTTCCTTCGTTTTGAAAGCTGTTTTCCACTCATCCCCTTCTCGAATTCTGATTTGGTGATAGCCACTTTTCAAATCAATTTTTGAAAAGACTTGAGAACCCGACAGCATGTCGAGCATGTCATCCAATCTTGGAATTGGAAACATGTATTTGATGGTGATTTTATTTATCTCCCTGCTATCCACGCACATTCTCCAAGTTCCATCCTTTTTCGGTGTAAGCAAAGCAGGTACAGCACATGGACTTAAACTTTCCCGAATAAAGCCCTTAGTCAAAAGTTCCACAACTTGTCTTTGTAGCTCCTGGTGCTCATTTGTACTCATCCTGTAGTGAGGTAAATTAGGAAGGGTGGCTCCTGGAAGCAAGTCAATGCGGTGTTGTATATCCCTTAATGGTGGTAAACCATTAGGCAAGTCAGTTGGTATTACATCTTGAAATTCATCTAACAGCCGTTTGACAACTTTTGGTCCAGTTTGAATTTTGCTTTCTTCCTTCACAACAAGAACAAAAATAAATCCCGCTTGCATGCTTTCTTCCACAAAATCATTAAAACCCAAAAGAGAAGCTGCAGATTCATCTATTTTCTTGGTAGCAACATCATCTCTCATAGGCTTTAGAACAAGCTTCTTCTTACCCAAGAAAAAAGAATAAGTGTTTTTGTCACCGTGGTGGACTGTTTTTCTATCAAATTGCCATGGGCGTCCAAGAAGAATATGACAAGCATCCATCGGTACAACATCACACCATACCGACTCCTTATATGAATCTCCAATTGAAAAATTGACAAGACATTTTGAAGACACAATTACCTCATTTCCCTTGTTGAACCAGAGAATACGATATGGTTGTGGATGCTTGTTAATCCTTAGGTTTAGCTTCTCTACCATTTCTTGAGAAACCAAATTTTCGATACTTCCACCATCAATGTTCAAATTACAGAGTTTTCCATTTGAAGTGCAATGAGTTCGAAAAATATTTTTACGAAGCCAATTGTCTTTTCCTATAACCGGTGGTGCTAGAATTGTTCGGCGTATGACAAGAACATCTCCAAAGGCGTCACCTTCAATTCCCTATTCTTTATCATCATTATCCTTATCTCCTTCATACTAACTTTCTTCTCCCTCTGTCTCTTGTACATCATCGTCATCATTTTCAACAAGATTAACGCATGTGTCGGTCTTTCTTTTTGGACATTCATTAGACCGATGACCCAATTCAGAACATCTATAGCACTTGATCGCCCCTTGTCCCTGGGTATTGCTTCTTGGTTGTGTTACCCCTCCACTGTTGGTAGTAGGACGTGTAGCAGCTGCTGTTCTTCCTCCTTGTGTACTATTATTTGTTTTACTGGTTTCACCACTGCTGCGTTCAGTTCCAAGTTTCTTTGAAGAACCCCGATTAAGTTGGGCTTCAATTTTAAGAGCAAGTTGATAAGCATCATTTACTTTAAATGGGTGGTGAAGACTTACTTGGTATTGGATTGCCAATCGAAGACCATTTACATAAAGATCGACGCGTTGTGTCTCACTTTCAACCAAGTTGATCCTCAATGGTATTCTATAGAACTCCTGTGTGTACTCTTTCACGGTATTCTCTCGTTGCCGCAAGTTCTGCACCTTTTGATACAATGTCTCCTCATAATCTCGACGCAAAAATTGAGCCTTCAACTTTTCTTTCATCTTGTCTCATCTTCTGACCTTTTATTTTCCTCTGACCTCCCGATCATTCTAATAATGTTTCCACCAGGTAGAGGCTGGTCCTCTCAACTTTGCCCCAACAAGCTTGACTTTCCTCTCTTCTGGTACTTCTTTCCAATCAAAATAACTTTCAATGTTGTCCACCCAGTCAGGAAATTCCTCTGCTTCCATGTCACCATCAAATTCTAAAATTTTAACTTGAACACCATATTCTTTGGAGTTTTGCAAAGCACGCACTATGCGATCTTCCCAACGTTATGGCCTCCTTTGATGACGAGCAGGCTGCTTGAAATTATCAAACCCACCGTCACTAGAATTTCGATTTTCTCCTTTAGATACCGGACTGATTTCATCTTCTGCTCCATTTACATGAATACCATTGTTTCCATTACCATTCCCCGGAATATTAACGACTTGTGCAACCATAGTAGGGAGATTCTGCAGCTGGTCCTGTGGTGCTTGAAACATCTCATGAGTGACGTAATTTCTTGCCCTTTGACCGTGATTTCCTCTTCCACATTCAGCCATTTAAACCCAAGATAATTCAATCTCACAGAAAGTAACAGCCCAAAGAAAGAACTTGCTCTGATACCAATTTGATGTGAACCAAATATCGATAACTCCACAATTAACACACTAACACACAAAATAGAAATACTGGTTTAATTAAGATAAATAGATGGAAAACTTTGTCCTCTAGCGTTTGCGAAACGTAATGATAGAGGGACCGGAAGATGCCACAGGGTCGACTCCTCAAAACCCAACTCTTCCAAATCTTTAAATAAGAAATTTGGAAAATCAGTCCAGAATTACCAGCAGAAAATACAAAAAAAAAAAAAAAAAAAAAAAAAAAAACTCTCCCCCTTTCTCCTGATGCATCCCCTATTTAAAGTAAAACTTTGACAAACTTAACTTAATAGACTTAAAGTCCCAAGACTTATTAAATGAACCTAAGTCCCAAGACTTATTAGATGAACTTCTTAGTCTTCCAAGGATATTTTGTAAAAACCAATATTGACTGATTGGACTCTTTGAAAATCTAAGAGTCTAATTTCCATCATTAACATTTAATAATAAACTAGATTTTTAACTATTAAAAACTAATTTATTATTTGAATTATAATCTATGTAAACTATTTTAAATAGACTAGAATTAAATGTGAGAATTACCAAGTTTTAACTATTAAAACTAAAACCACATTATTCGGTCCAATTATTATTAAGGCCTTAATCAAATCAATCTTAATAATGAGTTAGGCTTTACTAATCTAACTAATTAAACTTTTTTAATGAAAGATTAGTAATTAATGAGAATTACCAAGTTTTTACTCCTAAAAACTAATCTCATTATTAATAGCCATTTATGTGATTATTCAATTTTAATCATATTAAAATAATAAACAACATATAAAATAAATGGGCTATTAATCATGTATGATATACATTACAATGCAAGTGTAGGAACTTCTAATCTATATGGCATAAGTATGCATGAAAATGCTTTAATCCTCTCATAAATAAAACATACATGAGTTGATCGAGTACGATGAGCTATCTAACTTATATTAAAAAAAAAAAAAAATATCTAATTACAAAAAATAATCCAAGGCATTCCTTGGTCTTCTTGTAATCCCTTTTTTTTCAAGTCCATCTTTTGAGTCTTTTGGGTTTTTAACCAAGTCCAACTTGATTAAGGTGATCCATCACATTAATCAAAACCTAAGACCTAGCGTCGTGAACACTTGCCCTTGCGCTTTCGCATGTAGTCGTCGTCCACACGTGGTGGTTGTGTGCAGTCTTACGCGTAAGCTCGCAGCAACCTTGTGCAACGTTCGCGCGTTGCTGCCACCCCTTGTGCAAAACAGCGCATGTGCACTGTAGCCTTTTGCGCAAACTAGCGCAGCTGTTGGGTCAAGACCTGCGCGGCAGCCTGCTCGTGCGCAAGACTTGCTCACAACAGCTTGAGCCTTGCGCGCATGTGTAGTAGCTGCTCATGCCTTTACGTGCACAGCAACCGTTTGTGTGTCTAACACACGCCCAACTTATTCATCTTCTCGAATCGTCTTCTTCGTACAATATTACATTAACATATTACAAAAAATTGATTTATATAGAATGATTACAACCGAAAAAGAATCAAAATAATCATACCCGGAAAAAATTTAACTAAACTCATTGTACCATACAATTAACGTTCAGCCATGTTTATAAAAAAATATAAACATCATAAAACCCTAGATTGTGCCTACGCATATCATACATATCGAAAAGAATTAGAAAACAAATTTAACATATTCGTGTATATCAAAAATTGGCTCTGATACGAATTGTAAGTGTCGCGGTGGAAAGTTTTTTTAAGATCGATAGGTTTTAAAAATTTTATCGTCTTTGGACCTCTTTGTATACATGAACATAAGGAAGAGATTTGTTTTCATACCTTTGAAGAACACGCCTTCGTTTTCTTTCCGATCCTTCACCACTAAGCCTTTCGAGCTATGTCCCGCGATCTAGCAACTGTGTGTAGGGGCACGTCATGGATTCCAGGAGTACTTGAATGGAGGCTTGAAAGATCCAGAAGGCTTGAAAATATACTTATTCTTTTGCTCTTGTCAAGGTTCGAAATTGAAACCTCCAAATAAAAATTAATAATTCTTAATTATTAATATGTCAATTAAATAATCATACTATTTAATAATATTTAATTAATGCCCAGAATATATTTAAGTTACTTTCATAACAAAATTAATGTAGGGAAAAATACACGCGGCGGAAGCGAAAAAATAGTTTAGTATAGTTTAAAATTTTCCATATTTGAACCTTAACCCTCTAATTAATTAACATATAATACTAACGATATCATATCTTTGTCATGTGATCCGATTGACGTTGCATCGATGGTAATCCGAAAGATCTTCCATTCCAATCACGAACGTGAATCACTTAGGAGCGTGGTCTCCCTTCTCTTTGAATTGTGTACCTGAGGATGGATTAACAAAACCTTTTCTTTTTCGTTAGTCACAAAAAGTTCCAAGAGACAACAAAGAATATTCCGGTCACTTTTGAATTCGCAATCGTTAGATCAAAACTCGCATGAACCTTATTCGAAATCGTGCACAAAACCTTTTGGTGTAAAAGTAACTAGTGCACTATCAAAATAAGAACAAACTTTTCTCTCTATTCCTCTTGGCCGAAAAAAATCACACTTGTTTGAAAGATGGATTTTATTTTTCTCTAGCAAAAGAAAATAACTCTCAAGTCCAAGACCTTTTTGGGTGGCCGAAAATATAAAAAGAATATATATCTTTTTCGACTTCTTGCCATATATAAAATATATATATATATATATCCGGCTCAATCCCATATCAAGTATATATTGCTGCATGCCTTCATGCATATATAATATATATTTCTGCATGCATTCATGCATATATGACATATATATCCCGCATGCATAAATGTATATTTGATATATATATTCTATATATTTAATCTATATATTCCGGATGCATATATATTATATACAAACCCTAATCCAACTCTTTAGTGTATTTATGACTATATAAAAGACTTCCTAATTTGACTAGATAAATAAATCCCTTATTTATCTATATACCAAATAAAGTCTTTTATATTTAATATACTAATACCAATAGTATAACACTAAAAAACATATTTCCTAGTCAGAAAAAGATTTTGATTCTTAATTAAATAATTAATCAATCAATTAATTAATTTCCATTTAATCAAATAATAAAATAAAAAATATATTTAGACTATTACATAAGCTTTGCTACCCATACACTAAGATAGGCCCATTTATTATTTTTCCATTTTATTAAATCCATTGGACCTTTAATTAAAAGACCCACATGTGAACTAGGCCCATTCTTACTAAAAGAAACAAGTCTACATGCTTAATACAATTCTAGATGGACCCATAATTAGTCCGGTAGAATATATCAAGTGATTCATGCGTCCGTGTGGATTGGGGATCTTGGTAGACTATCTAAATTTAAGCTCCAATAGACATAACCCAAACCCAATCTCAATCAACAAATGATTCACTTAGGTTCAATCTATTAATTTTAGTTCATTCCACTAAAGGACTAAAATTACACTCTTAAATAAATATAGAATAAGTAAATGATTCTCATTCATACCCTAGACAATCTTATAGGAGATAGTGAATCCTCGTGAAGAATATCAGTAATCGCCAAGAGCTCGTAGACCGTCTATAGCTCTCCAAGTTACCATATTTACTCATATGACCACACTTTGAATTTGGATATATATTATGACTTGTCCAGAAATCATCTTTCAATAGTCACTATTGAAAACTCAACGTTAAGATTTAATATCCAAAACCTCAAAACATCCATATGATGATATTCTACTCTCATTTAATAAATGAAGCCAGGATGTCCATATCTATAAATAAAGTCCTCTATCGATTAACAAATGAATACCACCAAACTATCGAGGATAAACTATGCTATATAATTGTACTCATTGATAGCTTAAATGATAACACCTGCAACCATAAGTCCATCATTTATCTCAGGATTAAGATAGACTCTCTAATTGTCCTGATAATGAAAAAACTTTTATCTATTGATGGTTCTAGATAATGTATTTAATTGTGATCCTATTCAATGCACCTAGTGCACTAGATTCTTTTACTCGAAGACCCTTCGATGATTTTAGACTCATCATAACACATTTGATCCCACTCAAATGCTAGCAAAAGAATTCTACAACTTTGTCAAGATAAATGTGCCCAACCTTTAACTTAAGTTGTGAACGTTATTCAAGACTAACTAAAGAATTGTGTATACCTCATACATATCCAGATGTACGAACAATTCTTCTTTTCTCATAGTCTTTTAACCTTATGATTATTTACTTTGACAATTATAATTATAAATACTATAAGATTTTGTTAAAAGGCAAAAATCACTTTATTAATATGATAAAATTGTCAAATTCAATATTACACTCTTGTTATTGAGCATAATCCAAACAATCTCCCACTTGCACTATAGCAAAAATGTCATATCTCTTATTCACATGTTCTCTAGGTGCCCATCAAAATTTGACTGGAAATTAGAATCTGTATACCCAATGAGAATTAAATCACCTCTAAAGTATACAAGCATATAATCTCTCATTCTCTTGAGATACTTGAAAATATGCTAGACTACCGTCCAATGATCAGGACTAGGTTTCGATTGAAACCTGCTAACTATGCCCACAGCAAAGCAAATATCTGGTCTAATGCAGAGCATTGCATACATGAGACTTCCAATTACCGAGGCATATAGAACTCTACTCATGAATCGCTCTTCATGCTCATTTGTAGAAAGTTTGATTCCATGTCTGAAAGGTAACATACATTTCTTGGAATCTTGCATGGAGAACCTAGACAAGATCTTATCTATGTATGAAGCTTGGGATAATGCAATCGTTCTATTCTTTCTATCCCTTTTTACTTGGATACCAAGAATATAACTTGCTTATCCTAAGTCCTTCATATCAAATTGTTTTGCTAACCATTCTTTCACTGTCAATACACCTACATCATTTTCGATGAGTAGTATATCATCAACATACAGAATTAGGAAAACCAACTTGACACCTTTTATCCTTTTGTACACATAAGGTTCGTCAAGGTTCTGAATAAATCCAAAACCTTTCACTACTTGATCGAACCTTATGTTCCAGGATCTAGATATTTGCTTTAATCCAGAAATAGATTTTTACAACTTGCATACCTTTTTCACTTGACCTTTTTTAATGAATCCTTCTGGTTGTAGATGCTTTCGTCAAGACTTCCGTTAAGGAAAGCTGTCTTGACGTCCATTTGCTAAATCTCTAAGTCTAAAGATGCTGCAATGGACAAGAGTATCCTAATGGATTTAAGCATGGCCACATGAGAGAATCCCTCGTAATCGATACCTTCTTTTTGTGTGTAACCTTTAGCTATCAATCTAGCTTTAAAAGTTTTCACCTTTCCATCCATACCTCTTTTCCTCTGATATACCCACTTGCACCCAATGGGTTTTATCCCCTTAGGCAAGTCTACAAGGGACCAGACTTTGTTATTGAACATGGACTCAATCTCAGATTGCATTGCCTTTTGCCAACGGTGACTATCAACATCCTCCATTGCTTCCTTATATGTGTAGGGATCATCGTTATCAAGGAGATTCTCCACTGATTCTCCCAAACCAATTCGGGTTATCTTATAACCTTCCCATTATGACGAGGGATGGTAGGTTGTTGATCTTGTGATCGTACGAAACTTACAATTGGGCTAGGTTGTGAAACCTCTTGTGGAATTGCATCTCCTTGTTAGGGTTATGCTCAATAGCAAGAGTGTAATGTTGTACTTGACAATCTTTTCATATTAATAAAGTGATTTCTTTTAGTTAACAAAATAAAATATAGCATTTATTATTATAATTGTCAAAGTAAATAATCATAAGGTTAAAAGACTATGAGAAAAGAAGAATTGTTCGTACATCTGGATATGTATGAGGTAGACACAATTCTTTAGTTAGTCTTGAATAACGTTCACAACTTAAGTTACAGGTTTGGGCACCTTTATCTTGTTAAAGTTGTAGAATTCTTTTACTAGCATTTGAGTGGGATCAAATGTGTTGTGATGAGTCTAAAATCATCGAAGAGTCTTCGAGTAAAAGAATCTAGTGCACTGGGTGCATTGAACTAGATCACAATGAAATACTTTTTCTAGAACCGTCAATAGATAAAAGTCTTTTCATTATCAGGACAATCGGAGAGTCTATCTTAATCCTGAGATAAATGATGGACTTATGGTTGCAAGTGTTATCATTTGAGCTATCAATGAGTACGATTATATAGCATAGTCTATCCTTGATAGTTTGGTGATATTCATTTGTTAATCGATAGAGGACTTCATTTATAGATATGGACATCGTGGCTCCATTTATTAAATGTGAGTAGAATATCACCATATGGATGCTTTGTGGTTTTGGATATGAAATCTTAACGTTGAGTTTTCAATAGTGTCTATTGAAAGATGACTTCTGGACAAGTCATAATATATATCCAAGTTCAAAGTGTGGTCATATGAGTAAATATGGTAACTTGGAGAGCTATAGGCGGTCTATGAGCTCTTGGCGATTACTGATATTCTTCACGAGGATTCACTATCTCCCATATGATTGTCTAGGGTATGAATGAGTATCATTAACTTATTCCATCTTTATTTAAGAGTGCAATTTTAGTTCTTTAGTGGAATGAACTAAAATTAATAGATTGAACCTAAGTTTATCATTTGTTGATTGTGATTGGGTTATGTCTATTGGAGCTTAAATTTAGATAGGCCCGCCAAGATCCCCAATCCGCACGGACTTGCATGAATCACTTGATATATTCTACCGGACTATTTGTGGGTCCATTTAGAATTGTATTTAATATATTAAGAATATAATTTGCACATTATTTATTTAATGGGCTGTTTAATTATATAATATATTAATGAAAGACATGTGGACTTATTTCTTTTAGTAAGAATGGGTCTAGTTCACATGTGGGCTTTTTATTAAAGTCCAAATTGATTAAATAAAATAAGAAAACAATATGTAGGCCCAAGTTCTAGTCATGGGCGGCAATGGCTAATTTTAGCCCATTTTATTGTTTTATTTTATTATTTAATTAATTGGAAATTAATTAAAATGTTAATTAATTATTTAATTAAAAATCAAATCTTTTTCTGATTAGGAAATATGTTTCCTAGTAGTATACTACTATTAGTATTATACTAAATATAAAAGACTTTATTTGTTTAGTCAAATTAGGAAGTCTTTTATATAGTCACAAATACACTAAAGAGTTGGATTAGGGTTTGCACTATAGAGATATATATTATATTTGGCCTAGATATATTAAGAAATAATTTGGCCATAGATATATAATATATATTTTTAACCGAGAGATATATATGGGTGCGCAATATATATATATATATATTATAATGCATGCAGTGTTTGAATAAAACTAAATGTGTATATATAAGAGGCGTGCAGTAATTGCACAAGAGATATATATACAAACATATATTATAGGTGTGCAGTGATTGATATACAAATATATATATTAGGCCACAGAAAGTTATATATTCTTTTCTTGGTATATCGTCGGCGACAATAAATATATATATATTCTTTGTATATTGAAAAACCCTAGTTTTTTGCAATTAAGAGATTTTTCTTTTGCTAGAGAAAAATAAAATCCAACTCTAAGACTAGTGAGAGAATTAGACCAAGAGGTGTTGTGAGAGGAGAATTGTTATTATTTCGATAGTGCACTAGTGATCTTTACATCAAGAGGTCTTGTGCACAATTTCAAATAAGGTTCACGTGAGTTTCAATTTAACGATTGTGAATTCAAAAGTGACCGGGACATTCTTAGCAACATATTGGAATTTA
Source organism: Acer campestre (assembly GCA_954870605.1). Lineage (NCBI taxonomy): Eukaryota > Viridiplantae > Streptophyta > Magnoliopsida > Sapindales > Sapindaceae > Acer > Acer campestre. The sequence goes on along the minus strand of OX940800.1, from coordinate 19,945,155 downwards.
TTGTGACTAACATCAAAAAAGTTTTGTTGTCCATTCTCAGGTACACAATTCAAAGAGAAGGGAGACCACGCTCCTAGGTGATTCACATTCGTGATCGGATTGGAAGATCTTACGGATTACTATCGACGTAAAGTCAATCGGATCACGCGACAAAGGTATGATATCTTTTGGTGTATATGTTTATTAATTAAAGGGTTAAGGTTCAAACTTAGGAAAAATTTTAAAATATACTAAACTTCTTTTAGTCTCGCTTCCGCTGCGTGCACGCATTTTTCCCTACACTCTTGACATCTCATTCAAGACAATTCTACTTTTAAGTATAAACTCATTAATATAGTCATTTTCTAGAAATTTAGCATTTGTTGAAATAAATACTTTAAGATCTGAAGGACTATAGAAATAATACCCTTTAGTTTCTTTTGGATACCCCACAAATATGCATGTTTTCATACGGGACTCCATCTTTTCTATCTTTCCTTTTAACATATGTGCATGAAAACCAAATATCCTTAAGTGTTGTAAACTAGGCTTTTGCCTAGTCCATAACTCATGCGGTGTTTGAGGAACCAACTTCAATGGTACATCGTTTAGAATGTATATTGGAGTTCATAGAGCATATCCCCAAAAAGAAACAAGAAGCGTTGAATAACTCAACATTGACCTAACCATGTTCAAAAGAGTTCTACTTCTTCTTTATGCCACCCCATTCTGTTGAGGTGTACCTAGTGCAGAAAACTGAGAAACAATGCCATTATCAATAAGATATTGCTGAAACTCATCAGATAGATATTCTCCACAACGATCAGACCTTAAGATTGTTATGTGTTTCTCAAGCTGATTTTCCACTTCAGCTTTGAATGCTTTGAACATGTCAAAAGCATCCGACTTATATTTTATGAGATACACATAACCAAATCTCGAGTAATTATCTGTGAAAGTGATGAAGTACTCATATCCACCTCTAGCTTGAATGCTTATATGACCATATACATCAATGTGTATTAGTCCTAAACATTCAGTGGCTCTTGTGCCTTTGGTCGTGAACGACCTTTTGGTCATTTTACCTTCCAAACAAGATTCACAAGTTGGTAGATCATCAACCTTCAAGTCACTTAAAGGTTCATCACTAACCAATCTTTTAATCCTATTAAGGTTAATATGACCTATGCACAAATGCCATAGGTACAATACAAGAAAAGACCCCATTTATTGACAGTTAAAAACTGTCAAGAAAGGGTTTCTTGACAGTTAAAAACCGTCATGGATGCTAATTAATTAAATAATAATTTTTATATTTATAAATCACCTCCACCTAGGACCACCACCAATTCATAATGAAAATTAATTGTCGTTACTAAAGATTGAATTTGAGATCTCAAGTTCATAGTTGCAAGTTTTTACCACTTGACTACAACATTTGATGTGTTAACAATTGAACAATATTTATATATAACCTATATGAGTTGTTAGAAATAATAATAAAAAAAGAACCTTGTTAGATAAATTTAAATTTATTAAACTGATCAAAATTCTAATTTCGACAATAGATATATATTAAAAAATATTTATTGAAACTTTTAATAAAATTATATTTTTTAAAACATATATAGTCGATAATATATATATTTAATGTAATATAATATAATATAATATAATATAATATATATAATAAATGAAATAATATATAATATATATAATATATATAATAATATGATATATATAATAGTATAATATATATATATATGTAAATATATTATATTATATTATATATGTTTATATATCGTTAATTTTATATTTATATATTATTTATATATCATTAATATAATAGATAATAATAATATATTATTTTTGGAATGGAATTGGGGCATTAAAGGGTATTTCTAGAATATAAATTTTAGTTTGGAATGGAAGGGTATTCCATTGGTTTTTTGATGAAGTTGGGGCATATAAGGGTATTTCTGGAATATAACTAAAGTGCCTATAGTTGACTTTCATTAACTCTAACCGTTGACCACAATTTTAACCCACAATGACTAAAGTGTCATTATTTACCTATTTTATTATTTAAATTAATAATTAAAACAAAAAACAAAAAAGACAAAGAAAACAAAATCAATCATATATTATATTATATATATATATATATTAAATGATATATATTTATAATATTTATATAATATATAATATATATTATATATATATACATATTTATAGGAAATCACATCTAATAATATAATAATAATATATATTTATAATATTTATATAATATATAATATATATTATATTATATATTTTTAAAACATTTATAATATATAATTTTTTTTATCTTTAAACTTTTACTTCCTATTTTCAACACCAAACAAAATTCTGATATGGATTTATTTTACAGTAAGAAGTCGGTTTTTGGGCAAACCGATATTGGATAAGTAAAATTTTAAATTTAATAAATTTACTTTTAAATTATTTACATTTGAAAATTTAAAAAAATTGTTAATTTATTTTGCACCCACTTTTTTCATATTAAGAGACACGTTAATAATACAGTTACACATATAAATTAGTAATCTGAGTCTTACATTTGTTCATTAAATTGCAAGATGCATGTTGAGAAATATCTCTCATGTAGTGAGAGTTGTATTCCAAATCATGCTTATTACAATTGATGTCACGAGTCTTTTATATGCCATGTTTTGTTGAATGGAATAGAATGGAAAGAAAGTCATTCCATTCGTTTGGTTTGTTAAAATGCAATGGAATAGTGATTCCATTGGAATAGGGATTCGACCATTTTGGTTGAATGGGCATTCCATCTAAAAACCAATGGAATGCCCTTCCATTTCAAACTAAAAAATTTATTCCATAAATACCCTCATATGCCCCAACACCATTACTAAAATAATATATTAATGATATATAAATATTATATATATGTATTATATATTATATATATTATTATATATTATATATATTATTATTATATATTATATTATTATAATATATAAAACGATATATAAACATATATAATATATTATATTATATTATATATAAATATATTATTATTATATATATTATATAATATAATATAATATAATATATATAGTATATATAATATATATATAATATTATATATTATATTAATACATATATATAATATATAATATTAATACAATATAAATATAACATTATTATATATATTATATTATTATATATATTATGTATTAATATATTAAATAATATATATTATATATTTATATAAAATTTTAGTTATTTGTTGACAGTTAAAAACTGTCAACAAAGTAAAAAACTGTCAAGGATTATTGACAGTTAAAAACTGTCAACACAAAACTATCAATAAAACCATATTTTCTTGTAGTGGTATGTTTTATCTTTTGATAATTTTACTCTTTTATGATTAAGTTGCGTTAATTATGTGTCTAACAAGTGAGAGATATTTTTATGCAATTATAATAGGCCGTTTTCCAATGTACCTTTGCAAATAAATTTATCATTCTTACTAATAATAAAATTTTAATTAAAAGTAACCAAATATCCAAATTTATTCAAACAAGAAACTGAAATCAAATTCCTCTTGAATTGAGGTACATAATAAACGTCTATTAATTCTAAATGCCTAAATGAATCTAAAAAAACTCTAATATCTCCCACTGCACTGGCAGACACCAACGCTCCGTTGCCCAAACGCAAGTTGATCTCATTCTTATTTAGCCTTCTCCTTTCTTGAAATTTCCGTAAGGAATAACAAACATGATTAGTGGCTCCTGAGTCTACGATCCAAGAATCTGTAGAATCTGCCAGAAAACATGTTTTAAGATAATTCATATTACCTTGTTCCTTCTTATTTTGAGACTTTGGGTAACTACTTTTCCAATGTCTCTTTTCACCACAAAAGAAGCACTTCCTTTTGATCTTGGTTACTTTCTTAGTCTCCTTCTTAGTAGGCCCAAGTTGCTTTTTCTTCTGTTATTCCTCGACCTTCTGATGGGTCTTAACAGTAGCAACTTTACCAACCATATGAATCTCTTCTAGAGATATCACCATATCAGTAGCAGATCCCATTCTTTCATGCTGCTGTTGCAACACGTCGGAAATGGTAGCCATAATGTAGCATTTGGCCATCTCATCAGAGGTCTTCCACTGCTCATACTCGTCTCTTTGCATCACATTAGATCCATTAGTAGGAGCAGGTGGTTTAGGAGTAGTCAGAACAAACTTATGTTTTTCAACTTGCAGCAACAACCCAATTTTCCTTTTCCATGTGACATAATTATTACCAAGTTTTATCTTTTTGGATGATCATTAGGGATGTGATCATGATTTCTTAATAAAACAAAATTATATGTGAGTAAATAATCATGATTTAGTACTTTCGAATATTTATCTTGAATTAAATAGATAATTCAATCGTAAAATTCAACGTTTGATCCAATACCCATAAATGTTACGCCTCCTTTAGGAGTTCGCACCATTTACTAATTGGACTAGGTCCCACCTAATTGTTAACATAACAACCAATGTTTTCAATTTTAGCCTTGTGATTTTAATAACAAGAACTCTTAGGAGGATATCAATGAAACCACATTGAGTGTATTACCAAGATTTTAACCCTCGATATTTTCCCTCACAAAAATCCCTCCTTGGGGAGTAGATCTTGTTTGAGTCAATTGTCTAGTCTATCCTTGTAAGGAAGTATCTTGCTAAATTCCATTCATGGACACCCCTTGTGGGGATTACCAATAAATAATAAAGCTCAACTAATCTTGAAGGCCATAGGTGTTTGCAAGACACCTTCTCCCACTCAATTATTTAAGGCGTGTGATTAAATCTCATAGAATGATTTACCAAGTTATCTAGATGCCAATTAGATACCTAAATCATTCAATGCATGTTCATACCAAAAGAGATATATGAGTGGCACTCCTATTCTATATGACATGTCATCAAATAATAACAAATATTGTAATATTTACGCAAAGTAAATAGCCACAATTTTGATCCATCATAGAAAAGCAAGTAAATTACATTTGTTTGGAATATAAAAACTTTTTTCTTGGCGAACAAGTCTTCAAGCGGCCATCGATCACTTGTGCTTCCCACGGCTGCCTCCTATGGGCTTGCGCACTCCACAACCCCAACAAGGGCTGCCGTGCGCAGCCCACAACCCCACATGCATAGCAGCGTGCTATCTTGCGCGCATGCATGTCGCTATGGTGTGCACGGTCCCAAACTTGTTCCGGTTGCTTCCAATTCTTCAAGTCTTCGAATCTTCGATGCTTGAACGTATTACAACATTATTTAAACAATAAAATACTGCAGTTTTTTTTTTTAATCACTGCAGTATTTTAATACATTAAAAAAAAAAAACTGCACTATATTTTAATACAACAATAAAAAAAAAAACTGCACTTAATTTTAATACAAAAAGAAAAAAAAAAAAAAAAAAAAACTTTAGCAACTACCAAGAAGGAAATTGTGACGATAATAGGCCACCCTTCTTGTTACAATTCCGAAACAAAAATATATTTAAATTCTAGGATCAAAATCGAGCAATAACAATTCACTTTATAACAACATATAACATATATAAATCCATACATTCCAATGTAATTATATATGAGAATACCTAGAGTGTCATCTCTTTCTAAACATGCATAATCACAATAAAAAGAAATAGATTCACGTATATATACATTAATTAATAAAGGGTGCAACCAAGCTCTGATACCAATTGTAAGGAAAAATACTCGCAGCGGAAACGAAAAAATAGTTTAGTATAGTTTAAATTTTTTCCATATTTGAACCTTAACCCTCTAAATAATTAACATATTGTTATCCGAAAATCGTTAAAAGGACGATAATCCAAATAACCACTCTAAAGGGGTCAAGATCGAGATTGATCCTGGCCGGAGGGGTATCAAGTGGTTCGATACCGACTAGGTCCCTGTCAATGCATGCATGATAAAGAATACGTGAAATTGAATTGGAATTCGTCTTATTGATCTCTCTTCTCCGTTACATGAATACACTGACCATAAATCTATTAAAACACTAGATTACATGAAGGTTTCGATTGGAAATAAGGATCATGGTAGCAATACGGATATTTCAGTCGGTAAATGGGATGATCGTGGAGATAAATCTGTGCCTGTCGATAAGTAGAGTCTCGGGTTCTCTCCTTTTTTTTCATGATGAATAAGTTGTTATACATATAGGTCCTGTTTGCTTGCCATGCACTCCTACAATCTCGGACTAGGGTTTGGCTGCTTGCAGGATCCTCCTTTTTAGGAAATAAAATCGGAGCTTTAATGCGCTGAATTCAGTCTTTCCTTCCCAGGAGGAGTCAATCACTCACCTTCCTAGTAGGATTCCTATTATAATGTCCTGCTCAAATTAGGACTCTTTGGCGGGAAGGAATATACCTCCTTTGTACGGTGACGTTTTACTGGCTCGTTGTGGAGATTTTAGTTCTTGACGTTTAGGTTGCTGCTTCCTGGTGCTCTTCTGTTCTAGCGGGCTGCCAACATCTAGTTAGCATCCTACTGATGGCAGTAGGGGGACATCTAGCCAGCTTTGTAGTAAGGTGGTCAGTAGAACTCCGTATCGGGGTGTAGCGGGGTCCATAGGAAGCCCGGTTATAGCCGTGCAGCGGGGTTCATAGGAAGCTGTATCGGGGTGCAGCGGGGTTCATAGGAAGCCCGGTTATAGCCGGTCTTGATCTCGCTGTGAGTTCTAGTGAGTGTTTTTGGTTCTCGGTTTCTTTGTTGAGCTAAGATGCTTGGCGGGGTGGATCCCGCTGGTGGAGGTATGTGTTGGGGTTAACCGGGGTCCACTCTGTCGTGGTATCCGGGTTGGGTATTGTTATAGCCTTCTTGTGTCGAGGTGGAAAATTCTTCTTTGGTCCTCCGCCAATTTTGGCGGTTAACACATATAATACTAAAGATATCAACCTTTGTCGCGTGATCCGATTGACGTTGCGTCGATGGTAATCCGTAAGATCTTCCAATCCAATCACAAACGTGAATCACCTAGGAGCGTAGTCTCCCTTCTCTTTGAATTGTGTACCTGGGGATGAATTAACAAAACCTTTTCTTTTTCGTTAGTCACAAAAAGTTCCAAGAGACAACAAATAATGTTCCGGTCACTTTTGAATTCGCAATTGTTAGATTGAAACTCGCGTGAACCTTATTCGAAATTGTGCACAAAACCTTTTGGTGTAAAAATAACTAGTGCACTATCGAAATAAGAACAAACTTTTCTCTCTATTCCTCATGGCCAAAAAAAATCACACTGGTCTAAGAGATGGATTTTATTTTTCACTAGCAAAAGAAAATAACTCTCAAGTCCAAAACCTTTTTGGGTTGCCGAAAATATACAAAGGATATATATATCTTTTTTGACTTCTTGCCATATATAAAATATATATATATCTGGTTCAGTCCCATATCAAGTATATATTGCTGCATGCCTTCATGCATATGTAATATATATTTCCGCATGCATTCATGCATATATGATATATATATATATATATATCCCGCATGCATATATGTATATTTGATATATATATTATGTATATTTAATCTATATATTCCGGATGCATATATATTATATACAAACCCTAATCCAACTCTTTAGTGTATTTGTGACTATATAAAAGACTTCCTAATTTGACTAGTTAAATAAATCCCTTATTTATTTACTTACCAAATAAAGTCTTTTATATTTAATATAATACTATCAATAGTATAACACTAAGAAACATATTTCCTAGTCAGAAAAAGATTTTGATTCTTAATTAAATAATTAATCAATCAATTAATTAATTTACATTTAATCAAATAATAAAATAAAATAATATATTTAGACTATTATATAAGCCTTGCCGCCCATACACTAAGATAGGCCCGTATACTATTTTTCCATTTTATTAAATCCATTGGACCTTTAATTAAAAGGCCCACATGTGAATTAGGCACATTCTTACTAAAAGAAACAAGTCCACATGCATTAATATAATTCTAGATGGACCCATAATTAGTTCGGTAGAATATATCAAGTGATTTATGCAAGTCCATGTGGATTGGGGATCTTGGCGGGCTATTCAAATTTAAGCTCCAATAGACATAACCCAAACCCAATCTCAATCAACAAATGATTCACTTAGGTTCAATCTATTAATTTTAGTTCATTCCACTAAAGGACTAAAATTGCACTCTTAAATAAAGATAGAATAAGTAAATGATTCTCATTCATACCCTAGACAATCTTATAGGAGATAGTGAATCCTCGTGAAGAATATCAGTAATCGCCAAGAGCTCATAGACCGTCTATAGCTCTCCAAGTTACCATATTTACTTATATGACCACACTTTGAACTTGGATATATATTATGACTTGTCTCTAGTCATCTTTCAATAGTCACTATTGAAAACTCAACATTAAGATTTAATATCCAAAACCTCAAAACATCTATATGATGATATTCTACTCTCATTTAATAAATGCAGCCACGATATCCTGATCAAGCCAAAATTGGTATGATTTTGGCCCTCATTTCCGTTTCTTTTTGCTTGATTCTCGGGCATTTCCCCGTGTTTAATGTTGTTAAATTGAGTGTTTCAGGTTTTATTAGGTTTCAGAAGCAATTGAGATGAAGGTGGAGGACTTGTGCAAAAATGTCTCACAAATGAGAAGAAACAGGGCATTTTCGCCACTTGGGCAATGGAGGTCGCCACGTGAGCGCCATGGCGACAGAAGAGTTCCCAAAGGCATCAAAAGGTCGCCACTTGGGCGCCACTTGAGCGCCATGGCGACAGAAGGTCACAAAAACAATCAGGTGGGGTCGCCACTTGGGGTCGCTCTGGCGACCTCCCTTGCAAGTGGCGACCTAGTGCACTCAAGGCATGGTCGCCACTTATGGTCGCCAGAGCGACCTTGATGCACAAAGGGCGACCTCTTCACATTTCCAAGGTCGCCACTTACGGTCGCCAGAGCGACCTAGAAGGACAAGTGGCGACCACATAGGAATTCCAACGTAGGCATGGTCGCCACTTATGGTCGCCAGAGCGACCTTGATGCACAAAGGGCGACCTCTTCACATTTCCAAGGTCGCCACTTATGGTCGCCAGAGCGACCTAGAAGGACAAGTGGCGACCACATAGGAATTCCAACGTAGGAATTCCAACGTAGGCATGGTCGCCACTTATGGTCGCCAGAGCGACCTTGATGCACAAAGAGCGACCTCTACACATTTTGGTCATGTTCGCCACTTGACAAAGAGCGAGAAAGATGGTTTTCAGAGCGACCTTTCCATCTAACCGTTTTACGCTCCATGGTCGCCATAGCGACCAAATAGCGACCAAGGCTCCACATCAGCGAATCAAGTCGTTACCAGTACATGTCCATGAGTGAGTATATATATGGAGCATCTCTTCACTTTCAAAGGATCGAAAATCAGAGAGAAAAATTCAGAGAATTCATTTCAGATCTAGATCAACTTCCATGGCACATTTTTCATCATCCTCCATTTCTCTCCTTGAACTCATCTAATCCATCCAACCCTCAACACAAAACCTTGATTACTTCACTACATCATTCCTCATCCCACCATTTTCTCCACCAAAATCCTTAGTAACTTTCCACCAAAACACCCACATTCCAAGACATTTCCTCAACCTCCATTCCTTGCATCTAGGAGCATAGAGGAGAAGAAGGATTGAGCTTAAAGAAGGTGACCCAAGGGTTGTTTCCTTATCATTTACTTCTTTTCATTTATTGCAATTATGTGTAACTAAACCCCTAATCTAGGGGATAGATTTGAGGAACAATTGGTTGTGGGTTTAGTCTAGCTTGTAATGAATCTCTTATGTGTTCTATTCATTCAATTTAATTAGATTTCATTCATTATAATTGACTTGTATATCACTTGTTGATTGCTATCTTGAGTGGAATAATTTGTTATATATTCACATGTGGATTGACAACCTTTGTGTGATTAAGAACCCATTGGATAGGATAGATTAGTGGTGGGTATATCAACCCCACTAATCTAAGCCTCTAAGTGGTTAACATAATGAGATTGGTACATTAATGATGCTAGTAGCTTACCCACATCCAAGTGTTAATCGATCTATTCCCTAGTTCTCTCATTAATTGATTTTATCACTATTCTTATCAAGGTGTTGAGTATTCTATTTTTCATAACATTTTTGTGTATTTTCATTTGAGTAGTTTAGCATTGGTGGCTTTAGAAACCACACATTTATCAAACTCTATGATTTGTTTTATTGTTCTAAGATTAGTCAATTTATCTAATTAACACTCCATTCCCTGTGGAACGAACTTGCTCACTATTTTGCTATCTAATCACATTTTAAAAGGATTAAGTGGCTTTAAAAGAGTTTTCAAGAATCAACCAAAAACTATCATTTTTACTATTTTGTTGAGTACACAAACGACCTCATCATATCCATATCTATAAATAAAGTCCTCTATCTATTAACAAATGAATACCACCAAACTATCGAGGATAGACTATGCTATATAATCGTACTTATTGATAACTCGAATGATAACACCTGCAACCATAAGTCCATCATTTATCTCAGGATTAAGATAGACTCTCCGATTGTCCTGATAATGAAAAGACTTTTATCTACTGACGGTTCTAGATAATGTATTTCATTGTGATCATGTTCAATGCATCCAGTGCACTAGATTCTTTTACTCGAAGACCCTTCGATGATTTTAAACTCATCATAACACATTTGATCCCACTCAAATGCTAGTAAAAGAATTCTACAACTTTATCAAGATAAAGGTGTCCAACCTTTAACTTAAGTTGTGAACGTTATTCAAAACTAACTAAAGAATTGTGTCTACCTCATATATATCCAGATGTACGAACAATTCTTCTTTTCCTCATAGTCTTTTGACCTTATGATTATTTACTTTGACAATTATAATTATAAATGCTATAAGATTTTGTTAAAAGACAAAAATCACTTTATTAATATGATAAGATTGTCAAATTCAATATTACACTCTTGCTATTGAGCATAATACTAATAATTAATTGGACCATCCAATTCTCTGTGAGCCTTGTTATATCAATTGTAAAGGGCTAGCATGAGGACCTAATAGACCCACAATTTTGCGCTCCAATAATACTTAGAAAAATTAATTAAACTCTTTTTAATTAATATTTCACAATTATTAACCTCGGAGTTATTCCACTAAAAACCCAAGGTGGTACTCTCATAACTGTAGATGTTTTACACAACTAAATTATCGATGTCCATCGATGTAGCTATTACATATGATATGATTCTCTACAAATAGTTCATAATTAGAGTTTGGTCATAAAGTCCGTTATACCTCTCTAATTATATCTTTTTCTTTAAGTACCATTGATTCTTTAATGAATGATTATATCCTTCATTCTTTTACGGAAGAAGGACAGCATTTTGAATCGTTCAAGTCCCGAATCAACCCTTAAGGGTGCGTTTGTTGTGCAGGATACGATTGGACTATTTTTAAGACATGGGATTGGATTAGATTGGATTGGATTGGATTAATTATAGTGTTTTTAGTGTTTGGTGCAACATGGGATTGTACTAAAAAATAATGTTGTCCTGTGCTTGGTATATGCTGGGATTGGAAAAAAATAATATAATACCTTGTTTGTTGAAAGTCTGGAATGGACTATAATTAAATTATTATTATTTTTTAATTTCTGATTTTATCTTTTAAATAAAAATATTTAAATTTATTTAAATACTGAAATAACGTTTAGAATAAAATAATATGCAAATTAATTTTAAATTTAGAATAAAATAAAATGCAAATTTTATTGTAAATTAATTTAACAACAGAATAGTTGAGTCTGAATGAGTTAATTTTAATCTTGCTAGCTACTTGTCATAACTAAGGTTTAAATAAAGTAACAGCTCTAAAATATTCAGAACATCACTGTCTTGATTCTTGTATTGAGATTTTGCACATAAATTATTAAGTCATACTTTTTTTCAACTAACTAAAATAATTGGTTGAGAGTACATGCATGACACAATATCTAGTGTCCAAGATGTCAAAATCCCAAAATCTAGTGTCCAATTATAATTGACCTAAAAAATCATAAGAACCACAAGCAAATCCCAATTATTATTATTTTTTTTTGAAACAAATCCTTTAACCTGTTTGATAAATACAAAACTAAACATCATAATAATATAACAAAAGTTATATATAATACATTTTCACACCATATTGCAAAATTAAGTACATGAATTAAATTCATCACTGATTGATGCAAGCAGCCAAAAGTAAAATCAACCATATATACTAGGCAGTAACATCAACCTCCATACAAAAGAACTAGTCAATAGTCACCAACTACATATACTAGGCAGCTTCTAATGTTTGTAACTATCATGTACAGATACTAAGATAGTCCAAAAGTCACTGCACATACTAAGGTAATCCAAAAAGTGAATACAAAAAGTTATGTTACCATCATTAGAGACCATCAAACATCAAAGACACCACTAAACAGTGATGCAACCACCTGCAACTTCTGCTCATCATCTTGTTGTGCCTTAAAGATCTATGCAATTTATGGTTTCTGCATAAACTTTTGCATTACAAGTATTTGGTCCAAGAGAGGAAGTTCCATTTTTTGCAAATCATCGGCTGTCACTCGATTTTCATTCATCTTGCTAATACTTGACACATCTTGTCCAAGGTGTCAGTTGTTTTGTCAATTGCATCCTTCATTACATTAGTAAATCTATCCATGCTGCGAACTATCAGATCTCCTGATCTGGACCTTTTTCTACTCATCGGCTGAGATGAAGCTTGATTCATTTGTTGATTAGAATCAGTTTGATTAACTAACAAAGGAGAAAAGTTTCCTGCTAGCATCTCAAATTCATTACCAAAGTTGTCATCCTCCTCCAAATCCACTACTAGGCTATTAGGAGTATGCCGTTCTTCCTGTAGTACGGTCTTTCCCAAAGATATTAGCTAGCCTTTTGTAAAGGGGAAACAGTTTATCTCTCCATCCTTCTGCCTGTTTATGACGCAGCAAGAAGAATTAAATTGAGTAAACTACAAACATACAATTATTACATTGTTTAACATAAAATATTGAAAAGAAAAGAAAAAAAGTTACTCTCACCTATACATACGAATGTCATGCTTCATTGCTATCAACTTCTACACATTTCTTCACACTATTCCAACCAAACCCACTGGTATTTATCATTCACTCCATATTGTTTTTTCCAAGTCTTGAGTTTGGACTCAATATGAGGAGTAGCTTTCAAACCTCTGTTCGGTAGAATAGTTGCTAACCGTAACTCAATATTTTTCAGTTTTCCGACTCTAAAAGAACCATAGTCTACATGACCACCACTTACTAATATTTCATCCATAATACCTAATAAAGCCTCTTCTTCCTCTTTTGAACATACACGTCTATTTCCTCTTTTTTCTTGCTCATTTACTTGGCTACATCCTCTAGCATCCATTCCTACCTATACATAACAACAAAACATATACAATGAACCAAACCATCTTGTAATATAACAAAGAAATCATAAATAATTGAAGTACAAATAGCTAAATAAAGTTAAACATAAAAATTAACAATAGCAAAAGGTAATGTATTAGTAAATAACGTGCAAGTACATAAGATTAAATAGTTACACATTTATAGTTTAAGGCAAACAACAATAATTACAAACCAAGATCAAGTAGATCGATTTCCCCTCCATTCATTAAACATTTGTATTGCCATAACATCTCTCCATGTTGTCCAATGTTGAGATAAAGAAGCTTGACCAATGAAATCATTATCCACTTCATCTTCATCAACTTCAATTACCTCGCTCTAATGGATCTACTATCATTTCTCTCCTAATAAGATTATGTAGAAGAGAACACACAACTATGATTTTACATTGTGTTTTTATCGAATAAAATGATGAACTTCGTAAGATTGCCCAACGCTTTTTCAGAAGTCCAAAAAACCGTTCAATAACATTTCGCGTTGATGCATGCTTCATGTTAAAGTATTCTTCATGGTTAATGGGTGCACTACCATCTCTTCATTCAGATAAATGATATTTTGTTCCTCTATATGGTGTTAGAAATCCTTCCCCATTTGTGTACCCATCATCCACAAGGTAATAACAACCTAATAGTCACAAAGATTTTTAAAAAAATTAAAAAATTGTTCAACGCATTTACATTTTTCCTTATATTAATCATTTTACTAATGCTTACTGGTGGGGACTTTTAACCCAGTTGGCCTAGATAGTGCATCTTGAAGTACTATAGAATTTGAAGCCGAACCTTCCCATCCCGGGAACACAAATGTGAACAACATATCTCTAGAACAAGCACCTAATACATTTGTTGCAATTTCACCTTTTCTTGTTTTAAATCGTGGTTTAGAAACTTCAAGTACATGCACTCTAATGTATGTCCCATCCAAGGTCCCTAAACAAGTCTATAAAAAAAATCATTATGTGAGGGAAGTTTATAAAGATAGGAGAAACTAAAATTATTAGCTAGTTATATGTAGTGCTTACCTTAAACCTCTTCCACCTTTCATCGGTGCAATTTCCAGAAAAAGGGTCTGGTGAAACTAGTAGGCTACTGTGTAATTGTAAAACTGCACTTAAAATTGAATTGAAGTACCTATTAATTGTCTCCCCAGAATGATAAAAACTATTACGAATGGTTCGGTTTTTAACATGGTGGGCAAGTATGTGTAAGAATATACACATTTGTTCCTCAACGGAAACCAAACTATTCGTCTTCAACCTCCTAGTGTTACGAAGCAATTCACGTAATACAGCAAACGTTCTTCTATTTATTCTTAACTGACTAATACACTCTACATCGTTGTTGGTAATTATACGTTTTATATAATCAAGACGGTTGCATAAGTGACAAATGTACGGTTACTTAGCAATAGTCTATTATATAATGCATGACTGAACCCATTATAAGTAGATACAATCTTTGTAAATGTAACACTTACACAATTAAGAATAAGATAGTATCTTCTTGATCCATGCCATCCATAACAACTTCATGAAACAATAAGCATTTGTCATACTTTTTGACTAAACGAAGATTAAAATAACACAAATGTAATTAAAAGTAAATATCAAACAAAAGTATTATATATGATTAAAAGTTAAAGGTTAGACAACTCATTGACTCTGTAGATACTTGAATTTGATTGCTATCAGTTTCTAAAATTTGGTTAAAAGTTATTTATGCAAATTCGATGGATTATTGACTCTTTTTTTTATTTATTTATTTTTTTTTTTTTTTGAAAAGATTAACTTCATATAAGAGCTAAAAAGCAAAAGGGAAAGACCTCATTACAAAGAAAAGCCCCATACAGGGACCACAGAAGCACCCATGCCAACAGGAACAAAAGGAATGTAGCTAGCAAATTGATCGAGCAAAACACAACACAAAAACAAAAATAAACACCTGGAAACAACACAAAAAAGCAAGCAAAAAAAATAGCAGAGTTAGTAGGTCCATTTTTTAACAAGCACCTGGAAACAATGCAGAAAGCAAACAACACAGAGTCATTTTTTTTTACTGTAACATCTTAGATTTTGGTTTGTTCTTCTTTCATTTTTAATTTCTTTTTTTGGAAAAAACCTTTTATAATATATCTCATAATTGCAGGTTTCATTGAGCTAAAAAAAAATTGAATTACTAAAGAGATTATATGCAATCTTATTATTAATCAAGCCATGAAACATGCACCAAAACAACACATAATGGAGCAGCCAATACACAAAAGCCAAAGGCTAAGCACCATAACAGCCCAACACCAAGACACACCCAAACAACAGTGGAAAAACAAAAACAACAGCAGAGCTATAACCATGACAAAACACCTAGAGTGCAGCAAAACAGAAAACAAAGGGAAGAAACCCCAAAATAACAAAACAGAGCAAAAACTGACCCAAGAAACACCCAGGAAAAACATCTGAGTAAACAGTAAAAAGAACCAAAGGAAAACCAACAAAAACGAAACAAAAATCAGATAACAGGACATATCTATTATGAAAAATACAACCAATTAGAAAAATTCAAGAACAAAATAAACAATAAAAAATAAAAAAATAAAAAACCTAAACCCAAATATTAAAAAACATCAATAAATTAGCAACAATTATCAAGAATTCATAGGTAAACAACTCACCTCAAAATATGTAGTCTTTATTTTGTCAAACTACCTTCACCAGATCGCATAGAAAATTTTTGAGAAACAAGATGAGTGAATGTGAGAACTGAGAAGAGAAATGTGTAAAAGTGAGAATAGGGGCCTGAGATCTGAGACATAGCGATGGGATAAATAATCTCGTTGATGTTGAGAGGATTATTTTATCCTGTTCTAACGGAATAAAAACGATCACGGGATAAAATAGTCCTAACTCACTAAACACACCAAACATGGGATTGGACTAAAAATAGTCCAATCCCAGTCTAATTCTGTCAAACAAACACACCTTAAGAGAACTACTCATCTACTTCTCACAAGAAGGAGTGGATTCCTCTATTTTGTGCATATCTTTCTAGCCACAAGCCAAATCGTGATTCCAAGATACAAGGTTATTAATCAGGAATGCTATTCCAATCTCACCCATGGTATTTCAAGAAACACGATCTGACTCAAAGGAGTCAGTAAGACACTTAGGATTTAGATCACCCATATATAGCCATCATTTATCAATATATAAGAATCTTTTCAACTAACAGATCTTAGTGATAGATTCATATAGATCGTGGCTGAGTCCTATATGATCACATCATATAAGGTGCCTCCATTCTCATATCACTATATGAGTAATCTAGGATAAGACCACTGTACATTACAGAATGGACCGTAGATATAGATTAACCACAAATATTGCTTTCTACGGACTCTTTAGATTGCATGTTGAAAATATAAGAATATATTGCTTGCGTGTGTCTAAACAACCTAAAGGGGGGTGAATGGGTTGTTAATCCGATTAGTTACCAAATTTTTGGATTAGTCAATATTCAAAAATAAACTCAATTTAACAAACGGTAAAATCAAGTATGAATTGTGGAAATTAAAGAACACTTGATTTTTACGTGGAAACCTTCAACAAGGAAAAACCACGGGCTGATATATGCACCACACACGGTCCTTGAATCCACTATATGTAATGATGATTACAACCCTAGGTTGATCTCTAGTCACACCATTCTCGGTTACTAATTCACCACTACTACCCGCAGACCTTTTATAGCGAACCTAGACCAAAGGTGCTTGAGCACTATACACCGGTAGTCACAAGACTTAACTCTCAATAAAGAGATCAACAACCTATGTGAATATGATAATATTCTAAATGCAAGTAATGATAGGCTACACTAAATGCTTAACTAGATGTTATAATATAAATCAACACTCTAGTTATCAACAATGCATACATGCTCATGCATGAGGACTCAATTAGATGCTTAGATGCAAAGTGATTCTAGCAACCTAATTGTCAACAAACAAGGCAAACTCAACACCAGTTGTCAATAAACATGGCAATGACAATAAATGCAATTAACAAGTGCAATCAAGGAATTGTAAATCAAAAGTCAATCAACACAAGTTATCAATGAACATGGCAAGGACAATAATTGCAATTAACTAATGCAATCAATGAGTCCTATATATCAAATGTCTAATGTCTAAATGAAAATCATATAGACTTAGCCAGATGTTATCAATCACACAACAATCATAGCTATCAACAAACAGCTCATCTCAACCAACAATCAAAGTCTCAAACATGCTAGGAATAACAATAAGCAAAGGAGACATGTATTTAATTAACAAATAAATACTAAACCTAGGCAAACATGTCATAAGAAAGAAATAGGAAGTTCTAGGACATGTAGAAGTTACCTAGTCAAAGAAAACAAGAAAGCCCATGCTTGAATGATGCTAGGAAGATGCTAGATGCACATGGGAAGGTGTTTGGTTGAGTAAAGGTGAGTTCTTGGGAGCTTCTCTCTCTAGGGTTTGATTTTCTCTCTCTAAATTCTGATTTTAAGCTCACTAAAATGAGCTAGAAAGAAGATGATATTTATATAGGAACCCTAGATGAAATGATGTCGTTTTGGCTCTTGGAAACGAAAAGATGCCCATAACCGCTACGCGTACCGCTGCGAAAGCCACAACGGTTTGCCCTATCAAGCCAACCACTGCAGAAAAATGACAGCGGTCCGGGAGCGGTTAAGGAGCGATTGGCGCTGTCCGTGAATCCGCTGTGAAAAAATCACAACGGTCATGGGAGCGATCAGAGGTAAAAATTAACCTCTAGAAAAGTCTTATGCATTTTCAAGGCCAGTAGCCATGGCAAAGATCAAATAGAATACGATAGAGTGATCATGCATGAAAAGAGAATATGCAACAACAAGAACCACACAACATTGTATATAGGATATGTAAGATCATGAGATGTGTGTGTGCGTGCGCAGCTAAATCTCTTCAAAAAGGGTTAAGCACAAATGATTATACCTTCAATGAGCTCTTGTGCTTGAGGGCTTGAAATCCAAATAAGCTTGATCACGAACCACGAAGCCCTAGATTACCCTTACATTTTAAACCCCTAAAATGTGGTTTGTCATGAAATAAGCCAATCAAAATTAAGGAACTTACACAAGCCTCAAAATGAATTTCTCTGTATATGACATTCATATACTCAGTTTGAGATTACATATAGCAATTTTGGATGTTTAGCACATATAATATAAAAGTATGAGTCATGTTAATTAAATGAAATAACTACTTCTTTTATTAATAAATTTATAACATTTACAAATTACAAGCTTTAGAGCGTAATCCCAACAATCCGCAGCTTCCTTGGTTTGGCCGGTTTCTACTGGAAATTCATCAAAGAGTTTGGTGGAATCATAGCTCCTTTAACCTAGTTATTATCAAAAGATAGGTTCCAATGGACCTCTATTGCTGTAACCGCGTTCTCGCAATTAAAGAAGGCATTAACATCTCCTTCGGTCCTCCGTTTACCTAATTTTTCATAACCCTTTGTGATTGGATGTGATGCATGTGGGGTAGGTATTAGAGCCATTTTGTTACAAGAAGACCGACTAGTAGCATACTTTAGTGAGGCTCTCAAACCATCCGCCCAAGCTCTATCTACATACGAAAAGGAGATGCTTACAATCGTTAAGGCCATTGGCAAACGGCAACCATATCTGCTGAGTAAGCCATTCATCGTTCGAACCAATTAGAAGAGTCTGAAATACTCGCTGGAGCAACAAATTAGCAACAAATTATCACTCCCACTCAAACATGATGATTGCCAAAAATTTTCAGTTATGATTATGTTATAGAATACAAGAAGGGAAAGGAGAATTGTGGTGCCGATGCTCTTTCTCGAGTAATAGAACTTGAATTTCTAGCTGTGTTTTTGCCAATTGCAAATTAGTAGACCACACTCCAGCAAGAGGTAGCACACGATGCTTTATATAGTCAGTTTTTCAGTTCAATTCCATCACATCTCCAAACACAATATTCATTACGTGATGGTGTTCTATTCAAAAACGGGTGCATCTATTTGATTCCTACTTCAAGCCTACTCCCTAATATTTTATCAACAAATCATTCTTCACCAGTTATGGGTCACTTTGGATATCATAAGACATTGAGCCGCATAAAAGGAAGTTTTTCTTGGCCTCAAATGCGCACTACGATCAAGGAATTCATCAAAAAATGTGATGTCTGTCAACATTGCAAATATGATTGTTTGCTCCCAATAGGCCTCCTACAGCCACTGTCGATACCCTAAAAGGTATGGACCAACATATCCATGGATTTTGTGGAGGGGTTACCACTATCGAATGGAAAGAGTGTCATTATGGTGGTGGTTGACTACCTGACAAAATACGCCCATTTCATTCCAACAAACAACAGACAATAACATGTTTATTATTTCAATTTTATTTTTTCTCTTTTCACTCTGATTTATTTTCATTTTTATTTGTATTTATGTACAAGTATTTCCATTTCTCACTTTATCTGTTTATCAATTGATAATATTATCTAAATTTTTAATAAAAATATTACATAATATTATATTAAAATTTAATTATAACAAAAAATAATTAATATTTTTAAATGATAAATTTAATTGATAAAAAAGCTTAAATAAACTAAAATCAATATTCCAATTACATTTCTTTTATAATATAAATTAAAACTTGTTCAATATTCAAAAATCTAGGAAAAAAAAAACTAATTAACAAAATCATAGCATATAGCACTTTCAATTCAATTTTTTTTTTTCTGACATTTTGATAAGGGTAAAATATTAAAGAAATATAATGAAAGAAGAAAGGGAAACAAAAAAAGATTTAAGATAGTGAGGAAATAAGTCACGTAGAGTGAAATGAGTGAGGAAAGAAAAGGAAAGATAAAAAATAAATGATGAAAGATAACATTAAAATTTAGGAGAGAGGATAGAGAAAATATGAAATAAATAAAAATATTTATGGAAGAAAGAGAAAGAAGATTGGAAATTATTAAATCTGGACATTCAAACACCTAAGATCTAATGGACACAAAAGTGTGACAAATTCTGTGTAAAAAAAATGGGGCCATGGATCCTACCTCATATATATATATTAAAAAAAATATTCTACTGAGTCAACTCGTTTATCTAATAATACGTTATCGAGTCAACTCGCTCTTCAACTCTAAGGAGGGTGTATTTAATTAGAATTCTTGAGGACATTTAAAGACATTATTTTAGTGAAATATTTTTATGGATTTCTATAGACTTTTATAAATTCACATGGACTTTCATTGATTTGTTTAGATATCTATCTTAAGACTTTTATAGATTTGTTTAGACATTTATATCAGACTTCCATGGACTTTTATGGATCTGCTGAATCAACTCGGTCGAGTCAAGCTTCATTTATGAATCTTTGCAACTCAAGCTCCAAATCTGCCACCATCTCTCACTCGCCGCAACATCGAGAGATCATCATCCTTCATCCCTCGCCCCTGAGAGCGTTGCCATCCTTCGTCCCTCACCGTCGATATTGTCTCCATCGCCGAAATGAAAGTATCGAGAGATTTCACGAGATTTCGTCCCGAATTCATCACGAAAATGGAGGAGGCTTCCTCCTCTTCCATTGCCAAACCAACATCTCTGGTGCGATGAAATCACGACAAAATTGCAACGGAAAAGCAAGGAAATCGGCATCACCGATAGGATTCGCGATTTCAATAGTGAAACGATTTGCCTCCTCCACTGCTGGAGGAGAACCAAATTCCTTCAAAGACTTTGACATCGTCGACTGTCCTCCAACATCCGTTGTTGGTGGTGGCCAATGATTCTTAACAAAAAAAGTGTTTATAAATTTTTTTAAAATTTTTTTTCAATTTTATAAAATATTATTAATTAAAAAATGATCAGTATTAAATAGAAGGGTATTATTGTCTATATATTAAAATAGTAAGGGTATTTGATCGATTCTTGGGCATTATCCCGTGATTTAATAGTGTAAATGAAGTGTTTTCAGGTTTTATTAGAACTCAAGGGCATTTGCGAAGAAGATGAAGAATTTGGTGTAAAAAGACTCACAAATAGGTGAAACAGGGCATTCTCGCTATTTGAGCAAGAAAAGTCGCCACATGGTCGCCATGGCGACAGAGGAAATTGCAAAGCATCTCATGGTCGCCATGGCGACCTACACTTGCAAATGGCGACCACATAGGAATTCCAACGTAGGAATTCCAAAGTGGGAATGGTCGCCACTTTGTCGCCATGAGGTCGCCATGGCGACAGAAGAATCCATGAAAGGTCGCCATTTGAGGTCGCCATGGCGACCTAGAAGGATAAGTGGCGACCACGTTGGAATTCCAGCGTAGGAATTCCAGTGTTGGCATTCAAGAGGTGTATTCTTGTTATTTTATACCCATTTCATACCCTAGCTTTTCACACCTATAAATACATCACTATTTTTCCTCTTTTAGACAACTCTTGACCACTAAGAAACCTCCTTTCTCCACCATTCATTTTCTCTCCATTTTCTCTCCTACCTAAACTTAACATCTAGATTACCTCCCCTAATCATTCATTTTCTTCCCATCTTCTCCACAAATCTCCTTAGTCACTTCCCATTTGACTCCACCTATCTAGACACATCCTCATCATCCACTCTTTACACAAGGAGCATCAAAGGCAAGGAAAGGATCAAGCTTACAAAAGGAGGCCCATGGGTGATTTCCTAATCTTTTACTTGTCTTCCCTTTGATTGTAATATGTGTAATTAAATTCCCTTTCTAGGGTTTTGATGTGAGAATATTTGGATTGGGATTTGCTTAAACTTTAATATATTGTAATCTCTATTTGTGTTCTATTCATTTTATAATTAGATTTTTTGCATTATGTAATTGACATGTATACCCACTAGTTGATTATAATCTTGCTTAGGATAATTTGTTATATAATCTTGATTGGATTGACAGCCTTGATGGATTGAGAACATAGTGACTAGGATAGATTGTCGGAGGGTATATCAACCGCGATAATCTAAGCCATTAATTGTAACAAACCGATCCCGTCGTGACCCCCTCTCCTTAATCGGTTAGGCATTGCGATAGGAAGTTGTTTAAGGTTCATAATGATGGCTTAAACGCATTTTAGAAATCAATTGGTTAATATTTACGAGATTAGTTCATTAAGGTAGCTTGATAAGCATTTCCCGGTAATCCACTTGTGATCCCATTAATTCCCTAGCTATTCTCTTAATTGTTAATTCCATTTATCTTATCTAGATTTGTTAAGTATTCTTTTATTAGTTTATTAGGTTTATTTTTCATGTATGTTTGATGGCTTGACAACCCATCCAATCATCCATATTTTTATGATTTATTTTACCGCACTTAGATTAGTTAATTTATTCAACTAATCACTCTAATTCCCTGTGGAACGAATCCCACTTACCACTTTACTAAATTTCTAAGTGGTGAAAAATCGATTTTCTAAAAGATCACATTTTAAATATCATTTTGTTAAGTACACAAACGACACTCATCAGTATTATAGACATTTTAATGATAAGAAGCCAACTTCCCCAATAATCAACTTTGAAAAGCAACCCCCAACAAACTTTTCAAAAGCTGCTTATTGGAAAAGCAAATTGTAAAATATCTACTTTTGGAAAGTTTACCGAACACCTATTTGCTCAAAACTTAAAAAATAAGTGATTATTTCTCAAGTAGAAGCAATCCCAAACATAGCCTTAATGGTATGCCTTCATAGCTTTTAAAAGCCTTTAATCCCTCAGCTAGAAACAAATTACACAAGTATTCCATTGAAAAATAGGGTCATTTTAATTCTACCACATCTAACTAATAGTTACAATAATCTGACAAGCAATTGTTTCAAGTGCCATGCAGGCCTGCATAAGATATACAAGATCCCTAAACTAACTTAACTGGTTACAATGTTACATTAAAAATATTACTTATAAAATGTTATATTCTTAGAGAGAAATACAAAGGTTATCAGGTGCCAAAGGGCATATTCGATTGCCTTTCGATAAGCTCACATACTGCACCCCATTTCCTTTGCTGTACCTGCTGAAATCAATTTCAGACTTTCAGTCTACAATGGCTAATATTAGCTTCAATGCCACGAGTCTTCGGCATCATATTCTTCACAGCAACTTTGTTGACGCTTACTTTGTTAGTAAATACAAACAGCCAGCTATCCCCTTCTTTAGTGTTTCGTATTTCTGCTAATGACAAATTTAAACTTCTGAATCTAAAAGGATATCACTATAAGATTAGGGAACTGGAATTCGCAATTGCAGGCTACTTCCATGAATCTAAACAGATTTCATTTCATGCATTAAACTTGTTAAAACAGTTTTTTAATGTTTTTCAATGGAGTTTTTCAAGTCAGATATAATCCATCTTTTAGAAAGAAAAATAAATCAAATAAAAAAGAAAAAGAAAAAAGAAAACAATGTTATACGCATAAGAAACTATGACAAGAAGAAAAAGAGATGTAGAAAAAACAAATGAAGGATGAAACTATTATAAATTATTGCAATCGTGCTTTCATTCTCATAAGGAAAACAAAGAAAACTACAATTACTCTTCAGATTCTTTGAATTCAATAAGACAGCAAACACAGAATATCTAAGCTGCCATCATGTTTAATTGTTACAGGCATAGTGAATTGTAGAAAAGACTAACTTCCATCTCTTGCTTGTGCAATTATTTTAAAGAAGTCGATCACTAGAAAATAATTGATAATAGGAATCGGAGGCCATCATCACAAATGGTGTGGTAAAGGAGCAATATAAATTCATTACTTGAAATCTGAACTGATTTAACACAATCGGTTTTGGTGACAGCTCCCATTACCAAATTACTACTCTTGATGCTATGTTAAGCCTATAAATCTAATCAATTGCTATAAGACGTCAATAGGACCCTAAAGTTTTAGTTCAAACAAAACATCTCCCAGGTGCCAAAACATAAACCAAAAATCTGAATATGGAAGAAGAGGCATACCTAACAATCTAAGGAAAAGATGGAATACTCTGCATGTAGATGTTATTTCCGGCGTAAAAGTTCCTCCCTTTCAAGCTTCTTCAAGTTGTCATATACTAATTGAATTTTTGTAGACAGGTTTCCATTGTGGTCTTCAACATCTTTCATAAATGTAATTAGATGTTCTTTGTATGCTGTACTTAACCTTCTCTTTACCCGCAGTTCCGCAGTCAACTCCTGAATTCTTATATCCTTCTCATCCTAGAAAAAAATTAAAAGATGAATACACAAACAAACAAATTATACGACACCGAACTAAAGCGATGAGCAAGTAAAACAAGGACAGTAACTTTTCATAAACTATACAACAGGATGATGAAGTCCCAAGTAAAACACAGATCACAGGTTCATACTGTAGCTATAGCCTATATGCATAAATGGGGTGAAATTTTTTATTGACAATTAAATTGTTTAATACCCGTTCCTTCCATCTTGCTTTCTTAGCCTTAGGTTTAAGACTTAAGGGTTCATTTTTCTATTTTCATTCTCAAATCTTTCGCTTGTCCCCGTATTGTAATCTCTCATTTTTACTTTATCGTGAGGACAAGGTTCCATCAATATCATAATTGTTTGTTTGTCAGAACTCAGAAAGCAAAAGCTTAATAAGAGTAAGGAAATACACAGAAAATAGGCTGATCAGCAGGAAGATGAGCATACACCACAAAGGCAAACCCACATTAATATTGTAGTTGACATATGAATATATGATCTACGTTATTTACCACTTGATCCATTTCCCAACAGCTGCCACTCTCCATATAACATCTTCAAACTAGGATTTCGATTCAACAACCTACCCTACTATGAATTACATCATTTCCGCTATCAAACCAATCAAATAAAATCCATAGCAATAGGTAAGAGAAGCTTACAAGTTCTCGACGAGAGATGTGAGAGTGAGGCACCAATGGATGATTATGGTCCCTCACAAATCTCCTGATCACCCAAGTCCCCAACTTCTCCTTCTTCAATAAGACCATCGCCGAACAGCTCTCGTGCCCTTTGGACCGATTCTCAGAACCCCCTCTGCATCCAACTCCGCGAGATATCACAGACCCATCACGCTCCGACTTTCGGGAAGACAAAAAGCGGGTCTGAAACCCGAGCCGCCTCGCGTAATCGTCGTAAAACGACTTGGCGGCTGATTCCGATTCAAACCCCATGCCCTCGTGCGGCTCCTGATTGGTCTGGACTTCACACCCACTCGTTTCCCCGATTTTTTCTACTCTCTCATTTGCTTCATCCATTTGAGTCTTCACACTCGTGAATTGATCAAATGATATAATAAAATTCAATGGACCCAGATGAGAACAATGTAAATGGATTTGTTTTGTGATTAGGTGAAAACAAAGTTTCAAAGTGGGAATGAAAACACACCAGTGATCGGCTTTTCCTCGCTCCATAGTCCATATCAATCACATTAAAAACAAGGATAAATTGCACTAAAGCGCCCTAACTTTAGCTAAAATTGCAAATGGATCTCACTTTTACCGAAATGACATATTAGTATCTTTGGCCCAAAATCCCACGGGGTCAATTAAAGAGGTATCAAGACACTTTGTACACAGACAAAGGTGACAGCTAATTTTTCTTCGACTGTCATTTATCTGGCACGATAAACGTTGTGTTGGGAGCTGCAGCGGTGATTGTTCAAAATTCATATATATATATATAATACATGTTAGTCTACCACGTGATCGATGGTATACCCAGGATTTTTTGCTATAATGGGTTAAAACAAAAGTATAAAACTATATAAAAATAATAATAATAAGTAAACTTTGACAGTATTAGAAAATTTGATCCACTCACACTCAACGTATAGTTTTTCTTGACCTTGATGTATGGTTATTTGATATTGTAATCTAAAATTATCAAACAATTTGGTTATTTATAATATAAAACTATTAATAATAAATTGTAGTCGGAAAATAATTCATAGAAAAGAATTAGCAAAACACTAACTAAAAACTATGAATAACAAACCCAAAACCATAACTTGTTAGAAAAAAAAAAAATTAACTAAGAAAAATATTTGATTTGAAAAATCGAAGATGGATATTTTTTTCATACACTAATGTTAAACAACTCAAAAAATTAACCCAAAAATCAACCAAAATGATGTGGCAAGTGGTTTTTTCATTAACCACATCATCTCATGATTTGTGTGGTGGTGATAACTCACTCACCACGTCATTTGGTTAAATTTTGAAGGGTTAATTGGAATAACATACCCTTAGTGTTACCATTAAAGCTTAATATTCAACAAATGACATTAATTACTACAGCCCCCAAATAGTTAGTCAAACTCCGTTAAAAATAACAGTTGACTGAAATTTTAAAGGTAAAATCATTATTTTAAACATAAAACAAATCTGCCGCCAACAAAAAGTAAAGATATCCACTGCTGATGAAGGATCTCCTCCACAGAGATCGGCTCGGCTTTCCTCCAGTTGCCTATACATTTCATTCATCACAGATCTCGCCTTTAACCAAAATGATAGCAATTTCTCACTTTCAAAATAATTGAGTGGTTTTCTTTTAAGATAAATATATCATAACCAAGTCTCCACAAAATTTCTCATTGAAGCAATTCAAAAAACACAAGATTAGCAACACTGGTTATGATTAAAAGAGCAAGAATTAAGCAATCACAAATTACAAATGCAATTTACATTTTATACTACAAATTCCACCGAAACAAAAAGAAGAAAAAAAATTAAGGTCATCTTTGAAACTCTGAACAATAACAATTTGAGCAATCTATGGAGAGGCGACAACAATGGAGGGAGCAAAGGCGGCGTCGAAGGTAGAATCAAAGACGTCGAACTTGTCCTAGCGGTAATTGACCAAGGTCATAAATGACACAAAAGTAAGAGAGGAAATATGGGCGTTGATTTGCTCGATTTTTTCAGGAGTCTTGACGGTGGAGATGGGGACGAGGTGTGGGAGGCGTATTGGGTAAGGGTGGTGGAGAAGGGGTAGGAAGGGAATGTTAAAGGTGGGAAGTTTGAAAAGAGGGGTTGGACAAAGAGTTATGGTGGGATCAACTAGTGAAATGGGATTGTTTGGAGAGAGAGAGAGGTATGTGAGTTTATGAATTTTTGTTTTTTATTTTTTATTATTTTATGGAATTAATTTGGTCAATAGGTCAACAAGTTAAACAGATATAATTTTATAATGATAAAGGGCATTTTAGACAATTGACATGAAATGATTGGTCCATCGTTAGTTCTAATGGAAGTCAATTAATGGTAGGGTACTTTTGTGTAATTTAGAACAAAGGTTGAATATAGGTGAAATTAGGCATAAACTCGGGATATGTTTGTGCAATTTACCCAATTATGAATAACTAACCCAAAATCATAACTTTTTAATTAGGAAAAAAAAAAAAAACTAAGAAAATTATCTGATTTGAAAAATCGAAGATGGATATTTTTTTCATACACTAATGCTAAACAACTCAAAAAATTAACCCAAAAACCAACCAAAATAATGTGGCAAGTGATTTTTTTCATTAACCATATCATCCCATGATTTGTGTGGTGATGATAACTCACTCGCCACATCATTTAGTTGAATTTTGGGTTAATTATTTGGACCGTATAGTATTACTATTTTTTTTATATCACTAATGCTAGTAAATCCAAAAATTTAGCCCCAAACCAACCCGAATGATGTGAAAAGTGATTTATCCTTACAATATCATTCATCGCATCACCTCATGATTTGGAGTTCATTTTTGCTTACCCCCCTTCAAGGGGGGTGAGCATTACCCTTTCCCACATGTTGACATGTGTCCATGGATTAACAAATGCGCCAACAATTAAAAATTCCTTAAATAAAGAAGGGTAAATAGGTAAATTTATAAAAAACTTAAATTACTTTTTTAAAAATATATTTTAAAACTAAAAAAAATCAAAAATCAAAATCTCTCTCTCTCTCTCTTCACATTGTCTTCTCTATCTAGCGGCACTAACTCCAGAGATCTTCTGTTGTTACATCACCGCCATCTTCTTCTTTGGTTGTCTCGATCTTCTCTTTTCAGTGGCTAGAGGATGGGTTTGGGTGGCTTATAGCATGGATTTGATTAATGGTATGGTTGTTGATAGTGGGGTGAGGGTGGTCGTGTGGGTGTGGGAGTTGGAGTGGGTTTGATTTCTAGTGGGTGGAAGTGTGGGTGTTGATTTCTAGAGAGGGTGTGAGTGATGATATCTAGAGATGGTATGGGTGTTGTGTTGGGGTTTTTACCCTAAAGCTTGTAATTTGCAAATGTGAATTGAACATATAGTTTATTCATTCAAATTGTCTCATACATTTATATATAACATGTGTAAGTGCCTCACTTTTTGATTGGCTTATTTCGTCCACAAAATCATAATGGGATTCAATCTTATAAGGGTAGCTTAGGATTGAAGAAATTCTACTCAAATGCTTAAGGACCTTATTGTGGACATCAAGAGCTTCAAGGAAAATAGCTACTTGATCTTGACTCTCAATTTGAAGAGATTTAGTTGCACACACACACATCTCATGATCTTACATGTCCTATATACCATGTTGTGTGGTTCTTGTTGTTGCATATTCTATTTTCATACATGATCACTCTATCATATTCTATTTGATCTTTACCATGGTTTTTGGCCTTGAAATTTGCATGAAGTCTTTTCTAGAGGTTAATTTTTACCTCTGACTGCTCCCAGGACCGCTGTGATTTTCTTCACAGCGCTAGGACAGTAGTTCGCAAACAGAGCCAACTGCTCCCAAAACCGCTCCCAAACCGCTGTCATTTTTTGGCAGCGGTTGTCTTGGCAGAGCAAACCGCTGCCGTGACCGTTGTGGCTTTCGCAACGGTGGTGTGCAACATTTCATTTCCAAGAGCCAAAGCGACGCCACTTTGTTTGGATCTCATATATATATGTCTTGATAGCCTTTAGACATTTTTTGTGAGCAAAAATTACATCTTTTTGAGAGCCATTGAGTATCTTCAAAGCAAAGGTATCAAGACATCATTTTTATTACTTAAAACACAAACACCCATCATACTTTCATGTTTCATTCATCATCTAGCATGTTCTAGCTTGATTTTTATAGGGTGTTCATCTTTTCTCCCATGACTTGTAGTTAGAACATCATTAGCATCACTTCACATGTTCTTTCTCTACAAGATAGCTCATTTATTACTTGATTAGTTTTGAGATAGTATTTATTGTGTTTTGTGAGTTTTTTATGATAGCTATTGCCTATAGGGTTTGTTTTGCACACATAGCTAGGTTGTATGAATGCCATATAGCCACATGATATCTAAGAATGTCTCTAACATGTTCATCCATGCCTAGATAAGCTTAAATGTCTAACCTTGCATTTTAGCATCTTGAATATTGAACATATTCACCTTAGGTTGTGTTTATCTCTTCTCTTTGAGAGACAAGTCTTGTATTTGCCTTTTGGTAGTTTGCAAGCAATGAACTAGATTCACTGTTAAAGGTCTGTGGGTAATAGTGACAGATTAGTAACCGTGTAAGGTTTGACGTGGTCAACCTAGGTTGTAATTGCCATTACAGTTAGTGGATTGAGGTTCTAGTGTGGCGCACAAAACAGCCCGTGGTTTTTTCCCCATGTTGGTTTCCACGTAAAAATCTCGTGTTATTTACTTTCTGCATTTTTACACTTTATTTTAGTTTTTGACTAGTTGGGGTTATTTTTGTAATCTTGTTTAATCTCGAAAATTAGTAAAAAGGGATTATAATCTATTCACCCCCCTCTAGATTATTTTAGGACTCGTTTATATATTTTTTCAATTGCTATCAGAGTGGGTTCATTAACATAATTAGGAGATCCCTTGCTTTTGTTAGAGTCCTTTGCATTTGTTTGTATTTTTTCCATTTTGTGTGTTTAGCTTGTTTGTGTGCATTCATATCATTCTCATCCAAACACAATGAGTGAAAATGGAATTGGAGGCGAGGGTGCCTCTAGCACAAGACCTCCCTTGTTCAACGGGGTCAATTACGTATCATGGAAGGGCAAAATAGAAGCATATGTATACCAAATTCATGACCGGGCATGGATGGCGATTGAAGATGGTTACACGCCACCTATGATGACTCCTACGAGAGGTGGAGTGGAAGTCCCCAAGCCAAAGGCACAATGGACCCCCCAAGAGTTTGAGGCTTCAAAATGGAACAACAAAGCCATACACATAATTCTATGTGCCATGGATGACAACCAATACAAACTCATTCAAACTACAAGGATAGCTAAGGAAGCTTAGGACATATTGGAGATGGCTCATGAAGGAACCGAGGTGGAAAATGATTCCAAGCTCCAAGTCCTTCGAACACAATTTGAGACCATAAGGATGGAGGATGATGAGTGCTTCCATGACTTCCAAGTGAAGCTTATGGATATAGTAAATCAAAGTCACCAACTTGATGATCCTTACTATAAGGACCTCTATTTTGTGATTGGCTTATTTCATGATATACCACAATGAGGATGATTGCGTAATGGGTAGCTTAGGTCATCTTGATGATTATCAAGGCAAGCTTCCAAGCATCCCGGTGACTTCAAGATGAAGAGCTTCAAAAGGTATATCACTTGACCTTGATTCAAGAGATTAGGTGCACACACACACTTGCATGCATCTTTATCTATCTTGCATTTGTTACCATGCATGTGTGTTTCATTGATTCGTGCATCTATGTCTTTTAGCACACACACTCACTTTCATTGCATTTATATATTGATGGCTCTCTTAATTGTGTGCTTATATGCTTTTTCATCACTTATGCATTTTCATATATTGCATCTTTTGTGTGTCACAAGCTTGGTGATTTTTCATGATTTTATCCTTTCCCATGCATGTTATATTTTCACAACCACACTTGCACTTCATGTTAGTTTTTAGGTGTGGTGTAATTCGTTTGCCGAAGATGTTCGGAAACGTCTGCGTTTGCACGATAGTGTGCTTGGTTTTGCACGAAGACCGCTCTCAGAAATTGCCCTTGGCTTCTCGTTGGATTCACCACTTTTGGTGAATCGGCGGCCATGACCGCCGAATGAAATCGCCGTTTGATTCCAGAGGTTTCTAGATCATTTCTGCGGTTTGTGATCGGCGGCCTGACCGCTGAATTAACCGCCATTTGAATGATGGGTCCTCTGTTCCAATTCGGCGGTTTGCATCGGCGGCCATTATTCGACCGCTGATTGGTGACGTTTCACATTTGGCGGTTTGTGATCAGCGGCCTGACCGTCGATTGAAACCGCCGATTGCGTGTTTCCTGGCTATTTTTTTCAAAACGTCATCACTTCATCTAAGGCTTATATTTATACATATTCTTCTTCCTAGCTCGTTTTTAGAGAGCTCAAAAACTGAACTTAGAGAGAGAATATCATATTCTAGAGAGAGAAGCTCTTAAGAACACTTCTTTACTCAACCAAACACATTTCCATGAGCATCTAGCATCATCCAAGCATGGGTCTTGTTGTTTTCCTTGACTAGGTAATCTCTACAAGCTTTAGAATCTCTTGTTTCATCTTTCTAACATGTTTGCCTAGATTTAGCATTTATTTTGTGATTAAATGCTTGACTCCTAAATTAATGTTGCTTATAACATCCTTAAGTCTTAGTTTATTGGTTGAGATGTGTTGTTTGTTGATAGCTAGCATTTATGACCATTTTTCCCTCTAGCTAAGTCTATTTGATTTTTCATTTAGACATTGATATGTAGGTCTCATTGATTGCATTTGTTTATTGCATTTAGTGTCCTTGCCTTGTTATTTGACAACTTGTGTTGATTGGCCTTTTGATTGACAATTTCTTGATTGCATTAGTTAATTGTATGTTTTTAGGCCTTGCCATGATTATTGACAACATGTGTTGAATTGGCTTTGTTTGTTGACAATTTGGTTGTAAGAAATCTCTACAACTAGTTGACACCTCATATATGTACATGTAGGCTTTGTTGATAACTAGGATGTTTATTTGTATTATAACATCTAGTTAAGCATCTTGTGTTTAGTCTAGTACTTGTTGCATTTGTGCATCATTATTGCCATACTCACATAGACTTTTAATTCTTTTCATGAATCAAAGTCTTGTGGCTACCAGTGGGTAGTGCTCAAGCAATTGGTCGAGTGCCATTGTAAAAGGTCTGCCGGGTAGATTAGGAGTTGCTCATGCCAAGAGTAGTGTATCAGGGGATATCACGAGGGATTGAACCAAGAGTGGTGAGTGGTAATGTCCATAGCCTGAGGTTATCTAGGGTGAGAGCCCGAGAATCACTTGAGGTGTAAATTCCTTTCCATATAGTGGATTTTGTTGACCATGTGTGGCGCATATATCAGCCCGTGGTTTTTCCCAATTGGAGGGTTTCCACGTAAAAAGCAAGTGTTCTTTTATTTCCGCATTTTATATTTGATTTTATTGTTTGTGTGATTGGGGTTATGCTTGTAATATTGACTAATCCGAAAATTTGGTAAAAACGGATTAACAACCCATTCACCCCCCCCCCAGGTTGTTTAGACACACGTTATATTAATATTTTCAATTGGTATCAGAGCGGGTTCCTACACATACTTAGGTTATCCTTGCTCTTGCTTGTGTGTCTTGCTTTTTGTGTGTTTTGATTGCTTTATTCATTTACATTCATTTGCATATATTCACCCAAACACTATGAGTGAATTTGGGAATAGCAAAGAGGGAGCGTCGAGCGTGAGACCGCCGTTGCTCAAGGGTGAAAATTACTCCTCATGGAAGGGGAAGATGGAGTCCTATCTATTGGCGATAGATGATAGGGTGTGGATGGTGATTAAGGATGGATACTCACCTCCCACCATGACTGTCGGAGATAGAAGCATTATGCCCAAGCCCAAGGCTCAATAGAGTGCCGAAAAGTTTGGAGCTTCGAAGTGGAACAACAAGGCCATGCATGCCTTGCTTAGTGCAATGGATGAGAGTCAATATAAACTCATCCAAATCACCAAAAATGCACATGAAGCTTGGAAAATCTTGGAGACGGCACATGAGGGAACCGAAGTGGTAAAAGAGTCCAAACTCTAAGTGCTTCAAACTCTATTTGAGAATATTAGGATGGAAGAGCATAAGTGCTTCAATGACTTCCAAGTGAAGTTGATGGACATCGTCAATCAAAGCCATCAACTAGGTGATCCATATTCGGATAGAAGGATCAAGCAAAAGATCATGAGGTCACTACCTCCTAGATTTGAATCTAAGGTGACAACGCTTGAAGAGAATAGTGAATTTAAGAAGATGAATCCGAGTGAAGTGATTGGAAGGCTACTTGCCTATGAGGCAAGAAAGGCTCCCACCTCATCATCTCCCAATAAGCAAAAGGGGATAGCCTTGAAGACCTCCAAAGTTGAAAAGGAGGATGATGACTCGGATGAAGAAGTGGCTCAAATGGTGAAGAAATTCAAGAAGTTCTTGAAACTATAAAAGGATCACTCCAAGAACGTTGAGCCAAGCCAAGAGAAGTCTTCAAGAAACGGCATTCAATGCTTTGAATGTGGGGGATATGGGCATATCTCTAAGGCATGTGGTAACTTGAAGAACAAGAGAAATGAAAAGGAGATGGCCACCTCATCAAGTGATAGTGAGAGTGTAGAAGATTTTTCAAGTGATGAAGAGCTTGCAAATTACTACACAGCCTTTGGAGTCTCTCATGTGGATGTTGTAGAAGAAGAAAAAAATGCCTCTATTTGTGACCTTGAAGAAGGAGTAGATGAAAAGGTAGCTAGAAGTGTGATTGATATAACTACGCAAGGGGAAGTTGCTTGTATGACATCAAATGACCAAGGCAAAGGTCTTGATGAGGAAGTTGACTCAATGAGTCAAAGGCAATGTGATGAGTGTTGCTCATACTTATGTGAAGATGATAACTCCGATTTGGAGAGTTTCGACAACAAGGAAAGAATGAGTTGTGAGGATTTTATGACATTCTTTCATGACTCCTTGAAGAAGAAAAATAAGGAGATTTTTGTGTTGAAGGAAGATAATCTTCAACTAAGAGAAAAGGTGATTCTCTTATATGAGAAAGTAAAACTTGTCAAGGAAAATGAGGACAAGTTGAAGAAAGAGCTTGAAGAAGCAAGGATGTCACTTGCTAAATTCACTTCGGGTACGGAGAAGCTTAACATTATGCTAGGGTGTGGGAAGATGCCTAGTGACAAGAGAGGCCTAGGTTTTGTTGATGAGGAACTCATACCATCATCCAACATGACAACTTTTGTGAAGGAAATTGTTCCTAAGTTGCCTCCACAATCTTCTTACCACAAGAAGACTCTTGAAGTGGGTGAATCTTCTAAGAGTGCTCGTATGAAGACCTTCAAGGATAAAGAGATGAGGAATCTAGAAGTTTTGAAGAAGGCTAAGATTAAGCAACCTCAAGCTCAAGGAAAAATCTTAGCTTCACCTCTTCAACACCCTAGAAGGAAGATTGATCTTGGAGAGTCATCCAAGAATGGCCAAATGAAGATGCCAACAAAAGGGTAAAGCTCAACATCAATATTCAAGAGCTTCTTACCCAAGCTTTGCACAACCAAGGAGGCACATTCAATCAGCCCAACCACCTCAACAAGCTAGACCACAAAGGTGCCACCAATTGGCTCAAGCTCCAAAGAGAAGCAAGCCGATGCACCATCAAAGACAACCTCATCAACATGGCAATGCCTCGATGAGATCACAATGCAATGGTATAAATTCTTACTTTGTACCTACTTGTCTTTTTTGTGGTATGATTGGTTACTTAAGACCAAATTGTTTTAAATACATTAAGAGGTGTAGGTTAGAGAGCATGAAAGAAAAACGGTTGAAAAAGAGGGCAAGTTTGCATGAACCTATGGAACTTAGAAACATGTCTATGACCACTAGAAATGATAAAGTGGAACCTAGGTGGGTTAGAAAGAATGAACCCGCTTGCCATTATGCAAATGTGATACACGTAGATGCTACTAGGTCCAATGGACTTGGTAAGTCTATAGGGGCTCATGCCTCCCTTTGACTTGGTTGGATTTGACCCCAATAAGGGGAGCTCAAGTAAAGAGAGAAAACTTGCATGAATTGTCATATGCAAAAAGTTGATTAAATTTATGCTCTTTTGATAATTGCTTGAGATTTTTGGTTGGACATATATGTTTATATGTTCCTTTTTCTGAATAAGTGTGCACAATTGCTTTACTTGCAATCCATGTCATATTTATGCTCAAACATGCATTTTTGGACTAGGAGAATTATTTGGGAAAGTACATATGAATGACCCATAGTTCATCTCCATGACATGAGAATTTTATGACATGCTTAAAATGATATGCATGATATGTTTTTGATTGCTTACATGCAAAATATATGTGAAAAACAAATAAGAAGACTAAAATCAATAAGGATCTTGTATCCACTTAACCAATAAGGATTTTATATCCGAATTAGTCTTCTCTCTCTTCTCAAAGGTGTAAACAAGGCTACTATCATACGAATATTTCATCTGGAAAAATCAAATAGGATCTTTGAATCCATGTCTTGTTTTGGCCTTAAGGATTGATATAGTTGCACTTAGCTCAAAAATATTTTTTTTGAAAAACTATATCTTACTTGATTATGTCAAATGGCACAAATGGTTTGAATTCACTTGGAAACCCTTTTAATGTTTGCTTTGCCAAATACCATTGATTTTGAACTTGAATGCAACATGTCTTGCATGCAAAGCATCTTTGTCACACATTTTTTAAAAAAAAAATAAAACTCCTTGAATCTCTCTCAATTACTTGAGTTGCATAAAGTTCGTTTATATGATTATGCAAATGCCTTTTGTGCAAATATCTCTCTTTGCTAAAGCAACCCGATAGGGGGAGCTCCTTTGCCTATCTCATGACAAAAATGGGGAGAAGTCTTGAGAGATATAGGGGGAGCATTATGTACGCTTGGGGGAGAAGTTTGAGAGAGAGTAACCCTTTAGGAGGAGCATTGCACATGCATTAATTTATATTGCTTTTTTGAGTGCAAATGTTTTTTATGTTTGTTCACATTATATGCACTTGTTCTTGGAAAAGTGCTTTCTTGCTATTGTGTGTAGGTACGATGATTCTTAGGTTTCTCTTATTGTAACGTAGAATACACTTTTGTTGACCCATAGTTTTATTTTGTGTTTTGTGAGGATTATTTTATGAGTGGTATTTTGTCATGAAATAGCCAAAGGAAGAGATTGTAAGAACCTCTATTTTTTGATTGGCTTATTTCATGACATACCACATTGGGGATGATTGTGTTATAGGTAGCTTTGGTTATCTTGATGATTATCAAGGCAAGCTTCCAAGCATCCCGGTGACTTCAAGATGAAGAGCTTCAAAAGGTATATCACTTGACCTTGATTCTTGAAGAGATTAGGTGCACACACACACTTGCATGCATCTTTATCTATCTTGCATTTGTTACCATGCATGTGTGTTTCATTGATTCATGCATCTATGTCTTTTAGCACACCCACTTACTTTCATTGCATTTATATGATTGCATTGATGGCTCTCTTAATCGTGTGCTTATATGCTTTTTCATCACTTAAGCATTTTCATATATTGCATCTTTTGTGTGTCACATGCTTGGTGATTTTTCATGATTTTATCCTTTCCCATGCATGTTATATTTTCACCACACTTGCACTTCATGTTAGTTTTTAGGTGTGGTGTAATTCGTTTGCTGAAGATGTTCGGAAACGTCTACGCTTGTACGATAGTGTTCTTGATTTTACGCGAAGACCACTCTCGGAGATTGCCCTTGGCTTCTCCTTGGATTCACCACTTTTGGTGAATCGACGGCCATGACCGCCGAATGAAACCGCCATTTGATTCCAAAGGTTTCTGGATCATTTCTGTGGTTTGTGATCGACGGCCTGATCGCCGAATTAACCACCGTTTGAATGATGGGTCATCTGTTCCAATTCGGCAGTTTGCATCGGCGGCCATTATTCGACCGCCGATTGTTTCTAGTGGTGACGTTTCACATTCGGCGATTTGTGATTGGCGGCCTAACCGCTGATTGAAACCGCCGATTGCGTGTTTCCTGGCTATTTTTTTCAAAATGTCGTCACTTCATCTAGGGCTTATATTTATACATCTTCTTCTTCCTAGCTTGTTTTTAGAGAGCTCAAAAACTGAACTTAGAGAGAGAATATCATATTCTAGAGAGAGAAGCTCTCAAGAACACTTCTTTACTCAACCAAACACATTCCCATGAGCATTTAACATCATCCAAGCATGGGTCTTGTTGTTTTCCTTGATTAGGTAATCTCTACATGCTCTAGAATCTCTTGTTTCATCTTTCTAACATGTTTGCCTAGATTTAGCATTTATTTTGTGATTAAATGCTTGACTCATTAATTAATGTTGCTTATAACATGCTTGGGTCTTAGTTTATTGGTTGAGATGTGTTGTTTGTTGATAGCTAGCATTTAGGACCATTTTGCCCTCTAGCTAAGTCTATTTGATTTTTCATTTAGACATTGTTGTGTAAGTCTCATTGATTGCATTTGTTTATTGCATTTATTGTCCTTGCCATGTTATTTGACAACTTGTGTTGATTGGCCTTTTGATTGACAATTTCTTGATTGCATTAGTTAATTGCATGTTTTTAGGCCTTGCCATGATTATTGACAACATGTGTTGAATTGGCTTTGTTTGTTGACAATTAGGTTGTAAGAAATCTCTACAACTAGTTGACACCTCATGCATGTACATGTAGGCTTTGTTGATAACTAAGATGTTTATTTGCATTATAACATCTAGTTAAGCATCTTGTGTTTAGTCTAGCACTTGTTGCATTTGTGCATCATTATTGCCATACTCACATAGACTTTTAATTCTCTTCATGAGTCAAAGTTAGAATTAAAAGTCTTGTGGTTTCTAGGTGAAGTTACACAAGCAAGGAAAGTCTTGTGGCTACCGATGGGTAGTGCTCAAGCAATTGGTCGAGTGCCATTGTAAAAGGCCTGCTGGGTAGATTAGGAGTTGCTCACGCCAAGAGTAGTGTATTAGGGGATATCATGAGGGATTGAACTAAGAGTGGCGAGTGGTAGTGTCCATAGCCTGAGGTTATCTAAGGTGAGAGTCCGAGAATCACTTGAGGGTGTAAATTCCTTTGCATATAGTGGATTTCGTTGACCGTGTGTGGCGCACATATCAGCCCATGGTTTTTCCCAGTTGGAGGGTTTCCATGTAAAAATCAAGTGTTCTTTTATTTCTGCATTTTATACTTTATTTTATTGTTTATGTGATTGAGGTTATGCTTGTAATATTGACTAATCTGAAAATTTAGTAAAAACAGATTAACAACCCATTCACCCCCCCCCCCCCCCCCCCCCAGGTTGTTTAGACACATGCTATATTAATATTTTCACCTACTTGGAACAAAGAATCAAGCAAAGGATCATGAGATCGCCTCCCGAGAGGTTTGAATCCAAAGTGACGGCATTAGAAGAAAATAATGACTACTCAAAGATAAAGCCAAGTGAAGTTATTGGAAGGCTCTTGGCTTATGAATCTAGAAAGGGTCCTACTTCTACACCTCCAAAAGAAGCAAAAGAGTCTTGCCTTGAAGAGTATCAAGGTAGAAAAGAATGAAGAGGACTCGGATGAAGAAATTGCTTTGATGGCAAAAAAGTTCAATCAATTTATGAGGTTTGAGAAGAAAGGATTTGGCTCAAAGGGAAAGTTTGTGAAGAAGAAGGCTCCTTTCAAGAAAATGGAGCAAACTTAAAAGATAGACCACAAGAAGGGTGTCCAATGCTATGAGTTTAGTGGCATTGGACACATTGCTCCCGAATGTGCAAATTTGAAGAAAAAGAGAGGAAAAGCCATGGCGGTGACTTGGAGTGATAATGATGACCTGGAAGAGGAAGATAAGTCTTTGGATGATAATGAAGACCGAGCTACCAACTTCATTGCTTTCCCATCCTCTTACAATAGCAATGAAGTCATGAGTGATAAAGAAGAGGAAGAGGACAAGCAAGAAAAAAGTGACTCAAGTGGTGGTAGTCACTCAACAGTGTCCAATTTTGAGTTTGATAAATAAATGGACTATGATGACTTCATGAGATTCTTTGAGAACTCAAATTGAAGAAGAAAAAGGAGATACAAAAGTGGAAAAGGGAGAAGCTTGAATTGACTTCCAAAGTGACTCATTTGAGCAAATAAATGATCAAGCAAAAGAGTTGGAAGAAGGATTGAAGATGGAGTTAGTCTTGGCTAAGAAGAATGAAGAAAGCTTGAGGAAAGACCTCATGGAAGCAAGAGGGTTGATTGCTAAGATGACTTCCAGAACCGAGAAACTTGACAAGATGCTATCTTGTGGGAAGAGTCCTTGTGACAAAAAAGGGTTAGGATATGTGCAAGAAATGAAAGCCACATCCTTGAAGAAGACAACATTTGTCAAGTGCAAATAGGTTGAAAATGCTCAAACCCCTCAACAATCAACTAAGTGGGTTGAAGTTGGTGAATCCTCAAAGTAAGCACAAGCAAGGGTTCCAACAAGAGCTCCACCACCACAACCAAGACTACCACAACCAAGACCTCCACAACAAAGGATCCTACAAGCTAAACATGGGGACTTTCATGCTCAATCAAGAAGGCATGCCAACTTTTCTCAACCACAAAAGAGAGAGTTGCCTCAACACCCAAAAGCAACTCAAAATAGAAGGAGGCCACAAATGCTTGCACAAGGCTATGGTATGAATTCCTATTTTACTCCTACTTGCCATTTTTGTGGAATTGACGGCCACATTAGGCCTAATTGTTTTAAGTATATTAAATTGTGTAGAAGAGAAAGCATGATTGAGAAAAATATGCTTAGAAGGGCCACAATGCATGCACCTAGGAAATTTAGAGACAATAGACCAATGGCTCCTAGGAATGACCATGTTTCACCTAGGATGAATAGAAATAATGAATATTATTGCTATGTGGCCCAAGTTGCCTTGAAAGCCAATACATCCAACACTTGGTACCTTGATAGTGATTGTTCTAGGCACATGATCGGAAACAAGAGTTTCTTTAAAACTCTTGTAATGGAAGATGGTGGATTCGTCACCTTTGGTGATAGGTCAAAGAAAAAGGTTATAAGGAAAGGTAATATATCTATTCCCAATTTGCCCTCCTCGCCCAATGCTCTTTATGTAGATGGTTTGCCAGCCAATCTTATTAGCATATCACACTTGAGTGATAAAGGGCTTTCGATTATGTTTGACAAAATTGATTGCTTTATTTTTAAGGAAAATGGGCAAGTTTTGTTGAAAGGCAAGAGATCAAGTGGCAATTGCTATTGTCTTAAGTCTAATCTTATCTCTTGTAACTTGTCCACTAGTGAGCAAATTGAATTGTGGCACCAAAGATTTGGCCATATGAACTATAGGG
Organism: Acer campestre; assembly: GCA_954870605.1. Classification (NCBI taxonomy): domain Eukaryota; kingdom Viridiplantae; phylum Streptophyta; class Magnoliopsida; order Sapindales; family Sapindaceae; genus Acer; species Acer campestre. The sequence goes on along the minus strand of OX940800.1, from coordinate 19,904,060 downwards.
ACTTGAAAGTCCTTGATAGATTGAATGTTGTTAGAGGCCTTCCCAAGCTTGGGAAAAAGGTTGAGGGTGTTTATGGACCTTGCCAACAAGGCAAGCAAAACAAAAGTGTTCACAAGAAAGACAAATACCTTTCCACCAAAGAGCCAATAGAGCTTCTCTATATGGACCTTATGAGTCCCATTCAAACTGAAAGCTTAGGTGGTAAAAGGTACATTCTTGTTGTTATTGATGACTTCTCTAGGTTCACATGGACTTGCTTCTTTAGAGAAAAGTCTGAAGCCTTTGAGAAATTTAAAATGTTTTGTGTCAAAATTCAAAATGAGAAAACTTCTCACATTAAAAGTATTAAGAAAATTAGAAGTGATCATGGAAAGAGTTTGAAAATGCTAGCTTTGAAAACTTTTGTAATAGCTTAGGCATTTCGCATGAATTCTCGGCCCTTAGGACTCCTTAACAAAATGGTGTTGCTCAGAGGAAGAATAGAGTTCTCCAAGAGATGGCCCCTGTCATGTTGCTTAGCAACAATGTCCCTGAAAATCTTTGGGCCGGAGCCATCAATAGGGCTTGTTACATAGGGAATAGAGTATTCCTTAGACCCGAGACTAAACAAACATCCTATGAGTTATAGAAGGGTAGAAAACCCAATGTGAGCTACTTCCACATCTTTGGAAGCAAGTGCTATATACTTAATGACTGTGATCAACTTAGCAAGTTCGATGCAAAGAGTGATTAGGGTATTTTTATTAGATATGCACTAAATAGCAAGGTCTATATAGTTTTTAATCTAAAGACTCGAAGTGTGATGGAATCATCAAATGTCGTCTTTAATGATTGTAGGCCCAAACATGATAACGATGAAAAGGATGTTTGTGAGATTGATTACCTTCCCTTGAAGGAGTGTCGTGAGACTTCAAGTTGGATGAAGTCAAACTAAGATGAAGAGGATGATTTACCTTTTAATAGAGTTCCTCCTTTGGACTGTAATGAACTGCTCCTTGGGTTAGGAAACTCCATGATAAGGTTGATATCATTGGAGATATTGGAGAGGGTGTTAGGACTAGACGTCAAATAGCTAATCAAATTAGCAACACTTGTTACACCTCTCAAATAGAACCCAAAAAGGTGGATGAGGCCTTGAATGATGAATATTGGGTTCTTGCCATGCAAGAAAAGCTAAACCAATTTAAGAGAAATGAGGTTTAGACTCTTGTTCCTAGACCTAAAAACATCGATGTCATAGGCACTAAATGGGTGTTTAGGAACAAATCCGATGAGGATGACAACATTGTGCGAAACAAGGCAAGGCTTGTTGCATAAGGGTACTCTCAAATTGAGGGTATTGATTTTGAGGAGACATTTGCTCCCGTTGCCCGCTTAGAGTCCAATAGGCTTCTCTTGTCCATTTCTTGTGTGTATAAGTTCAAATTACACCAAATGGATGTCAATAGTGCCTTCCTCAATGGCTTCTTGCATGAGAAAGTGTTTGTTGAACAACCCAAGGGGTTTATGGATCCACACAACCCCTCTCATGTTTATCACCTCAAGAAGACTTTATATGGGTTGAAACAAACACCAAGGGCTTGGTATGAACGCCTTACTCTCTATCTTGTTGACAATGGCTACTCTAGAGGTAGTGTTGACAAGACGTTGTTCATCAAGTGCACTAAAGATGAGCTATTCATAGCTCAAATTTATGCTGATGACATTGTTTTTGGTTCCACCAACAACTTGAAAGTTCAACAATTTGTTGATGTCATGTCTCATGAGTTTGAGATGAGCATGGTTGGTGAACTAAATTACTTCCTAGGCTTGCAAATTAAGCAAATGCATGATGAGATCTTCATATCTCAAGCTAAATATGCCAAGAGCCTAGTGAAGAAGTTTGGCCTTGAAAATGCCAATCATTGTGACACACCCATGAGCACCACCTTGAAACTAAGCAATGATGCTAGTGGAAAGGATGTGGAGCAAAGTCTACATCGTGGCATGATAGAAAGCTTGCTTTACTTGAGCACAAGTAAGCCCGATATAGCATTTAGTATGGGTGTGTGTGCTAGGTACCAAGTTAATCCTAAGGAATCTCACCTTGTTACGGTAAAGAGGATCATTCGATTTGTGAATGGTACCTCAAACTATGGGATTTGGTACTCCTTTGACACTAATCCAAGTCTTGTTAGATATACTGATGCCGATTGGGCGATAAATTATGAAAATAGGAAAAGCACATTGGGCGGTTGCTTTTTCCTTGGGAACAATTTGGTTTCTTTTGGTTTCTTGGTTTTGCAAGAAACAAAACTCTATTTCCCTATCCACGGCCAAGGCGGAATACATTGCCGCCGGAAGTGCTTGCACTCAATTGATGTGGATGAAATAAATGCTAGCCGACTATGGCTTGGAGCAAGGTACTCTTACTTTATTTTGTGATAACATGAGTGCCATTAACATTTCAAAAAATCATGTCCAACATTCTAGGATAAAACACATTGGCATTAGACATCACTTCATAAGAGAGCTAGTTGAAAGCAAAACCATTGCATTGGAACATGTGGGAACAAATGACCAATTAGCATATTTGTTTACAAAACCCTTAAACACTCTTAGATTTGGGAACCTTAACAAGTCTATTGGAATTTGTCACTTGGGTTGAAGTGGTTTGTCTTGACCCCATATGGGGAGCTCAAGCAAAGAGAGCAGAGTTGCATGATCATGCATTGTGCTACATTGATATATTTTATGTCTCTTACTTAATTGCTTGAGATGATTGGTTGTACATGTTTATATGTTTTTTTTCTTAATAAGTGTGATTCATTGCCTTGCTTGCAATCCATATCATATTTATGCTCAAACATGCATTTTTGGAATAGGAAATGTACTTTGGAAGTACTTGTTGAATGACTTTTAATTGATTCCTATGACATGATGATTCTTTTTGTTGACATGCTTAAATGTGATAAGTATAATATGCTTGATTGCTTTATCTTGAATGAAAAATTTGTGTGCAAAAGCAACTTTGAGACTTCAATTAATAAGGATCTTAAAATCCAAAGTCTCTCTTTCTTTATTTGTAGAACAAGACTACTATCATACAGGTATCTCACTCGGAAAAAATCAAAAAGGGTGCAAAGTCGCTCATGTCTTGTTTTGCATATAAAGTTGGATATAGTTGTTCTTTAAAATTTGAAATGCTTTATCTCTATATCCTTGCTTTTTCCATGACAAATGGTGAAATTAGTTTGAATTCCTTTAGGAAACCTTTGTTGTTTGCTTTGCCAAATACCATTGCTTTTGAACTTAAATGCAACATGTCTTGCATGCAAAGCATCCTTGTCACACATTTTTCTTCAAATAAAACTCCTTGAATCTCTCTTACTTAATTGAGTTACATAAAATTGCTTATATGATTTTGCATATGTGGTTGCGCTACAAGCTCTCCTTGCTAATGCTTACCTATTATGGGAGACTCCATTTGCCTATCTCATGACAAAAAAGGGGAGTAAGGTTGGGGGAGTATTTGGGAGTATTTTATTTTTTTTGGCATTGCATTTAGGGGGAGTTGAGAGAGAGAGTACCCCTTATAACCCTTGTTGGGAGTTGATGCTTTTAGGGGGAGTTGCATTGCATTGCATAATTACATTTTTTTATTTTATTTATTGTATTCTTTTGGCAATTGCAATACCTCTCATACACTTGCTCTTGAAAGGTATCTTTCTTGTTGATTGTGTATAGGTTGGAATTTTCTACAAGACTTGGATTGACTTGAAGATGCTTAAGACTTAGTATAGGGCTTTATTTGTAATGTAGAAATTTTTATTGACCAACAATTTTTTTGTTTTTGTGAGGATGCTTTGTGAGTGTTGATTTTGTCACGAAATAGCCAAAGGGGGAAATTTTAAATGCCTCACTTTTTGATTGGCTTATTTCGTCCACAAAATCATAATGGGGTTCAATCTTGTAAGGGTAGCTTGATGACTCGCTTTTTGTGTCGTTACCAAATTGCGAATTACTAAAAGAATGTTACAAAATGAATCTTTACGCAATATATTTTAAGATTTGAAAATGAGTAATGTGGTAAGCTTAGAGTTCGTTCCACAGGGAATTAGAGTGATTAGTTGAATTAATTAGCTAATCTAAATGCTATAAAATAAATCATAGATAAATGGATGAGTGAATGGGTTGTCAAGCCATTAAACATACATGTAAAATAAACCTAATAAAACTAATAAAATGGAATGCTCAACAAATCTAGATAAGAAATATGGAATAAACAATTAATAGGAATTCTAGGGAAATGATAGAGTAGCTAATGGACAATGAGCAATTCATACATGGCTTCTTTAATGCACAATCTACACAATCAAGGACCAATCTCATTCGAATGTGTTGTTTAGACCGTCACTACGAACCCTAAACAACTTCCCACCGTAATGCCTAACGGATTAAGGAAAGGGGGTCACGGCGGGATCGGTTAGTGACGATCAAATGGTCTAGGCAATCGAGGTTGATCACCCCTCCAAAAGCCTATCCTATTCACTATGTGCTCTAATCGATTAAGTGTGTCAATAACTCAACCAATTTTATCACAAATAAATCCTACAACATATTGTAATCAACAAGTGTGTCATACTCATTTAATAACATAAGTGCAAGATCTAATTAAAAAGTAAATAAAACTTAAATCATGCAAACATAATATTCAAAGCTTTAATAAATACTCATGTCCAAAAAGTCTCTCAAATCATCCCCTAAAATGGGGGTTTTAATTACACATAATTACAAACAAGAAAAGGAAGTAAAATGGAGAGAAATCACCCTTGGGTCTCTCTTGTAAGCTTGATCCTTCCTTGATGCTTCCTTGCTTGAATCTTGTGCAAAGAGTGGGTGTTGAGGATATGTCTAGATAGGTGGAGTCATATGGAAAGTGACAAAGGAAAGGGGTGGAGAAAATGGAAGGAGAGGAATGATTTAGGTGAAGTAATCTAGATGTTTAAGCTTAGGTAGAAGAGAAATGAAGAGATTAGGAATGATAGAAAGGAGGTTTCTTGGTGGTCAAGAGATGGCCAAAAGAGGAAAAATGTGATGAATTTATAGGATTTTCAAATTAGGTCACGGGTGGCAAATTACCAAAACACCCCTTGACCATGGCAAATTACCATTTAGTCCAACAGAGGGGTGCATTTTGTAATTTGCACACCCAATCAGAAATGCACAGCAAGGAGGACGCCATTTGATCAAAGGGCGACAATGTGGCGACCCTAAATGGTGACTTTTCTGGAGCCAAAACAACTCCCTGTCGCCATGGCGACCTTGGAATCCAAACCGCGACCTCGATTTACGCGGTTTGGTCGCGATTTGGGCTTGGGGGCGACAAAGTGGCAAAGGAGGCGTGAGAGGGCTGTCGGATTCCGACTGATAGGGGGGTCAGAGTTGTTGCGACCGGAGAGCCGGTGACTTGGCCGACCGTTTGGCACCGGAGTTGGCTGACGGTGGCTCCGGGAGAGTCCTCTTCTGGCCGGCGACGCAAGCTAGGGTTAGGGGCCATGGCTGTCAGCTCGTTGGAGAAGAAGATGAATAGTTGTGGGGTGCACTTAGGACGCAGGTGGGGTGCAATCAGCTGCAGCAATTTTGCCTTAAATGGGGGTGCACTTAAAAGAAGACAGGGGTTTAATCAGGTGAGGTTAGGGATGCGTTTGGGCTTACGTCTGGGCTGCCATCATGTTGGTTTGTTGATTTGGGCTCAGGCCCACTCTTAATGAATTTAATCAAAACGCACCGTTTTGATTTCTTGAGGAATTTGGGCCGCAATGCATTGGGCCAACCAATTGGGGCGCGCGAAGACTAGGACTTGGGTGCGCTCAGAACCCACAATCATCCACTCATCAAAACGCACCGTATGATTGTTCCACGTGGCGCGCTCTTGCTGATTGGCCTGGCGAATTACTTACAGCCCCCTGTTCTCTTCTTTAATCACGATAACCTCAATTCTTCCTCCACTTTTTACACTTTTATCCTCAAATGACCAAAATTACTCCAATGCCCATGAACTCTGTAAATTCCTGAAAACACTTAATTTACACCATTAAATCACAGAATAATGCCCAAGAATCAAGCAAAAGGAGAAGGATATGAGGGCCAAAATCATACCAATTTTGGTTCGATCATAGCTTAAGATTGAAGAAATTCTACTAAAATACTTAAGAATCTCATTGTGGACATCAACAGCTTCAAGGAAGGTAGCTACTTGATCTTGACTCTCAATTTAAAGAGATTTAGTTGCACACACACACATCTCATGATCTTACATGTCCTATATACCATGTTGGGTGGTTCTTGTTGTTGCATATTCTCTTTTCATACATGATCACTCTATCATATTCTATTTAATCTTTGCCATGGTTTTTGGCCTTGAAATTTGCATGAAGCCTTTTCTAGAGGTTAATTTTTACCTCTGACTGCTCCTAGGAGCTGTGATTTTCTTCACAGCGCTAGGACAGCGGTTCGCGGACAGAGCCAATCGCTCTCGAACCGCTATCATTTTTCAACAGCTGTTGTCTTGGCAGGGCAAACCACTGTCGTGACCGCTGTAAGGACCTCTTTTTTGTGATTGGCTTATTTTATGACATACCACATTGGGGATAAGTGTGTAATGGGTAGCTTAGGTCATCTTGATGATCATCAAGGCAAGCTTCCAAGCATCCCGGTGACTTCAAGATGAAGAGCTTCAAAAGGTATATCACTTGACCTTGATTCAAGAGATTAGGTGCACACACACACTTGCATGCATCTTTATCTATCTTGCATTTGTTACCATGCATGTGTGTTTCATTAATTCAGGCGTCTATGTCTTTTAGCACACACTCATTTTCATTGCATTTATATGATTGCATTTGTGTTTCTCTTAATTGTGTAATTATATGCTTTATCATCACACTTATGCATTTTCATCAATTGTATATCTTTTGTGTGTCACATGCTTGGTGATTATTCATGATGTTATCATTTCCCATGCATGTTATTTATTCACAACCACACTTGCACTTTATGTTAGTCTTAAGTGTGGTGTAATTCGTTTCCGTTTGTGTGATCGGAAATGTCCTCGCTTGCACGATGGTGTGCATGTCTTAGCACGATGGTTAACCACTTGAGAAGGTGTCATTCTTCTCTTGGATAAGTGGTAGATTCAGTTTGGTTATTTGGAGTGAAGTGTCTAGGTTCAAAATATTGATTTCAATGATTTAAGTGTTTTTCAAAACTGACCTTTGTATGTTCTTGTGACCATAACTTTTTACACAAAATTTCAAATTGAGTTTCTTAAAATTCTGGAAAAACTAGACACCCATACCTTTCCAATGATATATTAATCATAATATTTCATGACTGTTTGGATTGGTTTTGAAATCTCCAAATTGACCACTAAAATAGGGCATCACAGCTGTTATCTAAATCTGACCATTGGTCACTCAATTGACCATAACTGTTTCTACAGACATTGAAATGTCATTCTGTAAATTGGAATAGAAAGTAGACTTCCATACCTTTCCAACGATATATCATACAAAAGTTTTCGATGTCGTTTGGTCATAGTTTGGGCTGAATGAATCTCGAGCAGAAGCTGAGCACTAGTCTAGCGCTGGTCGTCATGCGCAGCTCACCAGCACAAATTGGACAGTGATTGTGCACTGGTCGACTAGCGCCAGACCAGCACAAATGACAGGATTTGGGCTGTTTTTTTTTCCAAAGCGACGTGGTTTCGTCTTGCCCTATTATAAATGCATTCTCTTCTTTCTTTTGCTTGATCAAGAGCTCACAAATTCACATTTTATAGAGAGGAAGAGCTCCCCTAATGAGGGAAAGCAAAAGCTTGCTTCTTTAACTCTCCAAACCCAAACCCATGTGCATCTAACATCTTTTATGCATCAATCTTCATGGGTCTTCTTAATTTATGACTTGGTAAGTAGAACAAACACCACATCTTCATTTATTGTTCTATATTAGTCATGACATGTCTTTGGTTGCTTAGTTTAGCAAATCTTCACTCTTATTGCATATTTAGTGAAGTTATGACATGATTGGGTTTTGTTTGTGATAGCTTGCATGATTAGGATGATTTTCCATAAATAGCTAACCCTAAAACATTCTTGTAAAATTGGTTGATGATTAGGTTGATAGATTAATGTTTATTTATCTAGTTAAGCTTTATTGAATGTTCTTGTGGATTTAATTGACAATTATGTTGGTAGAAATTCTTTACAACTAATTGAGTTCACATGTATGGACATGATGACATTGTTTGATAGCTATGATTGTTTTGTGATTAATAACATCTAGCTAAGTCTATATGATTTGCATTTAGACATTGTTAATTAGGATTCCTTGATTGCATTTGTTAATTGCATATTTATAGTCATTGCCATGATTATTGACAACTTGTGTTGATTTGGCTTTGTTTGTTGACAATTAGGTTGTTAGAAATCTCTACAACTATTTGAGACCTCATGTATGTGCATGTAGGCTTTGTTGATAACTAGGATGTTGATTTGCATGATAACATCTAGTTAAGCATATAGTGTTTAGTCTAGCATTCATTGCATTTGTGCATCATTGTGAATTACACTTGGACTTTTAATTCTCTTCAAGAGTTAAAGTCTTGTGGCTTCTAGGTGAAGTTTCACAAGCATTGTACTAGCTTCTATGTTAAAGGCCTGCGGGTAGATTAGGAGGTGCTCACTTGAGAGTGTAACCTTCTCTTCATATAGAGGTTGTCTAAGGTTGGTCTATGTTCGCTATAAAAGGCTTATGGGTAGTAGTGGTGGGTTAGTGACCGTGTAGGGTTGGACGTGGTCAACCTAGGTTGTAAACACCATTATATATAGTGGATTCGAGGATCGTGTGTGGCGCACATATCAGCCCGTGGTTTTTCCTTGTTGAAGATTTCCACGTAAAAATCAAGTGTTCTTTGATTTCCGCAATTTACACTTGATTTATTTTGTTGTGTGTTTGGGTTTTCATATGTTAACATTGACTAATCGAAAAATTGATAATAATTGATCAACAACTCATTCACCCCCCCTCTAAGTTGTTTAGACACACACACAATATTTACTTTCAATCGATGTGGCTTTCGCAGCAGTCGTGTGCGATGTTTCATTTCCAAGAGCCAAAACGACGCCACTTTGTTTGGATCTCATATATATATATATATCTTGATAGCCTTTGGATGTTTTTTTGTGAGCAAAAATTACATCTTTTTGAGAACCATTAAGTATCTTCAAAGCAAAGGTATCAATACTTCATTTTTATTACTCAAAACACAAACACCCATCATACTTTCATGTTTCATTCATCATCTAGCATGTTCTAGTTTGATTTTTATAGGGTGTTCATCTTTTCTCTCATGACTTGTTAGAATATCATTAGCATCACTTCACATATTCTTTCTCTACAATATAGCTCATTTATTACTTGATTAGTTTCAAGATAGCATTTATTGTGTTTTGTGAGTTGTTTGTGATAGCTATTGCCTATAGGGTTTGTTTTGCATATATAGCTAGGTTGTATAAATGTCATATAGCCACATGATATCTAGGAATGTCTCTAACATGTTCATCCACGCCTAGATAAGCTTAAATGTCTAGCCTTGCATTTTTAGCATCTTGAATATTACACATATTCACCTTAGCTTGTGTTTATCTCTTTTCTTTGAGAGACAAGTCTTGTATTTACCTTTTGGTAGTTCGCAAGCAATGAACTAGATTCACTTTTGAAGGTCTGCGGATAGTAGTGGTAGATTAGTAACCGTGTAAGGTTTGACGTGGTCAACCTAGGTTGTAATTGCCATTATAATTAGTGGATTGAGGTTCTAGTGTGGTGCACAAAACAGCCTGTAGTTTTTTCCCCGTGTGGGTTTCCACTTAAAAATCTCGTGTTATTTACTTTTCGTATTTTTACACTTGATTTTAGTTTTTGACTAGTTGGGGTTATTTTTGTAATCTTGTTTAATCTCGAAAATTGGTAAAAATGAATTATAATCTATTCACCCCCCCCCCCCCCCCCCCCTCCCTTCCCCTTTAGATTATTTTAGGACTCGTTTATATATATTTTCAACAAGTGTACTTAACATCCAAGATTGCCGGATGTAATTTCAAACTGAGTATATGAATGTCATATACAGCTGGATTCAGTTTGAAACGAGCAATCTAAAGAGTCTGTACATAGCAAATAAAACTAGGTACTTTATTTATGGTTAATCTACAGCTGCGGTCCATTCCGTAATATACGGTGATCTTATCCTGGATCATTCATATGGTGATATGAGAATGGAAGCACCTTATATTATGTGATTATTGGCTATCACTCAAGTGACACTCGCAATAGGGCGAGGTCGGAGAGTAGCACAATAGTAAGTAAAGTTCATTCCCACAGGGATCGAGTGACCGATTACCGAAATTGATTAGCCTATTTGCTATTCAAGCAATCAAAAAGGTTGGTTTTCCAATTAAGTAAATTAAACTAAACTAAAATAAAACTAAATGCTATTGCGAAAAAGAAATAACACGAAAATAAACATAAGTGTAATAATAGAGATAAATATGCTAGGATTTGACTACACCCCACCCTATGTCGATTTCCTTTCTAGACTCAATTATTCACCCAAAACATGCTCATGTAATTCATAGATTCATGCACCCAAATGTTAACCCACAATCTCGGTCGAGTAGAATAGATCGCACCCAAAATCATACCCAAGCCTATCTCTCGATTACTCTGAATATATGAATGAGTTCATTAAGAACCTTGGCACACTAAGGAATCCTATATGCTAGCCTAAGTAGGTTTACTTTTCTAGACATGTATAGAGGGCATTTTATCGAGCACGTAGTGTGCGTCTCCGGTCAGTATATAACACACCACAAAAATTCATTCAAAAGGAGATCAATCAATTGAAAGCTTTAAGCACACAAAAATACCTATACAAACCACACTTGCACAAAATGAATAAACAAAGGTCAATACATATAAATATTCATGGGTGGGGTTCATCAAATCCTAACAATGAAAATTTAGCTCATATTACAACTAATAGCCATACAACAAATAATCTCAAATAAATACATGGCTATAACAAAGGATAAAAGAGAAAGAGTTAGAGAAAACTATAATGGAGAGCTTCCTCTTCTTCCTTTTGCTCCTCTCCTTTTTCAAGCTCCTTCAATTTTCTTTCTCCCAAGAACAAGAAAAGATCATAGATTGGTGTCAAGTGTCTCTTGGATTGTGTAGGAATTTAGGAAAGATGGAGTCTTGGTGAGTAAGAGAGTTCCCTTTCTTTGGAGAGTATTTTCGTTTTTTTTTTTTTTGTGTCTCCTCTCCCTTTCTGAAAAAATGAAGAGATGTATATATATGGGTCCAAAATAGGGCAACAATTTCGTCCAAAACGACAAAGAGTTTCATCCAAAACGACCAAGAGACGGACTGCCGCGGTCTGGGCATTTTCGAGGTTGGCGGTAACGACAACTGGACCGCGGCAAGTTTGGAAGGTTTCTGTCGCGAGGGTGCCGCGATTGGACGACCGCGGCACTTCAACCATGGCAAATTACTGTCGCGTGGGTGTCGCTTGCATGCCGCGGTGGAGAAAATGGAGGTGGCAACCATGGAAGCTTGGAAGAATTGGAGGAGATGGAAAAGTGCAGCATGGAGGCCTGAAAACGGTGCCAAACGGACCGGAGGAGCGCCGGCAGTGGATCTAGGCGGAGAATCACAGAAAAATATGGTGAAAAATGGTCGGATGTGGCCAGGTTGAATCCGGGTCAAGAACTGGGTCGGGTTGACCCGCGCGAGTCAGCAGATGGGTCAACAGAGGTTGAAGACGATGACGTCATCGTGATGTCATGCTGATGTCAGCAGCATCAAAGCCAAAACGCACTGTTTCACTTATGACGTGGCATGCATGCGTGCGTTGGCTAGAAAATTACAATATGTACCCCTCAACGTTTCTCTAATAACATAATCTTCAGTCTTTTCTTCAAATTTGCACTTTGACCCCTATTTCTCCAAAATTACACCAATGTCCCTAAACTCCATAAATACCTAAAACACTTATTTTATCATATTAAATACCCAGTTTTACCCGAGAAACGAACTCAAAATGATATGGAAATGGGGCTACACTTTGTGTATAAATGAAGCAATCAATCATATCGGACTGGGCCACGATCTATATGAATTTCTCAATAAGATTCGTTACACGATGAGATTTATATATATCGACAAAAGATGGCTAGATATGAGTGATCTTAATCCTGAGTGTCTTATTGACCTCTTCAGGTTAGATGGTGTTTTTTGATATACCATGGGTGAGATCGGAGTTACATTCCTAGTTAATACGTTTCGTATGTTGGAATCGCGATTTAGCTTGTGGGTGGGAAGGTTTATACGTAATAGAGGAATCCACTCCTTCTTGCGAGAAGTAGAAAGTAATTCCCTTAAGAGTTGATTAAGGGCTTGAATAATATGAGTGCTCTCCTAATTCCGTAAGGAATGTAGGATTTATTGTTCATTAGGGAATCAATGATACTTAATGGAAAGACATAATTAGAGGGGTATAATGGACATTATGAACCAGCTCTAATTATGAACTACTTGTGGAGAATCATACCATATGTAATAGCTATATCGATGGACACTGAATGTTATTGGTTTGTCTAAAAACATATACAGTTGAGAGAGTATAACTTTGAGTTTTTAGTGGAATAACTGTAAGATCCTTTATTTGTATTGGCTTGATTACATTGCAAAACTCTCTATATTTGTATTAGTTGTTGCTTAGGTGATTCTTAGAAGAAAGAAGCCTCAATGGTGAAGAAGCAACATCTTGTGCAAATTTCGTCTTCAAGGGGAACATCACATACTTGGATGCTAAGGTATCAAGATTCTTCTTCCTCTTGCAAGGCGTAAGCACACATGCACACAATTCATACATGTGTGTCCCTGCATTGTAGTTCAAACATTTGGTATAACACTTTCACACACATTTAGTATGCACATGCATTTATCTCATTGTTGACAATCTTGTAGAATTGCATGTTTTCTGACTATCACTTAGATATGGCATGCTTGTGTTGCATAGTATTTATATTTTTATGTTTCTTGTATTTTGGACTTGAACATGGTCTTATATGATTCCTTATTGAGTTTTGGTCATTTCGATTACTCATTCGTAAGGTTTCGAATCCAAATGATGTAGCTATGCTACTTTGCATTCTCATTCGTTGAGTTATCTTCGTCGTCCTTTTCCGAGATGAATTCTCAACCTTTTTGCAAAATTTTGTAGTTTTCGTTGTGTGTGAGGGAGTCATGGTTTGTAATCTGAAAACATATTCGAATTCAGAGTTCGGATGTCCGAATACGGCTGAAGAACGCAAGAGGAGCGCGAGGGAGTTTGCTCGGCCAAAAGCCAAGCAATGGAGGCCATGTGTGAGCCACGTGTGCCACATAGCCAAGGCAGCTCTCTGCCCACGTGTGGCACACACAGTCCACACGTGGATGCTGAAGTGGCTGCAACTGATTGGTTACTTCTTCCCTCTCATTCATTCCAATAAGAAAAAATTGAAAAAGTAAGACAGCGGAATTTCTTCATATTTTTGGTTTCTCATTTTGATCATAACTCTCTCATATGAACTCAAACTTGAGTGATCCAAAAGCCAAAATTGTTGGTCTTGAAGAGAGCTACAAACCTTGAGTATTTTAGAGTCATTTGAATTTGTGATTGTTTGCAGCAAGCTTTTTTTCAGTCCGAGCTTCATCATTGTATGTGAAACTTCTACACCCACAAACAATCCTACCGGAAATCATCACCACCACATACAAAATTCACAAAAAAATCATTACAAAACCACAATCACTGTCAAACCCATATAAACCACCACCAGTGGCCGAATCAAACCAACACCAAACGCCAGTTGAATCAAACCACCACCGATGGCCAAATCAAAACCATTTTCTTCCCTCTCTTCTTTCTCACTCATCAAATCTACGACTAAACCGATTCTTTCTTGAGAACACAAACCTCTTCCCTCTTTTCTTTTTTGTTCTACACCTAAACCGATTGAACAAACATCGCCTAGTTTGGGTTTGTGACGCTCGATTTGCACTAGATCGTGGGTCTGGAATGAAACCCGCGAAACATATCGACTTGGGTATGACCCACGTCTGGTGTGATTCAGAGTGAGAGAGATTTGAGAGGAATCTAAGTCGAGATCGAGAGAGAGAGATGATGGTTTAGTGTGTGTTTGGTGATGGTGATGGTGAGCTTCGTTGAGATGTGATGAAGAAAAGGTAAAGAAGATCTGGTGAGAGAGAGAGAGAAAGAGAGATCTTCATCTTCTTTCTTAATCTTTTTCATTCTATTTTGTGTTTTATTATCTAGGTTTGTTTTTAGTTGATGAGAGTTTGACATATAAGATTTGGGTGTTTTAGTTTAGGATAAATAAAAGGTTTTAGTTTAGGATTTGGGAGGCTAAGGTTTGATATGGTTTGAGTTTCTTGGATTTGTTAAATATTGATTGTTGATGAAGGTAGTGTGGAGATTCTAGGAGAGAGAGAGAGAGAGAGAGAGAGAGAGAGAGAGAGAGAGATTATTTATTGAATGCTTATTTTTTTAATTTTATCTTTTAAAATATTATTTCTTTAAATCAATTTTTTAATTGTTTTTAATTGAAATATTAATTTTAACCCTGCTTTTACCATTATACCCTTAATGATCTGACGGAACCCTAATGAAATTGGACGACAATGACCAAAGTATAGGTTTTCGGAAACTAGAGGGACTTGTCAAGAGAAAGCTTAAAACCGGGGGACCACTTTGACTATTAGGTCAAACTAGAGGGACTAAAATGAATTTCACCCTTTACTAATTAGGGCCGACTGTCATACAAAGAATCCATGTATGTATAGGTAACAACTAGGCTGTCTTTTAACGTTTGGCTACCAAGTGGCAACCAAACGGTAAAGCAATAAAGGGAACAATCAGTTTGTGGTGTTCAACCGGCTGATCCCAAATTCATAATAAATAAAAAATTAATAATTATAAAATTATAAAATAAAAATAAAACTTAGAAAATAAGTTAAATAATAAAAAAATTATATTACAATATTAAATAATTATATTTAATTAAGTTAATTTAAATAATTATATTTTTCACATAATTTTGAAATTTAGATTTGTAACCATTTATACGGTTTCGGTAACCACTTTTACGGCTCTGGTAACTACTTTTACTGTTCTGGTAACCATTTAATGGTTTCTTCAAAATTTGTCTTGTTAATACTTTCATGGGTTTGGTAACTACTTTTACGGCTCCGGTAACCATTTTACGGCTTTGGTAACCATCTTCACGGCATTGGTAACCATTTTTACTGTTTTGGTAACCATTTTACGATTTTTGAAATTTCGACTTGTAACCACTCTCACGGCTTTTATAACCAACCATCTTTACAGCTTTGGTAACCATTTTTCAATTTTTAAAAATTTGACTTGTAACCATTTTCACGGCTTTTGTAACCATCTTAACGGGTTCGGTAACCATTTTTACGGCTTTGGTAACCATTTTACAACTTTTAAAATTTTGAATTGGTGACCATTTTCAAGGCTTTGGTAACCGCCTTCACAGCTCTAGTAACCATTTTTACGGACTGGTAACCATTTTAGAATTTTTGGAATTTTAACTTGTAACCACTTTGAAGGCTTTGGTAACCATTTTTCAAATTTTAAAATTTGATTTGCAACCATTTCAATGGCTTCAGTAACCATTTTACGATATTTAGAATTTAGACTTGTAACCTCTTTCACGGCTTTCGTAACCATATTTATAGCTTGGGTAACCATTTTTCAATTTTAAAAAAATTAACTTATAACCATTTTCACGGGTTCGGTAACCATCTTCACGGCTCCGGTAACCATATTTATAGCTTTGGTAAGCATTTTACGATTTTTGAAATTTTAACTTGTAACCACTTTCATGGCTCTGGTTACCATCTTTACGGCTTTGGTAACCATTTTTCAATTTTTAAAATTTTACTTGTAACAATTTTCACGGTTTTAGTAACAATCGTAACAGCTTTGATAACCATTTTTACGGCTTTGGTAACTATTTTTTAATTTTTTTAAATTTGACTCGGTAACCATTTTCACGGCTTTGGTATCAACCTTTGCATCTCCGATAACCATTTTTACGGCTTTGATAACCATTTTTCAATTTTTAAGATTTTGATTTGTAAACTCTTTCATGACTTTTGTAACCATCTCATGACTCCGATAACCATTTTTAGGGCTTTGGTATCCATTTTACGATTCTTAAAAATTTGACTTGGTAACCATTTTCATGGCTTTGGTAACCACCATCACAGCTCCAATAACCATTTTTACGGATTGGTAACCATTTTACGATTTTTAAAATTTTGACTTGTAACCACTTTCACAGTTTCGGTAACCATCTTTATGGTTTTGGTATCCATTTTTCCAATTTTAAAAAATTTGATTTGTAACCATTTTTACGGCTTTGGTAGCCATTTTACGATTTTTAGAATTTTGACTTGTAACCTCTTTCACGGCTTTGGTAAGCATTTTTCAATTTTAAAAAAATTGACTTATAACCATTTTCATGACTTTGGTAACCATCTTCATGGATTCGGTAACCAGTTTTATGGCTTTGGTAACCTTTTTGACGATTTTTAAAATTTTGACTTGTAACCACTTTCATGGCTTTGGTAACCATCTTTACGGCTTTGGTAACCATTTTTCAATTTTTGAAAATTTGACTTGTAACCATTTTCACAACTTTGGTAACCATCCTAATGGCTTTGGTAACCATTTTTATGGTTTTGGTAACTATTTTTCAATTTTTAAAGATTTGACTCGATAAATATTTTCACAGTCTTGGTAACCACCTTCACATCTCTGGTAACCACTTTTACGGCTTTGGTAACAATTTTATGATTTTTGAAATTTTGATTTGTAAACTCTTTCACGACTTTGGTAACCATATTTAAGGCTTTGGTAACCATTCTTATGGCTTTGGTAACTATTTTTCAATTTTTAAAGAGTTTACTTGGTAACCATTTTCACATCTTTGGTAAATACATTCACGGCTCCAGTAACCATTGTTACAGGTTTGGTAAACATTTTACAAATTTTGAAATTTTGATTTGTAACCTCTTTCACGGCTTTGGTAACCATATTTACGGTTTGGTAACAACTTTTTAATTTTAAAAAAATTTAACTCTTAACCACCTTCGCGGCTTTGGTAACCACCTTCACGGCTCTGGTAACCATTTTACAAATTTTGAAATTTTGACTTATAACCACTTTCATGGCTTTGATAACCACCTTTACGGCTTTGACTACCATTTTTCAATTTCTGAAAATTTGATTTGTAACTATTGTCACAGCTTTGGTAACCACCATCACGGCTTCGGTAACCATTTTTACGGTTTTGGTAGCCATTTTAAGATTTTTTTAAAAAATTTTGATTTGTAACCACTTTACGGCTTTGGTAGCCATTTTTAAATTTTTAAAAATTTGACTTGTAACCATTTTCATGACACATTTCCGTCTTGTCAGAAATGAATTCCTTGGCAAAGGAATCAATTCACTTTCCATGGCATTTTCACACATATAAGCGACTAGGATGGTTGGTTAATTCAACATGTATAATATATTTTGATTGTAACATAAATTAAACTTTGATTGTGATTATTTAAATTAAAATATTAAATATCTATTAAAAATAGAAAATCATTTCATTTAATTAACGATAAGTTAAATTAAAAGTAAAATAATTAAAAAAAAAAAAAAAATTGATCCTCCTCAAATATTTTGGTATCCAATCTTTTATAAGGCTTTGGTAACTGATCTTTATATATGTTAATCAATTTAATACGAAATATCACCAAGAGTGGCGATATTACATCCCTTTAAAATTATATGTACACCCAAAATTAATAATTGTTTAAAATTCTAACGTTGCCATAATTTGACTTGTAACCACTATTATGGATTTGGTAAACATTTTTACGGCTTTGATTATTATTGTTGTTTGTATTGTTCAAAAATAATCTGGTTCGAATCTGTAAGAGACAGAAAAATAATAAACAGAAACATCACGCTAGGGAAATCAAGGTTCGTGTTTCACACGGTATCCTTAAGACAATTTCGCCGGCTAACACTGTATGTGTACGGCGATTGTCTCCTAGGATACAACGATTTAAACAACGGATGTGCAGAACACAAACCACCCTCAACAAACTCAAATTGAATTCAAACTTACCAAGATATGAAGAACAAAAGAATAGGGAAAAGAACAATTATTTTCTCTATAATTTTCATGATTTCAGAATAATTGTTTCATAAGGAATAGACTAGGGTTTTTAAATAGAAAACCTAATTAGTAGGGTTCAATTGGATTGATATGGAAATAACTTGATTATCAAGTTTTTAATGATAAAGGAAATTAATTAAGGAATAATCTCTAAAGAGATCTATTTCTAATTAAACACCGATTCTATTTTCTTAGTGATCAAGTAAGTATTAGAATCCAAAACAAATTAATACTTTCCTTATCATTTAAAAACATCTAACTTAGGGAAGTAGCAGAAAGTCGGTTGTACTCTCATGGTGTGGCATTTATGTACGCAGGATGCGCCCACACACGAGTCGTGCAATCGAAGGTTCAAGATCCATGATTTGCACCCCTACCCCTCTACGTGCACGAGAGAGAACCTCTATGTTACACATGTTGATACGCTACTATTGCACAATCACTTATATACCACATATAAATGTTTTCCCGAGCCAATGTGGGATGCACAATTTTTCCCTACATTATTTGCTCATGTTGAGACTCAATTTCTCATTCATCCATTAATCATTTTATGAGTTTGAGTATACTATTTCAAAGCTCTCTCAGAGGAGAATTCGATTATACTTTGATCTTCCATTTTCGTGGAATCAATCATACCCAAATAGTGCTCTCAAAATGTGTGTTCATCACAAAATTTTTAACAATCCCCCACTTGAATGAAATTGACCTGGGAGACACGAGAGATGACTTTTGGTAAGTTCAAACGGTTGAAACCTGCATAGGATATGTAGGTGTTACCCTTTAAATCTTCCCTCGTAAAGGTATGGCTACTTTACTGGCTGATTAGTAGATATGATATCCTTGAGCTGTTCTGCTGTTTTATGTAAATGATAGCACACCTTACACAGACATCTTCCAGACCCAATTTGGTTCTCTTTGTTATGTTCATTTTGGCCATAAACATGCGCCTAGTTCTATGAGAGTCTTTGGAGAATATAGCCCTTCACTATTCTCTTTTTGAAGCAGCCCCACTTCTCTCTCACATGGGTGATTTCTTAATCAAGAGTAACCCATATTACTCTGCTCAGAATTTCATTGCTTGAAATTCCGACGCATAAGAATCATTAAGAACATAGTTTAACCTTTTCCCTAGTGATCCAACTAAGTCTTACAACTTGGTTGTCCCATTGAACCTAGATCTTAGGATCTCTAGTCAATTAGGTTGGGTTTCCATTGTATCAAATTTTTATTTCATGGGCTTTAGTCTCATTCCACTTAATGACGTATCAACTAATTCTCTATTTTACCCTTTGGTTAGCGGATCCGCAATGTTATCTTTTGACTTTATATAGTCAATTGAGATAACCCCAGTTGAGAGTAGTTGTCTAATGGTATTATGTTTTCGCCGTATATGTCTAGACTTCCCATTGTACATGTTGCTCTGTGCTATTCCTATTGCTGATTGACTATCACAGTGGATGCAAAACGCTGGCACAGGCTTTGTCCATCTTGGAATATCTTCTAAGAATTGGCATAGTCATTCAACCTCCTCACCACATTTATCTAGAGCAATAAACTAAGATTTCATGGTGGATATGGCTATACAAGTCTATTTGGAGGATTTCCAGGATATAGCTGCACCTCCTAGTGTGAACACATACCCACTAGTAGATTTTAAATCTTTCATATCAGATATCCGATTTGCATATGTGTATCCTTCTAGAACAGTAAGATATCTGGTATAAGGTAGCCCATAATTACGAGTGAATCGTAAGTACTTCAGTACTCTTACTATTCCTTTCCAGTAATTGGTTCATGGATTACTCATGTATCTACTTAATTTGTTGACTACATTAGCTATGTCTGGTCTTGTACAACTTGTTAATTTCATCAGACTTCCTATCACTCTAGAATATTTTAGTTGAGAGACGCTCTCACTCTTATTATTGGATAGGTGTATATTTATATCTACTGGTATTCTGGAAATTCCAGAGTCATTTTTGTTAAATTTCTCAACATAGTTTGACTGACTTAGAATAAGTCTGTTCGATGTTCTTGAGATTTTCATTCCCAATATTACATCAATTGGTCCTATATCCTTCATATCTAATCTTGATTTCTACATATCCTTGGTAGATTTGATCATTTTATCATCACTACCAACAATAAACACGCATCAATGTAAAGGCACAAAATGACATAGCCATTTCCTTTGTCCTTAACATAAACACATTTGTCACATTTGTCACATTCGTTGATTTTAAATCCATTTGACATGCCATTGTTTTGGTGTTTGCTTTAGGACATATAAAGACTTTACTGATTTATAGACTTTCTTTCCTTGCCCTAAATCAGAAAAAATCTTAGGTTGTTCAATGTAGATCTCTTCATCTAGATCTCCATTTAAGAAACCTATTTTCACATCCATTTGATACACTTCAAGATTTCGCAAAGCTATAATTGTAAGTATATGCTAACAGAGGTTATTCTCTTCACAAGAGAATATGTATCAAAGTAATCTAGGCCTTCTCGTTGATTGTAACCTTTAATTACAAGTCTAGCCTTATACTTATAAATTAATCCATCCGCTTTCATCTTTCTCTTGAAAATCCATTTGGATCCTAGTGGTTTACATCCCGGAGGAAGGTCCACTAATTCTCAAGTGTGATTTTATAGAATGGAATCAATTTCGCTCTTGATAGCTAGCCTCTTTCCTCAAGAGTCCTTCTAAAGAGCTCACCGCTTCTTTGAAAGTTCGAGGTTCACTTTCTAGTAAATAGGTTAGAAAATCTAGACCAAAAGACATTTCCATCCTTGCTCTTTTGCTACGTCTAGGTTTATCCTTAACTTCATTTTTTTCTTTGGTCCTCACAGCTATCAGCATGTGTTCGTTTCGACGAACTTACTTCATCATTGGATTTATATGTAAATACATGTTCAAAGAACGATGCATTTCTAGATTTCATTATCGTGTTTTTGTATATATCTGGGATGTCAGACTTATACACCGAAAATTGATAAGCACTACTATTATGTGCATATCCAATGAAAATGCAATCAATGGTTTTCAGAACTATTTTCACCTTCTTAGGTATAGGTACGGCCACTTTGGCAAGACACCCCCACATTCGTAATAATTTATAGGAAAGCTTTCTTCCTTTCCATAGCTCATATGAGGTCTTGTCTTCTTTCTTTCGGGGTACCTTATTTAAAAGGTAATTGTTAGACAATATAGCTTTACCCCATATGTTCTAAGGTAATCCAGAACTTATCAGCATTTCATTCATCATTGCTTTCAAGGAATGATTTTTTTTCTTCTGTTCAGCAACTCCATTTTGTTGAGGGGAATACGGCGCAGTGGGTTGATGTATGATTCTATATTGTGCACAGAATTCACCAAAAGATGTTTCATACTCACCACCTCAGTTGCTTCTTAGTGATATCAGGCACCTAAAAGGTTTCACTTGGGGTTATCCCTTCAGCATGAATCTCATGCAGAATCATGTGAACCTCTTAAAGTCCCCTATCTTGTAATCAAGAAACTGGCCCACCACAAACCTTTTGGATCTAGTATCCCTAGTCTTGTATTTCCAGTCTAAAGACTCCAACAATTCTTTGGCTGTTTTCGCTATATAGCGAGTCTGACAGGTTGTTTAGTATGTTTTTTCGGCACAGAAATCCGAATGGTTCCATGCATCAATAGTATTCCATCCTTGAACATCTCCCTCTTAACCACTATTGGGTTTAAGAGCATCTTTAGTCAAGAGCATAACTAGATTTAGTGTGGTTAATTAGAACAGCATCTTCTACTGCCACCACTTAAGGTTTGTGTGGCTCACATACTGGTTCATCACCGAATCTCCCATGTTTCTCACGAATGTGTTGATGGCTAGAGTCGATGTTGCCACACTTGGCCCCAAAATAGGCACATCTCCCATAAGCACTAAATTAACAGCTGAAGTGTCTAGTTCGACAGCTGGATTAGCACTAGGAAGCACTAGTAATTTCTATATATCAACACCAGTACATATACATCAATATGTCAAATATTGATTTATAGTGTATAAAACACTAGTTTAGCACTTTAAATATAATACATATATATTAACAAGTGCTTCTCTTGGTGTAAGATTATATAATCTTATAATCTATGTACCAAAGTAAACCCGATTGTATACAAAAGCTTCATGCTATTTAGTTTCACAATGATAGTACATCAAAAACTAAATTGTATTAATATATCATCAATATATCACATACAAATAAAACAAAACCAGTATATTTAACAATACTAGGTTTTGAGGCACATGCAAGGCATGTGCTTATATCAATATTTGAGTTTTATATATTTGGAAGTATATATATATTCTTGCAAAACAAAAAAGCAATTAAAATCTAAATATGTTAATACAACATAAAGTACAATTTCAGTTCATATCAAAGTAGAGTTTTACATCATCAAATGTACAGAATTGTAAGCTATTGTTTGAAAGCTTTTTAAACTTTCAAAAGGAGTTTTAAATTTCGACCGTAACGAGTTTTGATTCACAAAAATGCATATACCTGTGTTTTTATAATAATCCCCAATTTTATTGCCATAAATGAATGCTTAGTCACCATCAACACAAATACCCTGTACCTTCAGCAAACTTCGAAGAAGTTAACGAACTGCATATAGTCTACAGAAAGAGAAACAGCATTGCTAACTGAAAAAACGTAGCAACAATACAATCAAATTAAATATATTTTGGAACTTGATAAAATGACATGCATTCAAATCAAAACTTGAATAATCTAACCTTTAGCTGATTTGAAACCATTACGATTTAAGCAATCAATTTATATTCTATACCTGTAGTTCTAGATTATAAAAAATAAAAAATAATAAATAAATAAAAAACACCAAATATTACATAACTATCTGACATAATACATTAGAAGGTAGATTAGAAAATTAAATACACCAGAAAAAAAAAAAGATTAGAAGGCCTACCAGGACGCATGTAGTGCTTTAATAGTAGCAGATTGGTTTTAAGGGTCTGCTCCAAGCATGATAACATGACCACATGTGATCCCATCTTCTGGGTACAAATCTACAAGCTGACTAAATAAAAAAAAACCATGGCAAGGATTTCAGGACTTTCAGTAATATTTTATTTGGGAAAAACAATTAAAACCTAACATTACAAAATCAAATGAAATTGAAAGAGAATGTAAGTCATCATCCTAAGAGCTGTAAAGCCAAATCTGGCTATAATTCTCAAATCCAACAATATACCTAATGCTACTCTTTAAAAATAAATCATACACAAACTTTAACAATTCCCTACCATACGCAAGCAATATACCTAATTTTTTCCTCGTCATATACCTAATGTGGTGGGTCCTCGTCATAAAGTTGTATTTCTCCGGCTCCCAATTCTTCAACTGCCTTTGCAAGTTCATAAGCTCCAATTGGTCAACCTTCTCATCCACCACTATGATTAAAAATGCCTTTGCAAGTTCATAAGCTCCAATTGGTCGACCTTCTCATCCATCACTATGATTAAGAACAGACAAGAGAAGGTCAGTTAAGATAGTCTAATCAAGTGGTATTCAAACTACTACCTCTAAACTTCCTTTACCACTTTGACAGAGAGTACCATTTAAATATCCATGACAAGCCCCTGAAATCAAACTCATAAGAATTCGGTTCTTTCCTCGATTAGTTTGAAACCAGTTTGGATCCAAGATTATGTCAATCTAACACTAAATTCATTTACATCTGGTTCCCACAATTAATATTTGGCAACAATCAACATTCAGCAATATAATACACATACACATAAAGATTGTAATAGCTTCACAAAGATCAACCAATATAGAAACACAATCAATCTACAACAAAAGTGTTGAAATTTAAGTTTTATAATAACAAACAACCTGGTAGATGTAGTTCACAAGTAAAAGAATTTCAGTTACTAAAATTTAAGATTTATAATAACAAACCACCTGGTAGATGTAGTTCACTTGTAAAAGAATTTCAATTGTATCAAAATCCAACAATATCTAGTAGCTGTTTGCATAAATCAAAACCCAAACCTATCCATCTCAAACAACTATCAAAGCTCCTCTCTTGTTTGACTACTATCAAAGCTTACAATGAATCAAAGTTGTATTACAATCAATTCAGATGAAGAAGAAGTTAAGTCAATGGTGTCAGATTCAAATAAAAATTAATAAGAAACCCTAAAACGATAAATCAACAAAAGAAAAGGGAGAGATGAACCCCACCTGAGCTGATAGCTTCCAGTTCAACAAAATGATCCTAAAACGCAACTTTTTGCCTAGAAAACTGATAAAGAAACTAATTAGATAGCATTTACAGAGATCTATTAAAAGGCAAACAATATCTCACCCAACCAAAATCCTAAAATTGCAAAACAAACTCTTTAAAAAGAAAATAATTTTAACAATAAATCAACACAATAAAGCAATTCATTTTACATCTATACACAAGGAAAAATATAGATAGACATGAAAATGAACATCGATCAAAATTCACATCAATTAAGATTCCAAACACATTTAATAAGCACAAAAAAATGACTAAAAGACCAAACTTTACAAGCAAATCAAACAATTTTTCAATAACAGATTGAAGCAGTGTACCTGTTTATAAAATTGTAGCAATTGCAATAAAAACACAAAAATACCTGGAACAGCAAAAACAAAACCAGAGACTTGTGTTAGAGACCAAGATTGCAACATCAAATAAGAGTTAAATGAGTTCACTTTTGCAATAAAGTTTTGATCTTTATAAGCATAAAAAATAAAATAAAAAATCAGTATCAGCATCTCAAACCACCCATCAAAAATAAAATTAAAAGTTTTTGCTAAAATCTAGGGTTTTAAGACATACTCTGTACCTATTTTTGAACTAAATTCTATACACTAAGGGGTTGTTTGTTTTTTTCACTATAAGACTTACTGCCTCTTATATCTTAAATTAAGAAAAATTAGTTTGTTTATTTTTTCAACTTATATCTTATTTTAAGATATATATGTCTTTTAGAAAAAGTAAAAAACTTTTACTTTTATCTTATTCGAAAAGTGGTACAGTAGAGTATTTTAGTAAATTTCCACAAGTGTTCAAATTCATACATTTATATTTTATCCGCATATAATAAAATCCTAAAAATCAATTTTCCAAAAATTCCTAATTTTAAAGAAACTCTAAAACAACCTAATCAATTTTATATTTGTAATAAGTCATCCAAAATGGAAAAATAAATAAATAAATAAATAAAAACATATCATTGTATCTTAAATTATAAGACTTATCTATATGTCTAACAAAATAAGGCCTTATAAGACTTTAGATAAAAAAAATAAAAATAAAAATAAAATAAAATAAACAAACAGCCCCTAAAACTCTACACAGAGAAAAGAATTAGGGAAGAAGGAGAGAATCAAACTGAGAAAGAAACAAAGAAACATGGTAGTAGCCTTACCTCTTCATTCTTAAAGCTTTGAAAATCTTGTCTGGTCTAACTGAGAAGCGCTTGGGCTCTCAAATTCAGCCACTGATGCACCTATACAATAGGTAGAGTATGTGTGTGGCAATAGAGCTGGATATCCAGCCAAGCCTATACAAATACTCATCAACCACAATCTTTTTTTTTTTTTTTTAATTGAAGATAAGAACGAAGATCTTTTTCTCTCTTTTTCTCTCTTTTCCTCATCTCAATCCTATGTCTCTCTCTCTCTCTCCTAAAACCCAGATAAGAAACCCTTTACAGTTGTTGTGAATTGTGATGCATGCATGGTGACAGGTGGAATTCCACAGCTAAACTCCCCTTAAATTAATTTTTTTTTCTTTTTTAAAATTCTTCTTCCTTATCAGATAAGGCAACCGCCTGTCAAATCCCTCTTTTATTTTATTTTTTTAATTTGTTTTTTCTTTCACTTTACAAACTTCCACGGTATATATTTTATATTTAAATCATCAAGTGGCATGACAAATTACACTTATAGCCCTATATTATTTCTTATTCCTTTTGAAGTCATTAAATGCATAGAAAATTATATTTTCATCCCCCACCTCATTTTACAATATAAAATTATCATCAATCCAAATATCTTAAACTTTTCCTGGGATAAAGCCCTTTCGCAGTAAGTAAATTACTAAACAATTCATGTTTCATTACTATTACTAAGATAGACTTTCAAAGAAAATCTAAGGGATGCTATAATTAAAATCTTATTAAAACCTATCTATTAAGTAATTATATAAACTTTAAGGGTCGTACGTGTAATTATACTTTTAAAGAAATTAAAAGAAATTAAAAAAATTCAAACAAAAACAGGGGGGTGCCTATAATTCAGCCGACCAACTCCCCCTTTTTATATAGTTATAATAGATAATAGTTAATAGATATCAAACACAGGTTGTAAACCCACCGATATGAAACAATATTGAACTAATATATATACTCGTATATACATAGACTCGTTTGAACCAGATTATATAAACATATAATCTCTTTATCTATTGTTAATACAATTCTATATCCATGAAATATCAAATATTTACACAATTCGTGTGTACAACCGATATACTCTTAGAATCACAAAAATATCATATATATTATATGACAGTACCGATATCAATACCGTTGAATCAATAATTGACTCCAGATTTTAAAATTGAAATCACAATTGATTTTGAAATTAGTGTCTGTTAATAGACCCAATTTACCAAATATAAATCAAATAATTAATTTTGAAATTAGTGTCTCGAAACAGGCCTAATTTCCACAGATTAATATCAACCCAAATCTAGTGATGTTTAAGAACCAATTCTGTCGTAAAGCTAAACAGAAACTGAACCAGAAGTTTTATAAAAGAAAATAAAAACGTAAGAAGAAATTTAAAAACGAAAATTGTCTTAAGATTGTTGTTTGTATTGCTCAAAAACAATCTGGTTCGAATCTGTAAGAGACAAAAATAATAAACAGATACAGCATGTTAGGGAAATCAAGGCCCATGTTTTACATGGTGTCCTTAAGACAATTTCGCTAGCTAACATCATATGTATATATCAATTGTCTCCCAAGATGCAACGATTTAAACACCGGATGTGCAGAACACAAATCACCCTCAGCGAACTCAAATTGAATTCAAACTTACCAAGATATGAAGAACAGGGAGAAGAACAGGGAAAAGAACAATTATTTTCTTTGTAATTTTCGTGATTTCAGAATAATTGTTTCATAAGGAATATACTAGGGTTTTTAAATACAAAACCTAATCAGTAGGGTTCTTGATATGTAAATAACTTGATTATCACGTTTTTAATGATGCAAAAAGTCAATTGTGCTCCCACGGTGTGGCATTCGTGTACACA
This sequence comes from Acer campestre, assembly GCA_954870605.1. Taxonomy (NCBI): domain Eukaryota; kingdom Viridiplantae; phylum Streptophyta; class Magnoliopsida; order Sapindales; family Sapindaceae; genus Acer; species Acer campestre. The sequence goes on along the minus strand of OX940800.1, from coordinate 19,876,322 downwards.
GGATGTGCCCACACACGAGAGAGAGCCTCTATGCTACACATGTTGATAAACTACTATCAGACAATCACTTATATACCACATATAAGTGTTTTCTCTAGCCAATGTGGGATGCACAATTTTTCCTTACACTATGGGCTTACCTTGAGACTCAATTTCTCATTCACACATTAATCATTTTGTGAGTTTGAGTATACCATTTTGAAGCTCTCTCAGAGTAGAATTCAAATATACTTTGATCTTCCATTTTCATGGAATCAATCATACCTAAATAGTGCAGTGCACACTCTCAAAATGTGTGTTCATCATTGTTGACGGTGATTTTTGGATTGACTCGGTCAGCAATATTATGTTAATAAAGAACGACTAAACAAAGAAAATCAATCAACACATGCAAGATGGATTTTACGTGGAAAACCCTTGAATGGGAAAAAACCACGGTGCCCCTTGAGGGCGAGAGAAACCACTATGAATTGCTTATAGTTTACACACTCAAATCTAAATCTCTCATACAAAAGTCTGATTATTCTCTCTGATCTCGAACCCCTTCTTAACGGGTGTTAAGGTTCTATTTATATTGGTTTTTTCTAGGGTTTCCCGTGCCCATGCCGTGTTGGTAGGGGAGTCCCTATTTTGTCTTGTATAAGGAGTCTAGAGTCTACAGCTGTTTGGACTCTTCCTTGTTTGAAGAAGTTTATATTCTGTTCGGAATAGGATTTAATCCTTGAGTCTCGTATCTGATTGAACCCTCGTTTTTGTCGTGGAAATATACTTGGAATTGGATAATTGGATCACCCTTTCCAGCTGTACATCTTCGGCGAATGCCTTAGATTGGCGAGCGCATTTCGCCTCTCCGCTGGACAACGGTTGTGGCGAACACTCTTTTTCTTTGAATCGGCGAGCGTGCCTGCTGGCACTTCTTTTGACTGATTTCCTCCTGTTGACGAGTCAATGGGTGACGTGTCTATGTCTTTATTGCTTCTTTGCTGACGTGTTCTTTTATCAAATTTACACATACAACAATCATAAAATTTCCAACAATTATTTCATGGTTTCTTCAAATTTTGTAACTACTTTAACTATCGTGGTAAGTACATTGTTTAATCCTTTTCCTCCCTTCCATTGAAATTCTTTTCAAGTATGCTTGAAAAGGCTGGATGAATAATAATAATAATAATAATGAGTTTAAATATTTATGGATTAATTGCACAAACATCCCTTGACTTTAGGTGACGAGCTTGGGGTTTGGGTAAATGACTCCCAGGTCAGTGGCTCAGGTCAGTGGCTCTAATCCTACCAATGGCGAAAGCTTTAAAAAAAAAAATACCTGGTCCCAGATTAATAGATATTATCAAAAAAATAACAATGAGTTTAAATATTTATGGATTAATTGCACAAACACCCTTAACTTTTGGTGATATTGCGTGTATATTCAACTTTTCCTTTAATTACACAAACCTCCCTTAAAAAACATTGACTGACGGTTTGACTGACGGCCAACTTAACAGTCCAAGGGTAAAACTTTCCTTTTATTACATAATAATATTTAAAAACCAAAGAAGCCCCAAATAGTTTTATAATTAGAGATGTGCCCAAATAAAAACTATAGAAATAACCCTAAACGTTTACAAAATTATAAATCCTCCCCACCCCATAATCAGTTAAAAGATTGAGAGAAAACCATATATGGCCATAGTGATTATCAAACTTTCCTTAATAACCACTTTTGAAAATTTAATTGTTAATAACCACTTTTTTAAAAAAATTTCAGTGTATGTCCATCAATTACCAGAGTGCCCCTGAAATAGTTTTATTTTTAATCTCGAAGAAAACTTGAAATCATGGGTAAATTGAAATGTCCAAACTTGAAATCAGGCCTAAATTGAAATATCAAAACTTGAAATCAGGCCTAAATTGAAATACCAAAACTTGAAATCTAGACTATATTGCAATTTTCCCTTTCTTCTTCTTCCTCTTCTTCTTCCTTAAACATTAGGGTTTTTTTTTTTTTTCCTTCCCTTTTCCTGCAGATCAGCTTGCCGGCGAAGGGGGATGGATTTCGTCGCCGGCGAAGCAGCAACGGACGGCAAGGAGGCAGCGCACCGTGGCTCGTCCAGTCGTCCCCGTCGCCCACGCCTGGCCGTCGCACTAGCGACGAACCAGCTGCCACCAGCGCCCACCAGCGCCCACCATCAACGCTGCCGTGAAGCCCAGAAGGTCGCCGGCGCTCGGCGACCCTCAAAGCAAGCCGGCGAGGAGATCGGGGGAGAGAGAGAGACTTCAGGGAGAGAGAGAGCAGAAGAGAGAGAAAGAAAAAAAGAGAAAGAAGAGAGAGAGAGAGCTGATGTGGGGGTTTATATATGAGGGCTTTTTTGTAATTGCTCAAAAAAGTGGTTATAAACAAATAAAAGTTCGTTTGTGGTTAAAAAAGAATTTCCCCTAATCTTTGTGGTTATTCTGTGTAATTTCCACTAAAAGATTTGCAACACGGTTTTTTTTTTTTTTAAAAAAAAAAAGTTTAAAAAAAAATATGCATCAAATAAAATAATAATTACAAAAAGTAAAAAAATTAATAATTAAAAGCAGCAAAAAAATAATTAAAAATTAAAAACTTAAAAAGAAACAAAAAAATAATTAAAAATTAAAAAGCTTGAAGGGTCTAGACTCTAGCTAGATCTCTTTAGCAAAATTATATATATATATATATAAACAACAATAATAAATAAAAAAATTGAAAAGCTTGAAGAGATCTGGAGTTCAAGCTTTCATCAATGAAGCTTCCATCATATTAGCGCAATCAACACGAGAGAGTGATGTTGTGTGCGTAGGCTACACCAAGCCAATGTCGGCGTCGTCGGCGTCACCTACTAGTGCGGCTATCCCAACAATTCGTGTTCTGGTGTCCAAGTTGCTAGAGAAGGTTTTTGTGAGGTCGGCAGTGGCGGCACCTCTCTTCTCCATCGTAAATGCAAAGTAGTCCATTGCTACTGGAGAAGGTCCATCCGTGATGCTTTTTTTTTTTGTTTTTTTTAAGTATACATATTGCAGTTGCAAGTTCTCTGAATCTGCTTCTGATTGATTTTCCAAGGGTGGTGATCGAGTTGAATTTCGAGGTTGAGTTCGAAGGCTCCATCAGATGGAACACAGATCTTTCACCATTTTTTTTCGAATTAATTTAGTTTCTTTGTGGAATTATTTGTGCTTTTTTTTGTGTTTTAGAATTGAAAGAGATTTGGGTTTTCTAAGTTGAGATTTTGTTTTGATTGATGAAATATAGTGGTTGTTGGGTTGATGGTTGATGATGTGAGTTGAATTTGATGATTGATTATCTAAGGTTGGATGAACTTCAAATGGTGATGGTCTAGGTTGGATGATCTTCAAAATGATTCACAATTTTTTTTTTTAAAAAAAAAAATTATTCCTTTTTAATGGGTGAGATTGTCTGATCCAATTTTTTTAAAAAGAAAGTAATTCTTTTTGAAATATTTTAAAAGAAAATAATTAAGTATTAAAATTGATTTTAAAATAATAATAAAAATGATAAATAAGTCTTTCAAAAAAATGATTGAATTTTATTGTTTGTGCTGAATTTTGACCGACTGAAGATGAAGATGGTGGGTTGGTTACTTGGTTGAATTTTGATCGATTGAAGATGAATGTTTTGAGGGTTGGGGTGAATTTCTAGTTTTGTAAAGTTCTGTGGTTAATGTCTAATTATTATTTGGATAGATCTATAATTATATAAATTTTATCAAGGGTATTTATGTGTTTTCATCTTGCCCATCCAGTCAACTGATACAAATAACGTTAGTCAACGTCTTTCAGGGGAGGTTTGTGCAATTAAAGCACAAGTTAAATATATATGCAATATTACATAAACCTAAGGGATGTTTGTGCAATTAACCCAATATTTATTATCGTCAAATAAAATATTTCTTCATAAACGTTTATTATAAATTTAACTCTAATTCCATATTTCAGCTACCGCCTATAAAAATATTTATTATGTTACGAGTAAGAGCATCTCCGATGTAAATATGAATTTTTGGGTTTCTAACTAGTAATGCATCAATATATATATTGAATATAGATCCACTTTGTCAAAAAAAATAAAAATAAAAAATAAAAATTAAGAAATATATTCTCATCTCCAATTTATCTCTCTCTCTCTCTCTCTCTCTCTCTCCTATTTTAAATCAAATATATATCCATTTTTGACTAATCATTTATCTCATTCTCTCTCTTTTATTTTACAATTAAATGAGGTGTAATATTATTGGTTGGAAAAAGTTAGAAATCATTTCCATGAAAGTTTTTAAGGTTAGAAACCTAACTCCATATTCTCTAAAAAAAAAGTTTGTCACTTCACCTCTATAATCAAATTAGATAATTGCATTATAGAGGTTTTTTCTATCTAATTATCCAACTATCCTATTTGGCACTGACACTCAATTTTTTCTAAATGTATGATAGCATTGGAGATGCTCTTATCCTAGCGAGGAAGAGAAAACAGATGTAGAGCAGGGGTTTAATAGTTTAAGGAGCTTATCTCAAAATCAAATAAGTGAATTGACATAAACAACACTTATTTGAGAAATATAATAAATGATCATTATCATTTCATTCCAATATCGTTTTATCATAATCTCGAAGCATAAGAGAGAAATATAAAAGCTTATATACTCATTAGAATTATTTTATATATATATATATATATTAAAAATGATTCTTAGAAACAAATCAAACTTCCAACTCCAATAACAAATAAATCAAACTCAAATTGGGTCTCTACCCATCATCATTTGGCTGACAATAATTTCATTTCATTACAACAAATAAATCAAACTTCAATAGCAACCACATCATGAATGAAAATGTATCCAAAACCGATTCCTACATTCGTGCCATGATTAATGGCACCTTTACACAACCTCTATGCTTGCTGCTTGTATTTGGAAATACGACGCTTCCCTTCATGATGAATATCTCTCTATCGGCCGCGACTCTGATTTACATCTAATGCCTATGAATGGGAAATGGATAAAGTATCTACAAACAAATTAACCAAATGGAAAAATATCTCGAATCCTTATTTCCTTTTCTACAGAAACACTAAAAAAAACCTCTTTTAAATTTTAAAATTTTATACCTGTGCTAATTTTATATAGACCAAAAATAACTTCATTTCACGCATTCTAATCATTTTCCTAAGAACAAAAAATAAAATAAAAAGATAATCCGGTGACAAAATCTTCAATGAACTTTAAATTGTAGCTTAAATTCAACAAATATCCACATTCTCATTCCTCTAGCATTCTAAATACCCTAGTTCTTTCTTGATACTCATTCTGACTGTAAACATATAATTCAAGCTATTTCTCAAATCACAAGCAACACAAACTCATGGTCAAAGAGCCAAAATAGCAGTCAATTAAAAGTATTACGGTCAAATGATCAGCTCAATAAGTAAGCCAATTCTAAAGAAAAAAATAAATAAATAAATAAATAATTCTACAAAATACTATTTTTTTTTCCCCAATAATAGTTATTGACACTTAATATATATATATATATTGATATATTCAGAATCAGAAAACAAACAAACAAGAAGAACAGCAGAAATAACACACAAAAAAAGGCAAAAAATGTAGGGAAAAATACGTACACGCAGCGGAAACGAGACTAAAATAGAGTTTAGTATGTTTTAAAAAAATTTCCATATTGAACCTTAACCCTTTAATTAATTAATCATACATACGAAAAGATGAAATACCTTTGTCGCGTGATCAGATTGACTAACGTCGATGGTAATCCGCAAGATCTTCCAAAACTGATCACGAACGTGAATCACCTAGGAGCGTGATCTCCCTTCTTTGAATTGTGAACTTGAGAATGGACAAACAAACACTTTTTCTGAATCTGTTAGTCACTATAATCTCCAAAAGGTTGCTAAGAATGTTCCGGTCACTTTTGAATTCACAATCGTAAGATTGAAATTCGCGTGAACTTAATTCGAAAGTGTGTACAAGATCTCTTGATGTTAAGATCACTAGTACACTATCAAAGCAAAAACAATTCTTCTCTCACAAACCCTCTTGGCCGAATTCTCACTAGTATTAGAGTAGGATTTTTTTTTTTTCTCTTTAGCAAAAGAAAATAAATTCTTCAAAAGAAATTTCTAGGGTTGGCCGAAAATTCGGTCACTATATATAAATTCTCACTATACATATATAGTGACCGAATTTTTTGCCCTAGATAATTTAGGGTGGCCGAAATCTAACCCTAGTTAATTTAGGGTTGCCGAATTCTTACCTTGTCCAACAAGGTGATCACTGTTAGTTTTGGCTTGTATTCTCAAATGAACTAATGTGAACCAAACAAAGACTCAACTGATGTGGAGCTTCCTGGAGACGTGGGATACGTTTGGAAGATGGAATGGTGTAGTTTGAGGGAGGTTGAAGATCATGAAGAACTGAATGAGAATTTGTTTCAACGTATAGATCGCGGTTTTCTGAGCGATATAATTTAAGGTGACTTGTAACGGTTTAGGAAACGGGTGTACAACCGTGACCCGAATCGTAGTCAATCATAAGCATACGTGAAACGGGAAATCTTCAGCGGAAAAGGAAGTAGTTTGTTTCTAGAAGTTCTTGTGTTTGAAGGAAAAAGGATTTACTCCCTACAAGAAGATTTGTCATAAAAGGAAATAGTATTTATGTGAAACAAGTAAGTCTTGTATGTTTAGGAGTAGGATTTCCTTTTATCTTAAACTCCCTGTAACTAGTATAAATAGTCCTATTATTTATGTTTAAGGCTGTGGAGCAAAAAGAACACCATGTAAACATCAGAGAGTGTGAGTGAGATCCGGGGAGACCCAAGGGAATATCCGAGGAGGGATCCAAGGGAATATCGGTGGATCTAGTTAGAGATCCGTGGGTGATATTTAGGGGAGACCTAGGGGATATTGTGGGGTTCTTGGTGAGGATCTTGTGAGTGGAGTTTGGGTTAGGTGTGAGAGAGAATCCTGGAGTATATGGTTGTAACAATTTATCATATAATGGAACTTTCTCTGTCGTCCTGACGGCCCGTGGTTTTTTACCCGTTTTGGGTTTTCCACGTATATCTTGTGTTGTGATTGTTTTTATTCTCTCTCATCTATTTTTCTGCTTATTGAAGTTATTATTTGCTATGAGTTATGGGCGTATATTAGGCACGGCGATTCCGCGTTCATCGGGTTTATTATTTTATAGGATTATCCCCAACAATTGGTATCAGAGCCATATGGTTTGGCGATAGAGGTGACAAGTCTTTACGGGAGATCGTATGGAGGACTTGGTGGCATTGGGATAATGATGATCATGATTGCCTAGTATGGTTTAGCAAAGGAGATGCGTCTTGAAGGCGGTATTTAAACTCGGTAGGGTTTGATGAAAGGAAGAATTTGATGGAGGAGAAGTTTGGCTTGTGGTGACAGGTACAAGTCATGGAGATTCAATCTGGGTTACACAAGGAGCTGATTGACTATCAAAAAAAAAAAAAAAAAACTCCTGACTACTTAAAAAAAAAAAAAAAAAAAAAATCTCTCTGTGGTATGATGTGGGGCTTATCCGGCAGAGCACTCCCAGTTTCTAGTAGCAGTCTTTCACCGGGTATGTGATGTAAGGACGGAAGGTCTTTCACAGGGTTGGGTGATGTAAGGACATGTTTATCTTTTTGGCAGTTTTCCCCACTCGCCATGGAAGAGGATATGTTGCTACTAGTGGTCCATAATTGTACACAAGGCATTGGTCAGAAAGTGATGCAAGGTGTATGGTGGACAAAGATGTCGATGGCTGACGAACTCCCTGGAAATCTGACTTGAGGAGTTGCACCACAATTTCAGCAGGTTATTTCGACATGGTGCCGGAACAAAGAACACAAAGAAAAAAAAAAATTGTGTGAAGAAAAATCTTAGGATGGTTCGTTCCTAAGTGGTTGTACCTTGTGGTGGGGTATGGTGATTCTCGGTGATGAGAATTGTGGCTGTGGACAAGTTTTGAGAATTCTAGCCAAAGGGGAGAATTGTTTAGTTTTGGCTTTTATTCTCAAATGAACTAATGTGAACCAAACAAAGACTCAACTGATGTGGAGCTTCCTGGAGACGTGGGATACGTTTGGAAGATGGAATGGTGTAGTTTGAGGGAGGTTGAAGATCATGAAGAACTGAATGAGAATTTGTTTCAACGTATAGATCGCGGTTTTCTGAGCGATATAATTTAAGGTGACTTGTAACGGTTTAGGAAACGGGTGTACAACCGTGACCCGAATCGTAGTCAATCATAAGCATACGTGAAACGGGAAATCTTCAACGGAAAAGGAAGTAGTTTGTTTCTAGAAGTTCTCGTGTTTGAAGGAAAAAGGATTTACTCCCTACAAGAAGATTTGTCATAAAAGGAAATAGTATTTATGTGAAACAAGTAAGTCTTGTATGTTTAGGAGTAGGATTTCCTTTTATCTTAAACTCCCTGTAACTAGTATAAATAGTCCTATTATTTATGTTTAAGGCTGTGGAGCAAAAAGAACACCATGTAAACATCAGAGAGTGTGAGTGAGATCCGGGGAGACCCAAGGGAATATCCGAGGAGGGATCCAAGGGAATATCGGTGGATCTAGTTAGAGATCCGTGGGTGATATTTAGGGGAGACCTAGGGGATATTGTGGGGTTCTTGGTGAGGATCTTGTGAGTGGAGTTTGGGTTAGGTGTGAGAGAGAATCCTGGAGTATATGGTTGTAACAATTTATCATATAATGGAACTTTCTCTGTCGTCCTGACGGCCCGTGGTTTTTTACCCGTTTTGGGTTTTCCACGTATATCTTGTGTTGTGATTGTTTTTATTCTCTCTCACCTATTTTTCTGCTTATTGAAGTTATTATTTGCTATGAGTTATGGGCGTATATTAGGCACGGCGATTCCGCGTTCATCGAGTTTATTATTTTATAGGATTATCCCCAACAATTGGTATCAGAGCCATATGGTTTGGCGATAGAGGTGACAAGTCTTTACGGGAGATCGTATGGAGGACTTGGTGGCATTGGGATAATGATGATCATGGTTGCCTAGTATGGTTTAGTAAAGGAGATGCGTCTTGAAGGCGGTATTTAAACTCGGTAGGGTTTGATGAAAGGAAGAATTTGATGGAGGAGAAGTTTGGCTTGTGGTGACAGGTACAAGTCATGGAGATTCAATCTGGGTTACACAAGGAGCTGATTGACTATCAAAAAAAAAAAAAAAAAAAAACTCCTGACTACTTAAAAAAAAAAAAAAAAAAATCTCTCTGTGGTATGATGTGGGGCTTATCCGGCAGAGCACTCCCAGTTTCTAGTAGCAGTCTTTCACCAGGTATGTGATGTAAGGACGGAAGGTCTTTCACAGGGTTGGGTGATGTAAGGACATGTTTATCTTTTTGGCAGTTTTCCCCACTGGCCATGGAAGAGGATATGTTGCTACTAGTGGTCCATAATTGTACACAAGGCATTGGTCAGAAAGTGATGCAAGGTGTATGGTGGACAAAGATGTCGATGGCTGACGAACTCCCTGGAAATCTGACTTGAGGAGTTGCACCACAATTTCAGCAGGTTATTTCGACATGGTGCCGGAACAAAGAACACAAAGAAAAAAAAAAAATTGTGTGAAGAAAAATCTTAGGATGGTTCGTTCCTAAGTGGTTGTACCTTGTGGTGGGGTATGGTGATTCTCGGTGATGAGAATTGTGGCTGTGGACAAGTTTTGAGAATTCTAGCCAAAGGGGAGAATTGTTAGTTTTGGCTTGTATTCTCAAATGAACTAATGTGAACCAATCAAAGACTCAACTGATGTGGAGCTTCCTGGAGACGTGGGATACGTTTGGAAGATGGAATGGTGTAGTTTGAGGGAGGTTGAAGATCATGAAGAACTGAATGAGAATTTGTTTCAACGTATAGATCGCGGTTTTCTGAGCGATATAATTTAAGGTGACTTGTAACGGTTTAGGAAACGGGTGTACAACCGTGACCCGAATCGTAGTCAATCATAAGCATACGTGAAACGGGAAATCTTCAGCGGAAAAGGAAGTAGTTTGTTTCTAGAAGTTCTCGTGTTTGAAGGAAAAAGGATTTACTCCCTACAAGAAGATTTGTCATAAAAGGAAATAGTATTTATGTGAAACAAGTAAGTCTTGTATGTTTAGGAGTAGGATTTCCTTTTATCTTAAACTCCCTGTAACTAGTATAAATAGTCCTATTATTTATGTTTAAGGCTGTGGAGCAAAAAGAACACCATGTAAACATCAGAGAGTGTGAGTGAGATCCGGGGAGACCCAAGGGAATATCCGAGGAGGGATCCAAGGGAATATCGGTGGATCTAGTTAGAGATCTGTGGGTGATATTTAGGGGAGACCTAGGGGATATTGTGGGGTTCTTGGTGAGGATCTTGTGAGTGGAGTTTGGGTTAGGTGTGAGAGAGAATCCTGGAGTATATGGTTGTAACAATTTATCATATAATGGAACTTTCTCTGTCGTCCTGACGGTCCGTGGTTTTTTACCCGTTTTGGGTTTTCCACGTATATCTTGTGTTGTGATTGTTTTTATTCTCTCTCATCTATTTTTCTGCTTATTGAAGTTATTATTTGCTATGAGTTATGGGCGTATACTAGGCACGGCGATTCCGCGTTCATCGGGTTTATTATTTTATAGGATTATCCCCAACAATCACCAAAGTCCTTTTCCAAATAGGATACAAAGACTTCTTAGAATTCAAACCCTAATCCAACTCTTTAGTGTATTTGTGACTATATAAAAGACTTCCTAATTTAACTAAACAAATAAAGTCTTTTATATTTATTATAATACTAATAGTAGTATACTACTAGGAAACATATTTCCTAATCAGAAAAAGATTTGATTTTTAATTAAATAATTAATTAACATATTAATTAATTTCCATTTAATTAACTAATAAAATAAAACAATATAATGGGCTAAAATTAGCCATTGCCGCCCATGACTAGAACTTGGGCCTACATATTGTTTTCTTATTTTATTTAATCCATTTGGACTTTAATAAAAAACCCACATGTGAACTAGACTCATTCTTACTAAAAGAAATAAGCCCACATGTCTTTCATTGATATATTAATATAATTAAACAGTCCATTAAATAAATAATGTGCAAATTATATTCTTAATATATTAAATACAATTATAAATGGACCCACAAATAGTCTGGTAGAATATATCAAGTGATTCATGCAACTCCGTGCGGATTGGGGATCTTGGCGGGCCTATCTAAATTTAAGCTCCAATAGACATAACCTAATCACAATCAACAAATGATTCACTTATGTTCAATCTATTAATTTTAATTCATTCCACTAAAGAACTAAAATTGCACTCTTAAATAAAGATGGAATAAGTTAACGATACTCATTCATACCCTAGACAATCATATGGGAGATAGTGAATCCTCGTGAAGAATATCAGTAATCGCCAAGAGCTCATCGACCGCTTATAGCTCTCCAAGTTACCATATTTACTCATATGACCACACTTTGAACTTGGATATATATTATGACTTGTCCAGAAGTCATCTTTCAATATACACTATTGAAAACTTAACTTTAAGATTTCATATCCAAAACCATAAAGCATCCATATGATGATATTCTACTCACATTTAATAAATGGAGCCACGATGTCCATATCTATAAATGAAGTCCTCTATCGATTAACAAATGAATACCACCAAACTATCGAGGATAGATTATGCTATATAATCGTACTCATTTATAGCTCAAATGATAACACTTGCAACCATAAGTCCATCATTTATCTCATGATTAAGATAGACTCTCTAATTGTCTTGATAATGAAAAGACTTTTATCTATTGACAGTTCTAGAAAAAGTATTTCATTGTGATCATGTTCAATGCACTCAGTGCACTAGATTCTTTTACTGGAAGACCCTTCAATGATTTTAGACTCATCATAACACATGTGATCCCACTCAAATGCTAGGAAAAGAATTCTACAACTTTAACAAGATAAAGATGCCCAACCTTTAACTTAAGTTGTGAACGTTATTCAAAACTAACTAAAGAATTGTGTCTACATCGTACATATCCAGATGTACGAATAATTCTTCTTTTCTCATAGTCTTTTGACCTTATGATTATTTATTTTGACAATTATAATAATAAATGCTATATAAGATTTTGTTAACAAACAGAAATCACTTTATTAATATGAAAAGATTGTCAAGTACAACATTACACTCTTGCTATTGAGCATAATCCTAACAAAAAGCCCCCCTAAACTACATTACTCAGGCATGTTTGCCTCCACCTCCTTCCTAATGCACTCTGGAAAATCTTCCATCCAGTAGGCATTTTCATCAATCCTAAGCGCCTTCTCAACTAAACCTTTGGCCACTTTTTTGGCACCTTTACTGATAACACAGACAGTTGCCCCTTCCTCTTTGTCAATCAAACACTTAATTTTAGAGACAATTGACTGAATTCCGACTCTATCTTGATCCATTTCACAATTGTGGCTTCATCTGATTCTATCTTCTTCAGCCTTAGGCCACAGTCATTACCAAATTGGATACATCTTAGGATTGCCATCAACTTAGCCATTTTAATATTAAACATTCCTTCGAAAAACATGGAATTCACAGCAAGCACATTCCCCTCAGGATTCCTAATAATCAAGCCAATACCCACTATTCCATTCCCCTGATCAATCAACGCATCACAATTAGCCTTATAATCGTCGTTGTCAGGCGGGATCCACCTGCAGCTCTTGATGTTATTAAGAACCACCTCTCTTATCACATCAGGATTAGTATTCCTAAACTCCTGCAAAAAATCAATACTCCAACTGACCACCTCTGCCATATTGTACTTTTTAGCTTCGTGGAAAGAAGAGTTGCGGCAAAACCAAATTCGCCAAACCATAACACAAAAAAGCTCACTTTCTTTCACATTAACAGGGGAGAAGCAATCACAAATTAGATCAAAGAAGTTATTGTACTCACCTCTAAGCACCATTTTACTACTATACCATTCATCTCCTTTTTAACTTGCTGCAATTCAAGAGGGCATGTAAAGTGGTATCTGATGATCTCTTGCAAGCCTCACAACCACCATCTGTGCTGACACCCCGACGGCCAATATTTATCTTCGTTGGAATCCAATCTTGATAAGCCTTCCATATGAATATCTTCAATTTCATAGGAATTTTTACTCGCCAAAATGTGTTCCACCACGAATTCAGAGGGCGAGACTAATTGAACTATCCAGCCTACGACCAAGCCAATTACCACTCTTGACTGTGTACTGACCATTTTCATTGTAATGCCACAAAAGGTTATCTCTCCTATCACCACTCACCATGAGAATCTTAAGATTCATGCTTGTATCCTCCGCTATAAAAGTCTGTTTTATCTTCTAGACGTCCCATTCACCTGAAGCAGAAATGAGATTCTGAACTTTCGCATTCTTATCTAGTTCAAGAGGTGAAATTATCTTAAAAGTCGTCGGTTTTGGGATCCATTTGTCCTTATAAATACTAATATCTTTCCCATCACACACTCTCCATCTCACACCAGCATCAAGAATCTCTTTCCCCCAAATAAGGCTATTCCAAACATATGACCCATTAGATTTCTTATCGGCTTCCATAAGACTACCATTCTTGAAATAACAGCCCTTCAAAACCCTTCCAACTAATGAATCTGGATTCTTAAGAAGCTTCCAACACTGGTTGGCTAAGAAAGCTTTATTAGACATCTCAAGATCGTGAAAACCCAAACCACCCTCACATTTAGCCTTACAGAGATTCAACCATGTACACTAATGGATTTTCCTTTCCTTCTCATTACCACCCCACCAAAAAGAGCACATAGCCTGTGAATTTCATTTATAAAGGCTTTTGGTAATCGAAAAATACTCATAGCATACGACAGAGAAGCTTGAATAATAGCTTTGACAAGGATCTCCTTGCCGGCAACTGAAAGCATTTTTTCACCCCATCCCTTAATCTTCCCCCAAACTCGATCCATAATGTTGGCGAAAACTTTCCGTTTGCTTCTACCAGTAAAGCAGGGGAGACCGAGATGTTTCTCGTGACATTCCACAAGCTTGATTCCGACCTTAGCAGCTAGCAATTGTCCCTCCCTATTCGAAAAGGACGGACTAATACACATGGTAGACTTATCTAGGTTAATGACTTGACCCGACGCCTTCCCATATTCTACCAAAATTATCTTGATCGCATTACAATTTGACTCGTTGGCCTTAGTAAAGAGCAGGCTAACATCGGCGAAAAATAATTGACAAATGATCGGACCTCTTCTGCTGCAACTGAACCCCAAAATAGCTCCTCTCACTAGATCTTTCTGAATAAGACTAGTTAAGCCTTCAACACAAATTAAGAAAAGAAAAAGCAAGAGTGGATCTCCTTATCTAAGCCCTCTCGAAGGTGTAATATCTCCACTCATCTCACCATTATTCAGAACTGAGTAGGTAATGAAGGAAATGCATCTCATAATCAAATCAATCCATCTCGGAGAAAAGCCTAATTTTCCCATCATCTCTTCTAGATATGTCCATTTGACTCTGTCATAGGCTTTTGACATGTCAAGTTTGATGGCCATGGAACCCCTTTTCCTCCTCCTTCTTTTCAACCTATACAAGCATTCAAAGCCGACTATAGTATTATCATAAATCCAACGGCCTGGAATGAAAGCACATTGATTTTCTGAAATAACTTATCCTATAGCAAGTCTAAATCTTCCGGTGATTGCTTTGGATATAATCTTGTAAACGACATTGTATAAACTGATAGGTCTGAAGTCCGCCATAGTTTCCGGATTACTGGTTTTCAAGATAAGAGAAATGATAGTATTATTCATACCTTTAGACAAGCTTCAATTATGCTTGGACCAATCAACACCCAGTATTTCTGATAAAAAATTATAGGTAGTCTGTCACTGCCGGGGGCCTTAGTCGAATGCATCTCAAACACAGCTTTTCTCATTTCCTCCCCTTAGACATTTGCGTCCAAAAGCCTCACTGTGTTGCTATCTAGTCTAATATTAACATCACTGATAATTTTCCTTAGATCATCCACCGTAGGCCTTCTTAAACAAAACAGCTTCTTGAAATAATCACTTGCAATAAACTCCAAATCCTCCTTCGAATCCTTCCAGACACCTCTCTCATCAAAAAGCTTATTGATTTTGTTCCTTGCCTTTCTAGCAGAAGCTTTCGAATGAAAGAACCGTGTATTACAGTCTCCTTTCTTCAGCCACTCAACCTTAGCTATTTGCCTCCAATATCTCTCCTCAGTCTCCAGGACTTCATCCAGTTGGCTCTCAAGAACTTTGATATCTCTCCACGGTCCAGGCACATTAGTATTACATGCATTCCTTAAGGCGTCTTTCCTATTTTGGAGATCTTGATGATGTTCCGTTTTTCTCCTAATATTCCACGAATTCAGCATTCTCCCACACCACTCTATTTTAATTAAAACATTCTCAAAGCCAATCCTACTCGGGTCTTTCCAGGCATCTTCAATAATATCCTTACACTCCTTGTCTTCAATCCAACATTCTTCTAAATAGAATCTCCTACCCTTCTTTCTCATAAAAGACTTCTTCGGAACATCCAAAACCAAAGGTCTGTGACCATAGCCCCAAAACTCAAGATATCTCACAACAAACTGAGGAAATAATCTTCTCTAGTTTCTGTTACATAACCCTCTGTCTAGTCTTTCCATAACCAGCCCTTCTCCCTCTCATTTGTTACTCCAAGTGAACAGGGCCCCACATAGCCCATATCCTCCAGGTTACACTCATCAATTGTTTCCCTAAAATCAGTCATGGCCTTCTAATTTTTTTTTTAATCCTCCAAACTTTTCCTCATCTCTCATGATTTTGTTGAAATCCCCCATACACACTTAATGAAGAGAAGACATACCCACTAAACATCTTAACAAAGTCCACGAATGCTTCCTCTGACTCTGTTCCAACTGACCGTAGAAACCCATAAATCTCCAATTTTCCACCCTGCTCAGTGACTTTCACATCAATGTGCTCTTGAGAGTACGTCAGAAGGTCTACTATCATACTATCATTCCAAAACAGACACAAACCACCCGCTTTCCTAATGCTATTCACCACCAGTTTCCCATAAAAACCAAGCTTAATCCTCCAATTTTCTAGCTTCACATGATTACATTTTGTTTCCACTAAGAACATAAGAACCGGGTTCACCTCCTGTTTGAAGGAACACATGATATTGAACACACATGAGCTTCCTAACTCACGCACATTCCATACAAACATCTTTATTGAGTTCAGATGGCCAATTGAAACTGATTGCCCAATATTTCTAAGTTGGAACCTTCCTCTACCTCCGATGAAACCTTCTTAAGAGTAACACTACTGGCACTGTCTGAGACCTCTGAATCCGATACCTTGTGAACCTCATCATCTACTTCATTCTTCTCTTCTAAGTTCTTATTGTTTGAAATCTCTACCTCTTCCTCTATGTTGCGAACCAAAAGATGTAAAATCCTAACTTTTTTTGCACTCTAAGACACTTCGCTCAATTGAATCTCTAGACATCAATCAACACCACAAAACAATACAACAACATATAAAAACATTAATTCAAGCTTATTAAAAAACCCAATAACACAAACTCATGTTATAGAATCTAAGGAAAAAGCCTAGTAGACGGTAAAATGAGATGATAGAATTCGAAGTGGCAAGGCTTTAATATGGCATTCCAAAAAATACCTTTTCTGCCAAATATATTAATCTACAAATCTGCTGCTCTTGCTATCGCCTTATAATTGACCTTATCCACTCCACGCACACCAACACCCTCTTCCCCATCAGATCTAAAAACGACTCTTTGGAAACCAAAACCAAAACAAGTAGCAAATAGTAAAAGCAAAGTGAGATGAGAAGCAATGACTGTTAGTGATGAAATCACAAAAATGGTAGTCAAAATGAGATGAAAAATCTAAGCAAAAATAGAGGTTAAAGTAGGGATGACAAAAATCCCCATGGTATGGGGCTGCATTGGGACTCAATCCATTTGGGGCAGGTTTGGTACAAGTTAATTGGGGTATAGGGTGGGGATGATATTTGATTTTAAAACCTAATTAATTTTGGGATAGAGAATGATATTTTGGTCCCTGCCCCATTTCGTCCCATTTTAATTTTGACATGGCACTCATACATCCGCCATTCTTAATTGTAGCCACCATTTAAAGGATCTTGCTCTTTCAATCAATGCATGACTAATACTATGTATATTTAAACCAATGCATGATGTACCTTTAACCAATGCATGACTCACACCCCAAAATGTTCTTAGACAAGTTTCAATAGTTAAACTTTCAATTTCATTTTCATTGAAAAAGAACGGTGTAATATTCATATGTTTGGTAATTTAGTTTGTGATAAAATTACTATGAATTAGAGTTTATTTTTTTTAACTAATTTTTTTCTTCAATCATTTAATATTTTTAAATGCTGATTGACATTTGTGATTGTGACTTATAATATAAAGTGTATAATTATAAATATTGTCTTAATTAAACGGAGCATGGCAAGGTGGGGCAGGTACCAGGAACCCTCTCTCCAAATGTGGATTCCTCGTCCCTGCCCCAAGTGGGGAATAGGGCAAGGATGGGAATCCTAATTATATTTGGATTTGGGGAATGGGGATGGCATCCCCACCCCGTATCCACCCCATTGACATCCCTAGGTCAAAGACAGAAGAGGATATTTTCTATAGAGAGTGACTAGTTAAATGGCACAATGGATTTTTTTCCCTTTTTCCAATTACATATTTACTCACAATTAATGTTGTTCATTAAATGGATCCAACGAACAACATGTTTTACTATTTATCCCTGCATATGTAGAGATTTTTTTAATCCCTACACAATAGCCAAACCCTAATTGATTATAATTTTTTTTTTTAAAAGCTAACCCGGGTCAGTCCTCTCTACCATCTGCCCCTGCACGTGATGTACAACAAAATGAGATCATTTATGATGGAAGATATAAGGATACATCGATTACAGCAATTGCATTAATTTTCCTATAACGATCTTAAAATCAAATCAAATGTAAAACATATTTTGGTAGACCATGGAAAAAGTTTGTCCAGACTATTATCATGGAATCCTGCTTTGATGGATTCATCGATTCAGAAGGTTGGACTAAGGGTCAGTTTGATATTGCTTTTAAGAAGTTAAAATTAGCTTATTTTATAATTTTGACATAAAATAATGTTTGGTAAAACTTCCAAAAGTGATTAATTCATAATCTGGCAAGTTTTGACAGTGATTTTGAGAAGTTGGTGGGGGGTTACTTTTTTGAAAGTGATTATGAAATAATCTATTTCAGCATTTAATGAATATTTTAAAATATCATTATTATCCTCATGAAATCAAATTAAAATAATTTATATACAGTATTTCATCTTAAAATTAAAGATTCTAATTAAATATTGATTTGATTTATAAAACCTTTTAAAAATATTTTTATTATTATTATGGATTTTTTTTTTCTAATTTAAATATTCTACTTAAATATTGATTTAATATATATACTTAATGAAAAAAAAAATAAGATTCTAAAATCATGTCTATTTTAATCATTGTAATTAATTTCAACACTTTTAAAATAAAATTACCAAACATACATATACTGCTTTTGAGCTATACAGTGGTTTTAAAAGTATAATTAAACAAGCATTTGTTTATTAACTTTACAGCTGATTATTCCTTCAGCATAGCTAACAGTAATTATTGTAAAAATTACAGTAATACCAAACTGACCCTAAATTTGATAATATGTCTGAAATTACGAAATTGTTTTATGCTGAATATGAGAATTTTGGAACAGGATGGTGGTAGCGTCAAATGGCCTCGATACTATATATTGAACTACCCCATTGGTGTTCAAAATTTTATCAAAGGTAGTGAAAGGCTTCCAAAATTAGAAGTGCTTTATATTATTGGTCTCATTGGATATATAACATTTTGGAAAAAACAAAATTACGTGTGTATCTTTTACTTTCTATAATAAAAGTTAGCTAAATGTTATTTAACTATCTTAACATTTTTTAAAGAGCAATACTATACAACTTAAATAATTAACTTAAATTTTAACCTAAATGATGTGGTAAGTGAATTGTCATCAACACACACAATATGAGATGATGTGGTTAATGAAAAAATCACTTGCCACATCATTTGGATTGAAATTTAGGCTAAATTTTTAGGTGGTCTAACATTAGTGTTTTTAAATGATGTAGTTTATTTTAGTAACATCGTATAATTACAAGTCATAAATGAAAATCAAAATATGAAATAATTATAAATGTTAAATACTTAAAGTGTCAATAATCTCTTCATAGCACTCCAAACTTTGCGGCTATTAAAAAATGTAGATGAAACAACCACAAAAGGCTCGAACCGAACTGGTTATTATTTTCAGATGTATTTCAGTGATGTTTTAGAAAATTTCAAACGGCTGGTCCACAAATGCATCATCAACACCGCTGTGCCGTATGACGAACAAGATATGGCACTAAGAATGGTTGGAAGTTATTCTGCGTGATATAGCCTATAGGTGCTCTATAGAGGGTAGACATGTAAATTGGGTCAGACTAACCCAGGCATAGCCCGATCCAGCACGATTCTGCATATTTAAGACTGGCACGGCACGACCGGACCCTTGTTGGGTCGTGCCAAACCACAACTCTCTTCATATAGCATGCTAAAATTTCTGTGATGTTTTAGAAAATTTAGATAAAAACAAATTACTAGTTACATATCTAAGGTTTGATGATTTACATTCAGAAATAACTTTATCAAAAAGTAACACTGACATCCCTTACCGTTAGTGTTTGACCAAGATTTAAAGTGTCAGCTTCAACACTTTGAAGGGTAAATCGTCATTTTGCCCACAATTATTTAAAAAAAAAAATATATATATATATTTAAAAAAGAAATAGATCTTCACTATCCATCTCTGAGATAAATTGTACAAATGGAGATTAATTTTTTAAAAAAAAAAATTAGAAGAAAAAAAGTCGATATATATTTTTTTAAACAGATAGCTAGATCTCCACCATCCATCTCTGAGATGGATGGTGGAGATCATATTATAAAGAAAAATAAAAATAAAAATAAATGATCCTCAAATTGGTAGCTAGTGAATTTAAAACATCTTAGTATCAATTATTCAGTTATAGATAAAATTGCATAGAGTGTAAATTACCAAACCTCAAGTAGAGTAGCCAATAATTTATTCTTTAAATAAATTGAAGATGAAAATTAGGGATGGCAATTTCACGTTTTAACCCAAACCTGCAAGTGCCAAATCGAACTCGAACCGCATGGGTCGGATCTTGGTCTCAATATTCGGGTTGCAAGTAGAGTAGTCAATAATTTTTTCTTTAAATAAATTGAAGATGAAAATTAGGGATGACAATTTCACCTAAACCACAAGGGTTGGGTATGGGTCTCAATATTCGGATCACGGGTCAGGTCTGGGCACAAACCAAGCTACCCGCATCGAGTTCGAGTAAGGAAAAAAAACCAAACCTGAACCCATGGACCCAAATAGGTTAAAAGCCCAAATTTGAT
The DNA here is from genome assembly GCA_954870605.1 of Acer campestre. Taxonomy (NCBI): domain Eukaryota; kingdom Viridiplantae; phylum Streptophyta; class Magnoliopsida; order Sapindales; family Sapindaceae; genus Acer; species Acer campestre. The sequence goes on along the minus strand of OX940800.1, from coordinate 19,855,631 downwards.
TCATCTTTGGTTGAGTATATAATTATTTACCTATGCCACTACAAATTTTCAACTCAGGTCTTTACCCTTTTTTTCTCTCTAGTAGGGAAAAGGTATGAAAGGAGGTTTTTTGTCCTTTTGGTAGTCTCTTCTGAATTTCAGAAGGAGTGGTTCTGTTTTGTGGTTTAGCTTTTCTCCTCATTTTTGTTAGTGGGGCTGGGGTTTCTCAAGGATGGATGCGGCGGAAGTTGCGAAGCTCTGTGAGAACCTCTCCATAGCCAATGAAGATGGGGCCATTCACGAGATTGCAGAAGACGCTCAACAAGAGGGTTTTGATGATATGTACCACTGTTTAGTATGGAAGGTTCTTTCAGGTAAAAGGGTTAACATAGATGCTTTTATTGGGCTAATCAAGCAGCTGTAGAACTCGATCTATAAAGTCGATATCAAATCGATAAGAGAAAATATCTTCATATTCTATTTCAGGAGTCAGGATGACCGGAATCGTATATGTCTGAGGGGACCTTGGCATTTTGACAAATGGTTGATTGCTCTAGAAAAACCAAAGGGCACCGGTGACATCTCCAAGTTTAGGGTTCAACGGAGTGGAGATATGGGTTCAGATCCACAACATCCTCATCATGTGTATGAATAGGAAGACGGCCAAATGGTGGAGCAGATTGGTGTGGTGGTAATGGAAATCCCGACAGATTCCAAGGAATGTTGGGGCAAGTTTATAAGGGTTAAGGTCCATATTGACATTTCTAGACCCCTTAAATGGTGGCTACGACTTAAACTGGATAAGTCGGAGTACATTGTGGTGGTCACCTTGAAGTATGAAAGACTCCCGGAGTTCTATTTTGGGTGTGTGAAGATTGGCCATGGCCTCCGGGAATGTACGGATGACAGGGCAATAACTGAGGCGTTGGAGGGATCGGTGACCAAATATGGGGTGTGGATAAGGGCCACAATGTCTAAAAGGCAAAAACCCTGGTATCACTCTTAGGAAAATAAGGATTCATCTAAGAAGGGTAGATCAATAGAGGGATCTCTCAATGCCCTCAGGAACTCATTGTTAAGTTCAAAGGCCATATCTATGTCCAGCAAGAGGGATTTTCCGACAAGAGAGGTGGTGGCAGCTAGCTCGAGGGCAGGATCAAAGGGTCTAGAACAAATAAGGCCACATATTGATGATGGGCTGGTGCAGATAGAGGCTAGGCCTGAGAAACGGGATTCTATGAGTGTTGACGAGCCCAATCAGGGCTCTAGTGGGAGTATCGCCAACAGGGGTGCTAAAGGTAAATAAGTTTCCATTGGGCCAACCTAATTAGTTCCTATCGAAAAAGAGCCCAACACCTTTCCAAATGAGAAATTGGGCTATGAAGGGGATATGGATATGATAGGGGTTGGGACATCTTCTGATAATTAGGACCAGCGTGCAACTACTGATACTCCAAAAAAAAAAAGATCAACAGAAAATGGAAGAGAACAGTTAGGGAAGGTCAGGTTCACCAAACTATAAGAAAGGTTTCCAGTCACTTGCAAAAACTACTTAGTCTCAACTATAGTGTGCACAAAACTGCCAAGAAAAACAGTCCTTCCATAAAGACCAAAAAAAATACAAGCCAAACAAGTTGTCCTACAAACTTTGTGAATATTAATCCAGTTTCTACCAACGACCAGTTGAAACCCCCTCTTTCTTCTTCTTTTTTAGGGGAGGGATCTTAGCTTTGCAAGAGGAAGGTGGTGTTTGCCTCTCCAGAGAAGGTCAGGAACCTTAAGAAAAGTAAGGTTTCGACGGATGGGGAGGCGATAATTATATCGGTGGAGCATAAAGTTCAGGCCTGTCGAGAGCAATGATAGATGTTTGCTAGAATGTTCGGGGGATGGGAAACCCTCGGACGTTCGTAGCTTTAAGAAGGCTACTTAAAAAATATTCTCCAAATTTGGTCCTTTTGTCTGAAAAAAAGGTTCACGGTTGTCTTGTTGCGAAATTCAGAGAGCAGTTGGGTTTTGATAGGGGTATCAGTATGGATTGTCATGGTAAAAGTAGGGGTCTTATGCTCCTTTGGAAAGATAGTGTTGTTGTCACTGTTCTCTTTTTTTTTGGTGGGTCGTATCGACACCCCCATCTGTATGGAGGATAGGTTCCTCTGGCGCTTCTCGAGGTTTTATGGCAATCCTAGTAAAGGTCAAATGGTTGATTCATAGGGCCTTTTGCATCACCTCAGAACGATTGACAGTCTCCTTTAGGTCTGCGGTGGTAACTTTAATGACATTCTTTGTGTGAACGAGAAATTAGGCGAGTCTGACAAATCTGTTTTGGATATGATGAGGTTTAGACATGCTGTGGATGATTGTGACCTCATTGATTTTGGCTTCTCAGGGCCAAATTTAACCTGGAATAATAAAATAGAGGGAAAATGTAACATCTAAGAGAGGCTAGACCGCATCTTTACCGACTATCAATGGAAGGATGAAAGTATACAAACAAGGTTGAATTGCTTAAGACGTACCTATAAGGGGGGGTGAATAAGTATTTCGCCTAATTTTAATCCCTTGAACAAACTTACGTTTGTCCCTCAAGGTAGCCTTATATACAACACGAAAACACGGAATCATACAAAGACAAGATAACATGTGATCATTTATACATTATCTAAGTATCAACAAGTTGTATGAGGTATAAAGAAAACATAAAATCAATCAACAAGAATACTTGTATTTCAATATATGTTCAATCATTACAAGTATATACAAATATCACTATACACAAAAACTAATCAATATACAAAAGAAATGTACTTACAAATGTAATCAAAAAGGATAGACTAATAAATCACACTATACAATATCTTGTTTCAATATACTTCACAAGTGAATAATGTGTCACAAGATAACAACATACACAAAAACAAATATAAGAGATAGAGATAAAAAAAAATTAACACAAGGTTTTTTTAACGTGGTAAAACCTCCAAGGAGGAAACATCCACGGGTTGAAATACAATCATTGGGTACTATATATATTGGAAAGTAAATTAGAAGTTCTACAAAGTGACCAATCCTATACCACCAACCTATGTGGAGTCTATGTCTACCCAAACCCTATTGGAAGATACAAAATCCCTTAATGATGCAAAACAACCATATATTGGAAATTATACCTAACCAATATCGTTGGTAGATTAGAATTTCCTCAAAAGTGCATACATATCCCATGTACCCCGCTCTATCAGACTTTATGTCTAGCCAAACACCCGGGCCTACCAATATATAAGCCAACTCTCTATCCAAAGCACACATGCCTCTAGAGAGCCTCCCTTGCATAACTATCCAAGTCCTCCCAACTATAGCCATGACTTCTTGCTTGTCTATCCAAGTCCTCAAACCTCTAGACAAGACTTCTTGCTTGGCTATCCGAGTCATCCCGACTATAACCAAGACTTCATGCCTTTTACAAGGACTTCCTAGTGTGATCATGTGAATGCAAATAATGTAAACAATCAAAACATCATAAAACATGTGATCAATACATTCCATGGAACAACTAGATCTATAGATGTGAAAACACAAGTACTAGAAATCTAGATGCAAAAACATGAATGAAAACCTAGAGCATGTGAAATTAATTAACACATAAAACTTATAGATTCATTCACACAAATAACTCTTGAACAATTCATATACATGAAGCACAAAATCAAGATGTTATAAACATACATAAAAATGCTAGAATCACAAAATGTATTCAATAAGTATTCTAGCCAAAGATTTAGAAATAGGATATATTGTAAAAACAATTCAATCCTAGAAATCTCTAAAAACACATACAAAGGCTTTAATCCTACATATCATCAATCAAAGGATCAAAAACACATTTCAATGATTATTAATCATAAAATGATTCAATCAAGTCTCAAATAATCCTAGATGTCAATCTAATCACAATAAAACTCTCAATCATGTGAAAATCAAAGAATCCAAGAATATAGTTCACATATGTCTCTAATTAGACTTTTCAATTAGATTGATTATGAAGCTATCTTTCTCAATAGCATTCACCATACATACACATATATATAGAAGAAGAAACCCCAAGCAAATTGAAGGTTTAAAAAGATGAAATCACCAAGATATGAACACTACCTTGATTTCACGAGCTGGTTTGTTTTTCTAAGTAAAGCCACTTCGAAAATCAATCAAACAGCTACAAAATCACTTGGAAAAGATAGGAGACTCAATTACGAACAATCTCCAACTTGAATCACTCAATTTCGACTTTGTATGAGAAAGTTATGGTGTTTGGAAGTTGAGAAAAATTGGAGAGAAAATCTGACGGGATTTCAAACTTTTCTTCTTTAAAACAAATGGAAGGAAGAGGGGATATTTAAAAGGAAGAGAGAGAAGGAGAGATTTCGACCAATCACAAGAGGCCACGTCACCCCTTGGCCGTGTGGGGCGCGTGGGCCATACGGGACCAGAGAGCTAGTCTGGCCGTGTGGCACACGACCTCCACACGGGGTGGCCAAGGCTTGGCCTTTGGCCACGCTCGCTCCTATCGCGCACCGCTCATGTTCTTCGATCGTATTCAGGCCTCCAAACTCCAATTTCGAATCCGTTTTTGGATTACGAATCATGACTCCCTCACGCACAACGATGAACATGAAACTTTAACAAAATATTGAGAATTCATCTCAGAAAAAGACGACGAACACAACTCAACGAATGAGACGAAAAGTAGCGTAGCTACATCGTTTGGACTCAAAACTTAACATATGAGTAACCGAAATGACTGAGACTTAATAAGGAATCAAATAAGATCAAGTACAAGTCCAAGTCCAAGTCCAAAACACAAGAAACACAAACATACAAACACAAGTTCACATATGAATGTCATTTCCTAGACATAGTCTTAGAACATGTAACTCTAAAATGTATGAACATTTGAGTTCAATGCATGAGCATACAAAAACATGTGAATGTGTTATATAAATGATGCACAACGAAGCATGGACACTTATGACTGATTTGTGTGTGTGCCTATGCCTTGTAAAAGGAATGAAGTCAATTATATCTTTGATGAGCAATGAAGCTAATTCCCCTTATCAAACCACCATCTTGTATGCATTGTAGTTAAGTCTTTCTTTAAAGCTTTGAATCATTATCAATACAATCACTAAACAATACAAGATGAACAACGTTTTGATATGAAATATATGCCAACACAAACTAAAAACCTAATAAAGGACAATTTCAATCATGTCCAAGTGAAGCACCTGGGGTTCTACTCGTCGAATCATAGACCTCTCCTTCTAGCTGTCAACTCGGGTTGCATGGCTCAAAAGGCTAGGGGCAGGGGCTTCCTTTTCGAACCTTACTGGCTAAGAGAGGATGACATTAGCAAAGTGATTAGAGATGCCTGGGGTGAGAGAGGCCCTTCCCCTTCAATTAGTGACTTCAAGTCCAAGTTAAACTGGTATGCCTCAAGACTGTCAGGGTGGAGTAAAGAGCGCTTTGGCTCACTTAGGAAACTTATTGGTGAAAACAATATGTGATTGAAGGCCTTTACAAAAGAAGTGGTGAGGTAAGAATCATGCCATGATTAAGAACCTAGAAAGAGACTTAGAGGGCCTCCTTGCTTGAGAGGAAGTCTACTAGAAACAGAGGTCGATAGCCGATTGGTTGGTCGTGGGCGATCATAATTCCAATTTCTTCCACGCGAGAGCCACATCCAGAAAGAAGAAAAATCAGATTGTCTCCCTCCTCGATGACAATAGGGTGGCCCTCCCTCTACAAGTCTTCAAATCCATCTGCTCTTAATCTTAGGTATGCTACAGATGCCATTGGGTGTCAACTTAGCAACGATATGGCTGAAGGGTTAAGGGGACCTTTTTCGACATATGAAATCAAGGCTGTCATTTTTTATATGGGCTTAATAAAAGCCATTGGCCCAAATGGTTTTCACGCCATCTTTTTTCATAAGTTTTAGAAAGTGATGGGGGACGATTTGTCTCGGGTGTGTCTTTAGGTTTTGAATGGGGAGTCCTCTATTTTAGAGTTTAATGGTACGAATGTGGTGATGATTCCGAAGATTAAAAATCCTACCTCCCTCAAAGATTTTAGGCATATTGCTCTATGCATCGTAGTGTACAAGACAGTGTCTAAGATGCTTGCCAACCGGCTAAAATCTTCTCTTCCCTCAATTATTTCTCCTTTTCAAGCGGTTTTTGTCGTAGGCCACCTTATCTTCGACAATCTCATATCCTCTTTCGAAGTTTTGCACTTCATTGCACATAAGAAAATAGGGAAGACGGGCCTAATGGCGCTTAAGCTCAACATGAGCAAGGCATATGACAGGGTGGAGTGGGGATTCCTTCTTGCTATCATGGAAAAAATGAATTTCTTGACTGCTTGGATCTTATTGATTATGGACTGTATCACTACATCTCATCTCTTTTCTTCTGAATGGCTGGTTGGTTTGCACTGTGGTGCCTTCAAGTGGCCTCAGGCAGAGGTGTCCTTTATCCCCCTACCTTTTCCTCCTCTATGCCGAAGCCCTATCCTGTTTAATAGCAAGTTCCAAAAGCAATGGTAGAAATTTGGGAGTGAGATGCTGTAAGGGAAGCCCTCTCATCAGCCACCTATTCTTTGCGGACGACAGCATCCTCTTCTGTAAAGCTTATAGGGACAGTAGTAACCTCATTTGTCAGATTCTTAGCATCTTCGAGCAGGGCTCAGGCCAGTAGGTTAACCTTCAAAAGTCAAGAATAACCTTCAGCCCCAATGTGGTCGTGGCTATTATAAAGAATATCCAAGAAGTTTTTGATATTGTGGGCTGCAACACAAATGGCAGTTATCTCGGCCTCCCAACGCTTGTTAGAAGAAATAAGAGGCTCACTTTTAATGATATCAAGGAATGCATATGGAAAAGAGTCCGCAGTTAGAAGCGGAACTTGTTTTCTGTCGGGGGAAAAGAGATCATTATCAAAGTTGTGGCCCAAGCCATCCCAACCTGTCATGAGCATCTTTCAATTGCCGAAAGGCCTATGTAAGGAGCTAAGTGCTTTGATTTCCAAATTCTAGTGGGGGTCTCGTGAGGGGAAGAGGAAAATTAGCTGGATCAAGTGGAATGATCTTTGTGTTCCAAAAAACTGTGGTGGCCTTGGGTTCAAAGACTTATCTTTTTTTAATCACTTTCTTCTTACCAAATAGGCGTAGAAGGTGCTCATCTTCCCAGATTCACTTGCTGCAAGAGTGCTCCATGCTAAATATTTCAAGCATACGGATTTCCGTCAAGCCACCCTCAAACGGGGCTGTTCCCACCTTTGGCGAATTATTATCTAGGGGAGGCCCCTCTTTAAAAAAGGGCTTCGTTGGAAAGTTGGGAATAGAAGTATAATCAGGGCCTTCAAGGATCAATGGTTGCCCAGACCCAGTTCCTTCAGACCTATCACTTTTGATCCCGGGGGTGATTTGTGGGTGTTTGATTTTATTGACAGAAATCAACATGGATGGGATCTTGCAAGACTGAACCAATCCTTCCTGCCTATCGACAAGGATGTTATCTTTTCTATTCCTGTTAACCTGAGTGGAGGCAAAGATCGGCTTACCTGGCACTATAAGAAAAAGGAAATTTACACCATGAAAAGTGGCTATAGGCTTACCTTGGAGGAAAGAATCCATGAGTTGGTCTCAAACTTAGCCATGTCCTGTAAGTGGTGGTCTTCTCTGTGGTCCCTCAATATCCTTTCGAAGGTTGATTTTGTGTGGAAAGCCTGCTCTAATGACATACCTTCTCGGTTTAATTTGTGGAAAAGGAAAGTTATGGATAGCCCTTTGTGCTACTGTGGCTCAACTGGGGAAACCTCTGGTCATGCTTTGTTTTGATGTGGTTAGGCTAGGAAGGTGTGGGGTTGCACCAGGTTTGATGGCTTTTTTGATGGGCTCAGGAACTTGCTAGTGGTTGAAGTTTTAGTGGGAATTCTGAAGCTGGTTGGTAAAGAGGAGTTTGCCTCCTTTTGTATGATTTCCTAGGCACTATGGGAAAATCGCAACACAATTATCAATGGAGGCAAGCCTCGGGACCCTGACAGCTTGGCCTCGTGGGCGGGAAATCTTCTCACAAAATTCCAAAGGTCTCAACGGACTGCATATCAGGTGAGTATCCCTCCTGGTCCAATGATTCAGAGTGATTGGATAGCTCCTCCGCATGGCATTCTTAAGCTTAACACTGATGTTTCCACCCGTAAAGGTGCCTGGGCTATTGGGGTGGGTGCTGCGATTAGAGTTGTCAATGGTAAGGTGCTAGTGGCCTTGTCTAAGCCCTTGGCAAGCACTTACAATGCTAAGGTGGGCGATTTCCTTGCCCTCAAGAAAGGCTTTCTGCTGGCAAAAGCCCATAATCTCTCCATTCAGATTGTAGAGTCCACTGGCCACAATGTTGCATCCATTTTAAACTCGACTAATGTCTATTTAGGTGATGCTAGTTTTATTATCAATGATATTAGAGGCCTCTTTTTAGAAGTTGGTATATGTAAGTGTCAAGCTACTACCAAATAGGTAATACCTTGGCACACAACCTTGCTTCCAAGGCCCTCTCCTCTGTTAGGGAGAATCTTTGACTGGATCCTAGCCTTTCGTGTTTTTCTTTTTCTAGTTAATAGTATTTTTCCTTTAAAAAAATAAAAAATAAAAAATTCAACTCTCTTTCTAGGTTATCAAATCTTGCGTAATCAGCCACATAAGGATAAGTGGGTGATGAGATAGTTGGTGAAGGGTTTAAAGGGTAATAGAGAGCTTTGTGTGTGAATAGGGACTTATGGAGAGTGGTTTCTAGCTCGGTGATGAGGTCTCGAGTTAGGATTCCTAGTTTTTATTGGGTTGTGGAGTCAATGGGGTTTTTTGTTTTCTGGGCAAATATTGAGGTTTTAAGGGTCTACGGGTCTAAACCCAGACCCGAATAAATTCATAGGTCCATGGGGCAGATCTAAATCTTTTTAAGACCCACGGGTCTAGACCCAAACTCACGTATATTCAGATCTAGGTCTAGGTCTAGGTCTCGATCTTAAAATGTTTGGCGGGTCTGGGTTTATGCCTATTAGGACCCGAATATATTAGCTTGTTTAGTAATTTTGAAAAACATCACTTAATAATATTCTATAAGTAATAAAATTATATAGTTTAAATTCTCGTATACTTAATTTCAAAATATATCATGGATCTATCCTATCTTGCATCTAACTATAAGTAAACATAGATGATTTTAAAATTCATCAATAATTGCATCCGAATTATAATAATTTGACATAGAACTTCATGAATTCATCAAAAGTCCTTTTAAATTTTGACCTTTCGGGTCTATCTATAGTTAATCCAGAAAAGAAAAAAAAAAAATATTCCAACAAACATATAGAAGATGAATCACATCATCTCTTATTCTTTCTAGCCTCATAAGACATATTCACACATACCCTTCTTCCTTAAAAATGGTATGATAAAAAAAAAAAAAAATGAGATTCAATTTTTACCGGATTTATCTTTTAGCGAATTCTTTGTGCAAAAAAGTAATTTTGTTCAAAGGATTTTAATTATATGCATAAAAAATTCGCTAAGATAGAAAAAAGTCATGAATTTATTTACACCTGAAAACTACTAATGGCATAATGAAATCAATTGTATATACCAGTAATCTAGAGAGATGTACCTTAGCTTCGACAAAACTTCTTCATCGACTTCACCGCCGCAAGATATATGTAGGAACAAAAACAAGAACATCCCACAAACAAATCATAATTTCCCAATGTTTTTCACTACTAGTGAACAAATGTAAGCGTTTAAGTAAAGCCATCAAAAGTCATTCCCAAAAGCTATCACAAATTGCATTTACTGGTTTCTAAAATGTTCAAGTGAAGCTACAAAATTGACAGCAGCCAAAGCATTAGCAATGACCTTTATTAAATTTCATGAAACCTTGGACAGATTCTGTGCATCCGACTGCATGCTTCGATTCTTTGGCAGCAGATAGAATGGAAGAAAATAAGGAATGATGAGTGCCAGAACCAAACAGAATGATACCAAAATAACCACCCACCAAGCTTCATGTGGAATCCCCAATAATAACTCATCACAAACTGTCACAAACGAGAAAATTATTTATCAAACCAAATAGACACATTACAAATAAAGTAGTTAACTGAGAGCTGTGACCAAAACAAGATAAGCAATGGCTGCTTATCAGGTAAAGAAAAGAGCGAGTCTACTGTCACAAGAAAGCAAAAAGGGGAGAGAAGTCAGATAACAATTGCAGAAATCCAAATGCCATCTCTCTCTCTCCCTCCCACCCTCCTTTGTTCAAGAGTTATAACAATAATCAACCATAATTAGATATGGTAGAAAACATAATAGGGAACAAGGAACTAGATATGCCAGTTTGGAACATCAGTACAGTATTTACCAGTTTGGAACATCAGTACAATATTTACCATTTTCAGTATCTAGATATGCCATGGTATCTTATAATATTTTTATGCTTCTGTGTGTTATTGTGAAAACCTGTCTTCATGAATGAGGATTGAAAACCTCAGCACCATCCCAATGGAAGAAAATAAATGGGGCAACAACTCATAAAATATAAGATTTATTAATTTCTGAAAGTAGAGTGCCTCTACACATGGAAATCACACAATAACTGGAGAAATATCATATGAGGCAGGAGCTAGAAAGATCTCAATTTTAAAAGTCAGAAGAAGTCGATAACGATACAGTAGGTTAGAAAAAAATGTGACCAATCAGTGGTATTGCAACAATCAGTAAAGATGTATCCGTTTTATTGGAAACAGAGATGCAAATTTACAAAAGAATTCAAGTTACCTATGTTAAAAATGATGAACTCCCTCTCCTGCGCATGTGGTATTGCAACAATCCCCTCGGGCTCCACAGTCACTAAAACATGCATTCCGTCCTGAGCAGAAGATCAAACTTTCTAACCATCTCATATAGCATGTAGCTTGCAATTAAAAGCTTAGCACATAATCAAACCTGATCATTAAGCACATCGAGATTATCAGTCTTGAAAATTAGCTTTTCAGTATTTAATAACCTTCTGTTTGGATTCAGCTCAACCTCTAAATTGCCCTTTTTCAGTTGCAAAGAAAAGCTAGCAGGTATCTGTTTTAAAAGGATAAGAAAAGGAAATAAGTTTTCAAAGTGAGAATGCCACAACAAAAAACACCAAATATATATTAAAATTACATACAGAAGCTGGATATGATATCTTCACTTCGTACCAATTATATGATTTGAGTCCTTGAAGCTGGTACAACCGAGATCCCATTTGTAAAGGTAAAGTTTCCTTCCACAGCTCCTTCCCAACATTAAGAAATTTGCTTTCAACCCTATAAATGCAAAAAGAGCTGTGAAATTATTTCACACATAACGAAGGTCAACTATTTCTATGGCTAAATTTTAGATTTAGAGTATACTGACATATCTCCATGACTCAAAGTTGGGCTGCTGATAACAAAGGTGAGAATGCAGAGCGGAATTAGGAAATTATGCGAGAATAGATGAATCATCGTAGATCAGATGAAAATCCTGTAGCCTGCCACTTCTGAATCCAATAAACGACAATCACAAATTTCAGTTAATCAAAAGAGTGTCTTGGCGAGTAGCATGTTAATCTATGAATATCAAAGGAGCATTACAAACAATTTAAGGGGAAAAAAAGGCGAATTGTGATTAGATACTTCATACTTAAGAGGTTTCTCAAGCAACCTCAAATGGTGCTTACAAAGTTATTAATACTTCTTAAGATGAAAATATTAAATTTTCATCTTCACACCATAATCATCTCATTCAAGTTTTTCACCAAACATTTTACAGCCATATACGGAATCTCCATGTTTTATACATAATATCATCAAAGAAACCATTTACATTAACGTTGTCAAGTAAGCTCAATTTACGCTTAGGTCTAAAACAAGTGACTCTTTTGAATACATTTCAACCTCTAAGCAAAATCTCAAACAAAATTAACTTCAAGTTTCAGATACTAATCCAAGCACAAAAAACAAATCACATGTTCATATTTAAGTAACCAAAAGAATGGCATAAATCATTCTCAATAACAGAGATTCACAAGAAAATAATAACCCATTAATGGGGGGTATTCATCAAGAACAAAATTTAATACAAGACTCATTTTCCTACCCAGAAAAGGGCTTTGTACTTGGAAGTTAAATTTCAGGTATAAGGGTTTCTAACAACATGAAATTTGAAAAAAAATTAAAGAAATTTCAATTCAAACCCATGTCAAGAATAGTGTTCAAACCTTAGATCAACAATTTCAACAAGTATCGGCACTTTCCTTCTCCTCCTTCTCTTACTTCTCTTTTCTTCCTTTTTTTAATCTCTCATTTCTTTTCCTCGGCCAAATACCAAAACAGACCCTAAGATAGGGATATTCCTATTTGAGTCCCTCCAGTTTGATGTAATACGGAATTCGGTCCCTTAGTTCAGAGTTTTGCTCTTAGTCCAGTAGTTCATTGACAATCCCTTTTATAGTCCCTACCGTCCAATTCTGATAGGGTTTCTCAGAATTCCGTCAGGTCAACGAGGGTAAAAAGGTCAAACAATATTCAGAGCTTCTAGAAGGTTTCAAATGAAGGGCATCATGGTAATTTTGTATTTAATTAAATGAAAAAAATGAAAAAAACAAATAAAACTAATTAAAAATGATAATAAAAAAATATTAAAATAAAATGATCTTTAACATCATCATTTAAATTCCACTTGCTGTGTCGATAATAACTTAGAGGGGGTGAATAGGTTTTAATAAAAAATAATTATCAATTTTAGATTAATCAATATTATCAAATCACGTAAATATAACAAGCAAGCAATCAACAATTTAAGGTGTGGAAAAAAATAAAAACAAGTCGATTGATTTATGTGAGAAACCCTCCAACTAGACAAAACTCACGGGCTAGACACCTAGCCACTTCAGTCTCTAATCCTCAAATCCACTATATGTAATGACGTTTACAATTTAGGTTAACCTCTAGTCAAACTATTCTCGGAACATAACCCACCACTACTACTCGCAAACCTTTTATAGTGATTCTAGACATATTGCTTGTCCACTAACAATCTTAGTCACAAGACTTGACTCAATGAAGAGATAAACAACTTAAGTGAATATATGAAAATATTATAAATTCAATTAATGCTAGGCAGACACCAAATGCTTAATTAGGAATTAAAGTATGCAATCAACAATTCTTAATTATCAATATCGAGATGCAAAGCATAAAGACTTAGCTAGAGGGTAATAATGACCTAGATGCAAGTTATCAATGAATAATCAATCTCAACCAACAAACAAAAGACTCAAACATATTCAAGATAAGCTTAAGAAAAGTGTCATGCATTTAATCAATATAATAAATGCTAATCCTAGGCATAGATGAACAATAATGAAAGCAATGAGTTCTAGGGCATGTTCAAATTACCTAATTAAGAAACCAAAGAAGACCCATGAAGATTTGATGCTGAATGATGTTTAATGCAAATGGGATTCGAGATTGGTTGAGTAACAATGGATTTTTGGGAGTCTCTCTCTCTTGAAATTGATTTTAGGATTTTTAAAGACAAAATGGAAGAGAAGAGAAAGAATATATATGAGGTCAAAATTGAAACGACCACGTTTTGAACAAACAACCAAAATCGTTGTGAGATACACAGCGGAACCCGCAGTCGCTACACAACGTCCTTAACAACGCTTTGACTTGATACATTTAATCTCTCGGGTCTAAAAACATATTCACCATAAAGCCCGACCTTAGACTAGGCAAACTAATCAACTACAATCTAGTAGTTTACCAATCCAGCAGTAAACACGAAGATCTGAAGAAATATCCCCACAAGGAATGAATATCACAGCACCATAAATGCACAAGGACTCGATTCACCAAGGATCTTGCCAAAATACAATCCCCTTGGGATCTCGCCCAATAATATTTCTAGCTTGCACAGTAATGCTCTAACCCCTATATAAACACATATATCAAGCGAAATCGAACAGGGGTAGAACAATGAGTATTTTTTTAAGCAATTCTTCACTTGTAGTTGTAATCATTTTTTACATAGTGAAGAATCTTTTCTTTGTCGTTCACAACGACCATGGTTTTTCCCTACGTTTAGGGTTTCCACATAAAAATACTTATGCCATTACTATTTTTGTAATCATCTTTTACTAGCTATCCATTCATTAAATTACACACTTATCGGAGAGGTGAAATTGTCACATTTCATAAGACTACCTCAAGCACCGATCTGCATACGTGTCACTGCTAATTAGATCTCCTAGAAATCGACATCAATATTATCAAATGTTTTGATAGACCCTAACTCAATTGTATTTGATTTCAAATAAAAAATAGTTTAATTAAATGCTACACTAAACTAATTTGTTTATTGATTTTTAGAATAAAATATTAATTTCAAAAAATCAATAAACAAATTAGTAGCATATATATGATATATATATAGTTATGCATTATTTAACAAAATGAAACTTCCAACCACAATGGTAAAATCACTTCTCATGGTCTTCATTGTCACTTAGTACGTTATCGTAATTCTAAGACAACACATATTGGGCTTTGTGAAAATTCTTTAGACTTTTGGAAGGTATTATCAACAACACATTAGTGTGCATTGCGAAAAACTTTTGCAACATGCAAAATGTGTTGCACATTGCGAAAGGCCAAATCGATTTAAAATGACATTTATAACCATCCAAGTTAAACCAAACACGATTCCATACTTTATTTTCAAGTCTACATGTGTTTATACAAAACTGTTTATACAAAACTTTAACTCTGTATCGTTCGTGAAAACAGCACATATCACACAATCTAAGTAGGTTGGAGCCATGGAGAATGTTGCCTTACCATCAAATCCAAGATCCTTGATCTCCGGCAGTTGTATAATCTCACCGGTAAAAGTAGAAATATAATAAAAAAGTAGATTTTGTTCAACCATATTTTGAGGCATGCACTTTTGAACCAACAAGCATTTGGCTCTCAATAGTGTATCTTCGCTTGTAAATAGGGTCATAGAGTTAACATAAGCTAGTTTTACTAACTTTACCAAAGCTGTCCAAGGATTGAACGCCAATACCCATGGCAATTTCAACATATTTGACTCCATAGATATTAATAAGGGATAATATCGTTTTAGTCCCTATAGTTTGCTATATTATCCATTTTAGTCCCCGTCGTTCCAGTTTTCACCACTTTAGTCCAAACGTTTTCAACTAATTCCTATTATAATCCCTGCCGTCCAATTCCGTTAGGAATTTTGAAACAGACGTTAGGAGAGCGAGGGTAAGATGGTAAAATCATCCCTACTCCTTCCAGAATGTTGGATAAGAAGGGCAAAACTGTAACTTCATTTACATTAAAATTTGATAAAAAAAATAAAAATAAAAAAAAAGGAACGGTTAAGATGTAATCATATCTGAAATGCTGACACGTCATAAAAAACTTTACAAAAACCTCACTATCGTGGTTAAACTATACAAATTGTCAGTTGCTGTAGTTTTTCTTCAAAAACCACAACACCATAACCTTCAACCTTCGCGCCAAAAACCATAAAGAACCCACCTTTTGTGACTGTTTTCACCTTACTTTCACGTTCGTCTCCAAGTCGTGTGCAACACCTTGAGTTCTAGACTCGTGTTGGGGAATACTTGCAGAAGGACGCCTGTTGCGAGTAAGATTTGAAGGTTGTTGAGTGTAAGGTTAGTTTTTGAAAGAATGATGGATGATGTAGCTGTTTTGATTGATATTTGATGCATCCAGTGTTCTTATATCTAGATTATGTAAAGATTTCATCTACCTAGGGTTCTAGTGTATGAGAAATTGGGGGTTTTTCCATTGAAAGGCAATTAAGTGTAATTATTGGTTGTTGAAGTTGTTTTTTGTGTGCTATTACCTAAAATAGAGGATATTTTCAAAAATTTTGTTTTTCTTTTGTTAAACTGTCGGGTTCGAATCCAGTTTTTCTTTTCTTAGGGTTTATTTCTGCTCTTTTATGTTTGGTTGGATAATTGTTTCATATTGAGTGTTTGCTTGTATTTTTGAACATAAGAATCTTTTTTGCTTGTTCAAAGTTGCATGTTTCGTTTTGTTTTGAGGATTCCAGTAAATGTATTTGTATACATGACAGTGTTTTGGTGCAATGTGAATGAGTTTGCATGAAAATGGGTTTTTATGATCTGATTGCTTTCATATATATTGTTGTGACGACCAAATACTTTATTTTTTATATTTTGCACAAGTGACATGGATATTTTCACAGTAAATGTGAAATTTGGGACTGAGGTGTTTGACTTAGGTCAGTGTGATAGTGATCACATAAGTCTTATTCTTTTGATTCGGGCTACAATTCTTGAGCTTGGTAGAAAAGATGAAGTGCTTGACGAAGATTACCTTGTTTAGATAAATACCTTGGTGTGGTGAGAGAGTTAAGGTGAATAGTGATAGTGAGTTAATTCAGTTTTTTAAGGAGTTTGGGGATCATGGGGTGGGAGAAATACTTTTTGAGTTAGAGAAAACACCAAGTCCTCCAGAAGGGTCAACTTCTAGACCCAATGAAGAGGTTGAACAGTTGGATCAGCAGGGTGATTACCAACCTTTGGGTTGGTGTGACACTGAGGCTGAAATGTTGGATTATTATGGTGACAGTGAGAAAGATGATGATAAGGACGTTGAGGATGTTGAGGATAGTAAGGATGGTGAGGAAGAAGGTAGACAGGCTAATGAGGGACAAAATATGCAGTATGATAAGGTCCCAGTATTTGAGGAAACATCTGTTGATGGGGATGATGACATAATAAAAGAGTGCATGGATTTATTTGAAGGGTATCAGTCGAAAAGTGATGATGAGTACTTTAGTGACTCAGAGCTTGAACCTGAACAAGTTAGGATTGCCAAGTTGATGAAAGGTATACCTTTCAAGAAAATGATGGGTGGTGAGATTAAATTTGAAGTAGGTCAGACATTTCAAAATGCGGAGCATATGAGAGAAGTATTTAGGGAGTATGCAATTCAAGAGGGGGTAGCTTTAAGTAGAGTTAAAAATGATCTTCTAAGACAGACTTACAAGTGCAAAGAAGCTGGTTGTCCTTGGAGGGCCCATGGTTCACGCCTCCTTGATAAAGTGACATTCATGATTAAGACATTAGTTGATACACATGAATGCCATAGGATTTACAACAATAAAGAGGCTAAGGTATCGTGGATTGCTCTAAGTTTGAGGACCTTGTGAGGAGAAATCCTAGTATTTGTGTTAAGGTGATAAGTGATCTATTAAGGGAGAAGTTTAAGGTCTCGGTTGACAGTCAAAGGCTGTATAAGGCCAAGAGACGAGCCTTAGAGGGGTTAATAAAAGACCATGCTGCATCTTTTGGTAAATTGAGGAGATATGCTTACATGGTCAACCTAAGTAACCCTGGATCAGCAATTCATATTTCCACACAAGATCCACAGCCTACCTTTCATAGGATGTTTTTAAGTTTTGATGCTTAAAAATTAGGTTTTCTGGAGGGCTGCAGGCCTTTTATTGGAGTAGATGGGTGCCACTTGAAAGGCCTATATGAAGGAGTGCTACTTTCAGCGGTGGCATTGGATGCAAACAGTGGGTTATTCCCACTAGCTGTTTGCATTTGTGAGAAGGAGACACAATCTAGTTGGGAGTGGTTTTTACACAATTTGAAGATTCATCTCAAGTACCCATCAGATAGAGCCTTGACTTTCATGTCTAACAGGCAAAAAGGTGTGATTCAGGCATTGCAGGAGCATTTTCCATTGGCAAATAGAAGGTAATTTGCTTTTTCATTTTCATTTTCATTTTCATTTTGTGTGCATATTTGATGGAAGATATATAAATGGAAGAGTAACATCTTGCTTGCTATATAGTAACATATTATATGAAACTTGGCTGGAATTGCAACACTTTGCTTACTTGCTCTATAGTAAATATCAATTATATGCTTGCACTGCCATAATTCAAACACTGCCATTGTTACATTGAATCATTAGTAAAATTGTTGTTACTAAATGTTGAATACCAATCATTAGTAAAACTGCAATTGTTACAGCTATATATGCTTCTGATAATTAGTCAAATGATGAATAGCAATTACATCTTTAATTTCCATTTGGCAGGTACTGTGCTAGGCATATATATGCCAACTTCAGACTAGCCTATAAAGGTGACCATTTCAAGAAACTGTTTTGGAGAGCCAGCCGAAGCTCCAATGTGTTCGACTTCAAAGAGGCAATGGATGAGATTGGTGGTATAAACCCTGCTGCCAAGAGTTGGTTACAAGAAATTGAACCAAAGCATTGGTCTTGGTATGCTTATGACCAAACAATTAGGTGTGACCATGTTACCAACAATATGACCGAAGCCTTTAATAGCATGATAGGTACCCATAGAGCTTCTTCTTGCTTAGATTTGCTTGAATTTATTAGAAGGATGGTTATGAGGAAATTCCAAGATAGAAAGGAGGAGTGTGAGCAATGGAATTCAGTTTTGCCACCAAGGGTGAATGCAAAAATTGTGAAGAATAGTAAGGAAAGTAGGGTGTTGACAATTATAGCTGCTGGGAACATGGAGTATGAGCTTTTAGGTCCAAATGAGAGCTATGCTGTTAAACTTGACGAGTATAGTTGTCAATGTGGTAGTTGGCAAGTGAGTGAGATTCCTTGTAGGTATGCAATGGCTGCCATAAGCCACCATTGTGGGAAGGATGCAGTGAAGGATAAGGTAATAGCATATGTCCATCAAAGTTTGACTAAGAGTGCCTACAAGCAGACTTATAATGGAATGATCCACCCAATTCCTGATCAAAAGAGGTGGCCAGAAATCCCTACTTGTATTCTAGTTGAAGGTCAAACGGAACACATAAATCCACCCCCCAGAACTGTGCAACCTGGAAGGCCTAAGATTCTGAGGAAGAGGGAACCGGATGAAGGCCCTAAAGGAGGAAAGTCTGGAACTGTGACATGCAAAATTTGTAATCAAGTTGGTCACAACAAAAGAACATGCAAAAGTGAGAAAAAAAATGTATGGCATAACAAATATCTTCATCTAATTCTTGTAGATTCAAATTTCTTCATCTAATTCTTCTAGATTCATTTTTTCTAACTTGTTAATCTAATTCTTTTTTTTTTTCTTTTTACAGAATAATGGAACCTCCACTACAACCTCATCTTCACAAACATGCAAAAGTAAGAAAAAAAAAGGTATGGCATAACAAATTTCTTCATCAAACTGTTCTAGATTCATTTTTTTCTAACTTGTTAATCTACTTCATTTTTTTTTTCTTTTTACAAAATAATGGAACCTCCAGTACAACATCATCTTCACATCAACCAATCCAACAACAATCAACCTTTGAAGGGTCATCTTCATAGCCACCACCAACCCAGACTCAAACGCAAATGGATATCAACTGATGGAAGAAGATAGCAGCAGCACCACCAGCATGCACCACCAGCATTTCGATATGTTTATAAACTTTAGTTTTATTTTGAATCTTTAAAACTGAATTCTACTTTATTTTGTCACATGCTTATGTTTCGTTTTAAATGTGTGGTCTTGTTGCTAGCATTTTTTAATTATGGTTTGTAAACCATTACATATACTCATATTTGATTTTTGAATGTGCTAGCACACACACCATGTAGAAAGTTGGCAGTTATTGGCTGTGATTTTGTTATGCAGTGTTAGAAAATTATGAAGTCTAACTACTTTTTATTTATGCTTATGCTTTACTAATGATTACATTCTATGATTGCTTGTAATACTAAATACAAACACTGCTATTGTTACACCAAACAACACCATGTTAACTACCCACATTAGCCTTGACCCTCCTTGTGTAGACTCTAGGGTATGCATTCTCCCATGAATGTTAGTTTCCAAATTATGCATCCTTACATGTAAGCTTTCTAGGTGCTGCACCCTTTGCCATAAAATATCCAACGTCTACATTACATTTCTGATTTCTTGTTGAACTTCAAAATTTTCTCTACCATCATACCTTTGTGAATTGCTTCCATTGAATTCAGTTTGGTTGAATTCTTCATTGTCAGGATCCCAAAATTTATAGAACTTGCATTTTCCTCTCTCGCAAAAGAAATACAATTTTTTTGGATTGTTTTGAGATTCAGATATCTTATCAGCGGCTTTAATCCCGCATGAGCATTTCCGGTTTTTGAATTTGATTATCCTGTCATTGATGGCCATTGTTGAGCTTGATGATGTCTCCATGATTATGTTGATGCTTGTGTTGTCTGTGTTTGCTTGATATTGCTTTGGTTGGTTGACAGCAGCTTATGTTTGGAAGAAAATGTATGTGTTGGAGCAATGTGAATGAGTTGTATGAAATGAATTAGAAGAAAATGTATGGATAGAGTGAATGAGTTTTGTTGGAGCAATGTGAATGAGTTGTATGGAATTTATTGTGCAGGTGCAGGGGTTTTTATAAGGAAAAAAAAAAAGCAAAAGAGCCGTTGCAATACATGCAACGGTCAGATTTTGTGTGGGAAAATAATAAGGGCATAATGGTAATTTTGTGTGGGAAAATAATAAGGGCATAATGGTAATTTCGATTTCTGGAGACGTCAGATTTTATGTAGAGAAAATAATAAGGCTATAATGGTCATTTTGGTTGCTGTACATGTCAGGGTCCATGTTTTTAACAGAAAACATAACAGAAGGACTGGTATGGTTAATACTGGAACGACGGGGACTAAAATGGCTAATATGGCAAACCATAGAGACTAAAACGGTATTTTCCCTGTTAATAAATCGTCAATTACTACGAAAAGCCCGGAAATAGATTTGATCGATATAAGGAAGACGTTCCAGAATTGAAATCAAGATATCGGAAGGGAGATTCGAACATGATGAGCTCTCAGCACTCTGCATCTGCTTCTTCATTGCCGCTTGAATGGAATTGTAGTGAATTTGTGAGCAAGTAAAAGAGTAACCTAATCCTATTTTATCCAGTTTTATTTTAGTACTGCACACCACCGCCTCCTCCTCCTCCTGGAAGTGAATTTGATGCAGAGATATCACTTTTTTTTTTTCTTAAAATATATTTATATTTATTTTTGAAAAGTCCCGGAAAAGCTTACTGGTAAAATAGCTGCTTTCATGCTTTGTGGATAAAACAATTCATAAACAAAGATAAACAGTGTGATTTGCAACAATTACCACTGTAAATTGTCAAAGCTGCCAACTATATTGTACATTTGTATCAAATGGTCAAGAGTAACCAGCTAAATCCTAAATCTACTTCATATAAACAAATATAAACTTGATTGGTGAAGAAAAAATAAAAACTACAGATTCAAATTCACACTTAAAAGGCTATCTATGTTGCAAAAGCTCCTCTATAGATTCAAATTCTTTGAGATTGTTGATTACATGTTTAACTTTCTTTGATAGCTGGTCACTATGCTCTTCAACAACTTTCATAAATGCAGTTAGCTGTTCTTGATAAGCTGCACATAGCCGTTTCTTATTTCGTAGCTCTGCTGTCAATTCCTGGATTTTCTTGTCTTTTTCATCCTATGAAAGTAGATACATGACAAACAATTCAAAATCCCATATAACAACTAAAAAGTTATGAGCAGAATAGTTTAGGATAACAAATTGAAGATCCAGTTCAGTAACAAAAAAGTAATTACATTATGTAAAACAAGAAGAAAATCCAGACAAATGCATGCACACACAATATACAGGTCATGCACATGTGAACGAAATATCTGCATGCATGCAAGACTGTAAAGACTAGGGAATACCAAACTAGCTAGATATACGAGGAGAAAATGGATAATATAACTGAAGCGGTTTAACATAAGTAAATTCATAACAGGTCTCCAAACACAGAAAATCCAGATGCCCAGTGAAGCTACTTCTCTCCCATTGATAACATTAGCCTCATAAACGACAATTGCAGCCAGAGTTCTTCTCACTTTGACAAGTGTTAGAATATAACAGTAGCCATTCAATTTAATTAGGTACAGCAAATCTTGTTAAAAGTTCCCTGATTATTGCTTATCTTTTGTGTACACCAAAATATTTCATAAATGCTCAACCTGCCAACTTGTTATTTAATAAGTAATAAAGGTCTAAATTTTGAACAAATTTGCTATAGTTCGACATAGGTGCTAAAATGTACCAAAAAAAAAGAAGCTATATGAGCTATGTATCCGGTCCTGCCTACATGTTTTTATAACAATTAAAATTTGCACAATGTATAAAATTACTTTGTTTGCCAGCATTCCTTCTTTTTATAGCCTACTTAGGCTATATTTTTGGTTTATTGAGAGATACAATTAATCGTTATCTGAGGCAATTGAAAGACTTGCAAGTAAATTCAGGCAAACAGTTAGGCCAAGTAGCATTCTGTAAAAGATCAATTTTACTACTTTGGGTCTGGAGGTAGTTTTCAAACTATACCCGGTGCATTGTTGTCAAAGCGCACTTGAGCATGCGCCTAGGCTATGGGCGATGCAGGGCACAGCCCTTGCGCCTTGAGTCATGCTGGGCGCACCTCCTTGCATCGGGCGCACACTTTTTTTGCCTAGGTGCTCAAGCGCACAATCGCGCTTTGTTTTTTTTTTTTCTTTTTCTTTTCTTTTCGTTTTTTAGAGTCACATGAGTTCCCAAACCCTATTTTTAAAACAAAAAAAGGAAACCCTATCACTTAGAACATAAATCACGGCCGCCAAAGTTGAAGGCTCTCCTCCAATCTCCTCTCCAAGATTTCCAAGATCAAAGTTGAAGATTTCTGGTGGACCAGTTCATCAATCAACCGATCAAGTAAGTTATTTTCAATTTTATTTTTTTAATTTCGAATATTCTCTCCATTCTCTCCCTTTTCATCTTTTCAATCTCCAAATTTAAGCCGTTATGCTGTCGAATTTTTTATTTTTTTTAAAGATATGCTGTTTTTGTTGAAATTTTGGATGAAATTAATGTTGTTAATGGTTTATTAAGATTAATATTATGCTTATGCTATTTATTTTGAATGCTGTTTATTGCTGTCTTGCTACTACAATAGTACATTTAGCTCAACGTTTTGTGGCTCTATGCTGTTGAATTTTGATTATAATTTTGTTATTCTTTGACTCTTTGTGATTATAGATCTAAATGTGGACATCAGATGCAGACCAAAGTCACCAAACATAGAAACAAAAAGAACTTCAAGAAGGGATTGGAGGGGATGATGATTTCGAAGAATGAACTTGTTTTCCTTTGAATTGTGATGATTTTAATTGTTTTTGCAACTTTAAGTCTTTTTAGAAGTATGAATTATGATGCTAATTGTTTTTTTTTTTTGTTAAAAAAAAATTATTGTGTCATGGATAGTTTCTAAAGTAGTCACTTGAAAAATTATTGATAAATGTTTTATAAAAAGTATGCGCCTCGCTCCAGTCGGGCGCGTGCCTCGCCTTGCACCTCAAGCTACAGAGGCATGTTATGCCTTGCTGTGCTTAATGCTTTGACAACTATGACCCAGTGTATTCTTCTTTAGTCTTCTCTAGTTATTCCAAACCTAAATAATATACGACCATATTTCAGAGTTTAAACAAGTCGACTTGTTTGTTCATCTGCTACCTTCTCAATCAATCATAAGCTAAAGGTCTTAGGTTTAAATTAAATTCCTATTCTTGGGCAATTTCAGCAACGATTTTGGAAAGAGCTATGCAGATCATACATCTACTTGAGGGTAAGTCCAGCTTAACCCAGCAATTCTCACGTTTATGACATCTAAAACATTCAATAGATTTCATATTTCAGTTGGACGGACTCTACACCTTTCTAGAACACATTATGCACACATCCCACTTGTTATTTGTTTACTTATTTGTTCAAACATATAAAATCTTCATATACAACATGAAAAGTTCACGATGTAGAACCAAAACGTCATATTCAATTGTTACAAACACCTACACAGAAATGGATATTTCTCTTTAAAATCAAATATTTCACTGATAAAATGATTACGAAATTATAATAAATGGATAAACAAAACTAGCAACATTGCAGGCAAGTTACAGTCAGATATAAAAATAGAAAACCTCACCATCGTTTGACGAGCTTCACGTGGGCACACCACAAGCTCATGATTATGTTCCTTTACAAATTTTGTTATCATCCACTTTCCAGACTTATCAAACTTGACATGAATCATCGCCTTACAGCCTTCCCTTGTGCTTGGCCTTGGCTTTCGAACAGGCCCGAATTTCCCTCGAATGCTAACACAATAACCCTCCTTATTACATCCAAATCTACGTGCAAGAATCCTACCATCTCTTTCTGATCGACGGCAAGACATCACACGCATGACAAACCCAACTCGTCGTGCATATTCATCATAGAACATCTTAGCAGCATCTTCAGATTCAAACTCCATTCCCTCATGTGGTTCTACAATAGAATCTCCATCAAACACATCCAACTGCATTCCAGCAGAGTTCCCTACTGCTCCAGCTCCCTCATCTGAATCCACTGCCACACAACAGCTTTATCAATTATCTTCAAAATCCATAAACTCTCTTCTTCTTTTCTTCTTTTCCTTTTATTCCCCCTCCCCATTTTTTTTTATAGTAAGGACGAAAGACCGAAACTTTCAATAAGAAGAAAACTTACCACAAGTTTCCAACATAGAATTGCAAAAAGAATAAAAGAAAAAAAGAAAAAAGTATCACATCATCTACAAAGCGAACATGTAAATGTGCACATTTCTCATGATTATCAAAGATCAATGTCATATATATTTTTTTTCCCTTTTAACCATTTTATCAAACAGTTGGAGTCACAAACAGCATCATACACTGATACACATTAAACAGTAACCAAAATCACATAAACCAAAACATATCCAAATTTTCGCAATATATCAACAACATCAATCGAAACCCCAAAATCAAAATCGCCATTTGAAATCATTCAAATAACTGTAATTCCATGACACCAAACATTTCCTACCAACTATCAGTAACCAAAAATAAACTCTATAATATCAATACATCAAAAAAGAAAAAAAGAAAAAAAGAAAAAAAGAAAAAACTAAAAACAAAACATTAATATTCGAGCTCGTTCAACTCAAATGCACGGTTCTCATCTGAAAAGACACCAACCCAAGGGCTCGAATGAAAAAAGAAACTTTGATGGGAAAATGAAAATGTTAAATTACTGCAAAAGACAGAAGCTTTAACTTACTCGATACAAGGAACAAAATTGAACGTCGCAGTTCGAATTCGACTTGAAGTTTTAAGTGAATTTTCTTCAACTTCAAACTTCAAACTGGGATTTTGGGTTTTCGAGAGTGGTGATAATGTGAATCAGGATCTAAGCAAAGACTCTTATAGATGTCCAATATTTTGTTGCCACGTGTCTTGTCAGAAGATTGTGATTGTGAGAGATGATGTAATGGTTTGGACCTGGGTTGGGCTGGCTCGGCTTACAAGGTTAAATATTGAGCCCATTTATTGAAACAAATAGTTCTTTGTTTCGCAAATTGCATAGATTTCCCCTAACATTAGGTCTAATTACACGTATATGTATTGTTGCTAAATATTTTCATTAACATCCCCCGCCGTTAGTGGGTTGCTGTTAGAAGTTAACGACCGAGGGGTAAAATGGTCTTTTATTCATTAATATGTTAAAAGTATTATTAATTATATATATAATACTTAATTTATTTATTTCAAAAAAGGATAGAGAAAATTTGATCTCTATCATCTAAACAATCTTTACATTGAAAAAGTAAAAAAATTTCAAAAACAAAAAGATAAAATAAAATCTAGAAATATCCAAATCTCTTCGCTAAGATCATCCAACATCCCCCATCAAATGGAGCTCCATCTGAACTAATAGCATCTCCTAAAGAGACTTCCCAAAGATTTGAGGAGTTTAGTCTTGCTCACTAGCTCACTGAACGAAGTATGCAAGGGAACGAAACCAATGCAACAAACTCAGATGTCATCAAAGATAGAGGTGTGCCTCTATCGTCGAAGATGGAGTGCTACTCCAAATGGAGCAACAACTCCAACATCAAAAATAGAGCATCACTCCATCAGAGCATATCTACTCCATCGTTGAAGATGGAACAACGCTCCATCGGAGTAGATCTGCTCCATCATTGACAATGGAGCAATGCTCTAGATGGAGTAAAAACTTGATTGTCGAAGATGGAGTTCAGGGCAAAATTTTGCTCCATTTGGAGTAGATCTTCAACTTTCTAAATTGAAGATCTGGTCTTTTTGTTTTTTTAGAATTGATTGATTTGGGTTATTATTTGTAGAATTGATTTTTTGTTTTAGTTTGAGAAATTGATTTTTGGGTTTTGTTTGCGGAAAAAAAAAAAAAATTGACGTGGTTTTGGATTGATTTATTTGGTTTTTGTTTGTGGAATTGATTTTTGGTTTTTATTTGTGGGATCGATTTTTGGGTTTTGTTTGAGGAATTGATTTTTGGTTTGGATTGTGTTTGAGGATTTAGAAATTTAGATTGTATTTGGGGATTGAGAAAAAGAAAAGGAACAATTTTTGTTATGTTTTCTTTGTCCTTTCTATTTTGTTTTTTTTGTTTTTTTTGTTTTTTTGTTTTTTTTTGTTTTTTTGTTAAAAAAAAAGGGTAACTAGGAGTACTTTAGTCATTTCATTCTAAAATTGTGGTCAACAATTAGAGTTAACCGAAGTCAATTAACGGTAGAGGATGTTAATGTAATTTTGAGTAAAAGTTGTCTATGCGCACAATTAGGTCTAATGTCAAGGAAAATTGCACAATTTGCTCCCCTCTTTAGTTAATAACTAGTAAAATGGCCCGCACTCTGCTGCGGGAGTATTATACCGTTTTATATATTATTTTCAATTTTAATAAATTTATTGATCTAAATTATGAAACAAACAAAATTAAAATATAAAAAATATATTAATCAAAAATAAAATGCAAATATATTTTCAAATGTAAATCCATCGTCCTCTATCTCTTCTTTAACTCTTAACCATCCACTATCTCTACCAAACAATTTTTTTTCTCTCAACAATCAACTCATCTCTCATCTAAATCATCTTTTTTATCTTTGTTTTTTTTTTTTTTTTCTCTTTCAGACAGAGAGAGAATAATTATTCATTAAAAAAATTTAAAAAGTAAATAAACCATTTGAAACAACCAACCGCTAGGGCGCTGTCACAATAATTATATGAACACATCATGTGATTTGACAAATATAAATAAGATGTAATTACTTTGGTACATATCTATTTAGTTAAACTCTATCAAAATGGTCATTAGATTGGAAATTTGTTTCAAAATGACTATTTTGGCAAACAATGACCATTTCCATCACACTATTTGTCAAAATAGCCATTTTGATAGGTAATAACCAAATGGGTGGTCACCAAGGTAATTATCCTTACAAACAAATTAAGATGAGCACACCACATATATCAAAAAATTCTCAGTAAACAGCAAATCAAAATATCAAACATCCAAACGTTATGAAAATCACTCCATCAGTTGACAACTATGAAAATATTCCACAAAAGTCTAGTAACAAAGAGAAAGATAATGATAAGCTTACAGCTTAGAGTTGTGAGCTTTAGTGTCTGGAAGCAAATATCATATAGGGCTTTATTGTCCAAAACCATACATTCATCTACGTTTTCAACCAACTGGTGAACAAAGAGGGTTGCATTGTATGGTTCGACAACAATGTTGGAAACCTTCAAGGATGGGAACACCAAGAAAGTGAGTATCATTCGGTTTGAGACAAAAATTTCCTCACTTCGTTTTTTCCCTCATAATTTTTTTTTCTCGCAAATCGAGACTTATTTTGTAAATCTGAGACTTATTGGGTAAAATTCGAAACTTATTCTGTAAATTTGAGACTTACTTAGGCAAATTCGATACTTATTTTGATAATTCGAGACTTATGGGGTATTTTTACAAATTTGAGATTTACAGAGTAAAAATAAGAATTTTAAAAAATATATATTTAGGTCGTCTTCTTCATCCATCAATGGAGGATGACACTGTTTCCAGATCGACGATGAAGGCTTGATTTTTTCTCTAGATTTCAACTTCTCGAGTGTTCGTCGAATAGTTTCTTATCTAATTTCAAATTTTGTCCAGCGAGAAGGCTACTCGCCTACTCGAGCCTTTGTCTCCAAAATAGCTACTCGATCGACGAAATCCAGCGAGAAGAAGTGGCGAAGGCTCGATTTTGTCTTTGTAGACTACTCGTCTAATTTCGTTGTGCCTTCGTTTCAAGCTAATTTTGTAACCGGATTTTATCGCGCGAACCAACGAAGATGATGCCGTTTCTAGGCAATGACGGAAACTCGTGAAGCTGCTCAACAAAGACGATGAAGGCTCCGATTTTTGGAGCTCCTCCATTGATGGAGCTTTGAACTCCATCGATGGAGGTTTTTGAAAAAAAAAATAAAAAAGGGACTAATAAGAGATAATTATTGAAAAGTGGGGGTATTTTTGTCCAAAATCAATCTTTGGTGCTATTTAAACTCGAGTTATTAAAGCGATGCTAATTCCAAAAGTCACTCTTTAAAATGTGCTATATTATATATATATATATATCACATGCTATGAGATGACTTGAATCTGAGACATTGTTAGGCTGAATGAACGTTCTAATCACTAAGCTACATTGGGTGATGGTATATTAGAAAGTTTTGATGGTTGAGATTTTATCTTATATATAATTTTCATATTACATTAGTTATTTATTTTCGAATGATTAAGAAAAAAAAAATGATAACTAATTAATAATTTACATAGAAATATATTAAAGTTGGTTAGTATTAAAAAAGATGGAGAGATTTATTCAAAAAAAAAAAAAAAAAAAAAAGATGGAGAGAGATTGAGAGAAAGAGAGTGAGGGAGGTGGTGAGAGTACACCTTTTTTTTTTTTTTTTTTTTAACAACACACCAATGGCATTTTTGTAAATAAGTTGAAATCCCATCAATTTTACTGTTCACATGAACAGTGCAATTTTATCTTGAGTTTTAGTATATATATAATACCAAACCTCTCTCATTTTTTACATGCTCAAACAATTTTGTGATTAATCGACATTAACGTCAGTCAACTTTTTTTTTTTTTTTTAATCTAATTGTTGATCTTGTCAAAGCTATAAAAAGTTTTAAAATATCACTAATGCCTTAATTCTATAGATAATCATATCAATCATTATATCAATTCAGTGATGAGACATTAAAAATTAAGAATTGTTTTTTTTTTTTTTTAAAAATTATAAATCTCTACCATCCATATCTTAGATGTGTGATAAAGATCTATTTTTATTTATTTATTTATTTAAATGGATCTCCACCAATGAACAATTATGGATTTTTTAATTATTATTTAAAAAAATGGATTGTATTGCGATCTGGATCTCCATCTCCATATTTTCTTTTCTTTTTATTTACTATTTATATATATATATATAGGGTTGGTCTATAGAACCGCTACCTATTGTTTACCTATAAACTTGTTGAGCAGGTTACCATTTAATCCAATGCAATTTAAATTTTAGCTTCATTAACTGTTCCCTAGGTAAAACAATCATTTCTTTTCAAATTTAAAAAGCAATCAATGCAGCTGACAAAAACAATAAATGAGTTTCAAATTTAAACAGCAATCATTTATTTTTAAAATTAAATCTGTTCTCGTTATTTGATTTGCATTTGTATTGTGTGATAACATTCGATATGAGTAAACATTATTTGAAATGTGTGATAACACTCGATACGGGTAAACATCATTTGGAATGTATGATGACACTCAATACAGGTGAATAATTAAAAAATAATAGGGGTGGTGAACCTAATGTCCATCAAAGTAAGAGGATTGATAAAGCTTTTACTACAAGCCTACAACCCCCTTGTCCGAGTGTCCATTGATGGATCATTTTCCGACTATGAGATTTTTAATTTTTTTGGTAGGTAAGAGAGGTCTTTAAAAAAAAAAAAAAGGAAATAATTGACAATAGTCCTACACCAGGCATATATGCTCATTGTACTTACATCATTCAAATCAATAATAGTAATATGTATGGAAAAAAAGAAACTAAATTGTAATCCAGAAACTTGATTTCTTCATGTGATTTTTATAGATCCAACATGCATTTATGTTAATATATATATATAAAGTAAAAAATCTTATCAAAGTCAGACTAGCTCAGGCCTCAAAGGGCTCTAGCTCATCAAGAGACAAGCTTAAGAACCCCAAGACCCAAAGCCCATCGTTATTTTAATAGGTTTATATGTTAGGCCCAGTTGGGAGGCCTGTTGTTCATTGTGTAGGCATTACTTTACTACTTATAAACCATTTTAATCCCTTTTATTTTTTCAATGTGGGATTTGTATTACAAAGTTTTTCAATAAAACCGTTACACCCTCTACAACGAATGATATTTACATAATTATGTTGTGATTGTATTAAAGTATTTGCGATCACACAAAATATTTTAAGTCAAAAAAAAAAAAATTCATCAAAGTTAGACAAGCTCAGGCCTCAAAGGGCTTTAGCTCGTCAAGAGATAAGCCCAAGAACCCCAAGACCCAAAACTCATTGTTATCTCAATAGGTTTATATGCTAGGCCTAGTTGGGAGGCCTATTGTTCATTGTAGATGCATTACTTTACTACTTCTAAATCATTTTAATCCATTTTCATTATCCGATGTGGGATTGACATTACACAGCTTTTCATTTACATAATTACGTTGTGATTGTATTAAAAAAATTGCGATTACACAAAATATTTTAAATTAAAAAACATTATCGAAGTTAGACTAGCCAAGGCCTCAAAGGGCTCTAGCTCGTCAAGAGACAAGCTCAAGAACCCCAAAACCCAATGGTGAATAACCTAATATGAAGAACACACACTACAATAAATCTACAGAAATTTTAGACTTGAAACACATGGTTACAAAATAGATGTAAAGCGATCACGTCAAACAAAATGCAATTACAGGAACCATAATAATTTTACGTTACGTAGGATATCAATGCATGCAACTACAATTAATGGTTTTAATAAATTATTATTATCAAGTTAGGCTTAATTTATGGAGGATCTACGATTTGTATAGCTCAAAGAGATTCTTAATGACTCTCTTAATTAGAATCTGTTGGAGCCCACTATCTTAATTAGAATATGATAGATGCTTCAGTACCTCTAGGTCAAGAGGTGAGTTGGCACACCCGGCCAGTCGAATTTCGCCATGTCATTAATTTTATAAACCCAACACCAACATTGCCACATCAAAATTTCCTCATCTCTCTTCATGTCTCTACAAATCTCCATATTTTCCCTTTTCTTTTATTCTGTTTTGTTCATATTTGCTCCTTTTTCCTTTTCCTTCATTCGACCAAGAAACTTCTTTTCTTCTTATTTTTAATTGATCTATTTTCCTTCCCCCCTTAATGGCTCTGCAAATCCAAATATTTTATTAGTTTAAATCACTAAATCCATATGTTTTATTAGTTTTAATCCATTTTTTTAAGTTTAAATAATTGGATTAGCCTCCATTCTTTTTTTTTTCCTTTTTTTTGTTTAAATCACTAAATCAAAACTTTTTTTTTTTTAAACAAAAACATATATTTTTATGTTTCTGATTTATTATGGTAAAAAATAAAATTTATGCCTAAATACAGTATATGAAAAATTTAGTTGATGGGTTTTAAAATTTTGAGACTGAGATGATGGGTCGAAGATGATAATGAGAGATGGTAAGAGAAAAAGACCTAAGATTCATATTTATAAAAGTTTTATCTCTTAAGTTTTAGTTATTTTTAATTTAATTTCTTTATATATTTTTAATAACCAAATGTATGAAAATTCTAGTTGTTCGGTTTTAAATACAGAGATCGAGCTGTGATTTTTTTTTTTCTTTAGAGATGGAGATGTTGAGGTGAACGTTAAAAATAATAAAGAGAAGATAGATTGGAATTCATGACTTGGCATGTTTTTTTTTCTTTTTTTTTTTTTTTCACATGACAATTTCTAGTGTGGCCGTGTTTGTGTGGAGTTTGTAAAATTAATGATGTGGTGATATTTTAATGGCCGAGCATACCAACTCACCTCTGGCCCCAGAGGTACTGAAACATCTCTCCTCATACATAAGGTGTGTCTTCAGCCTTTGTTTCATTTTCCTATAAAATTAATTCAATATATCTTCTCTAAATTCATTCTTTTTAAATATTCTCAATTCCCTCTATTTGTTTTTAAGAAAGAAAGAAGAAAATAGAAAAATCCCGTCAGGTTTTTTCTCTCCAATTTTCTCAACTTCCAAACACCATAACTTCTTCATACGAAGTCGGATTTGATTAATTTAAGTTGGAGATTGTTCGTAATCGAGTTCTCTACCTTTTCCAAGTGATCTTGCAGTCATTTGATTGAGTTTTCAAAGTGATCTACCCAGAAAATCGTGACAGCTCGTGATGGAGAGGTATTGACTTTATCTCTATGATTTCTTCTTTTTAAACCTTCAATTTGCTTGGGGTTTCTTCTTCTATATGTATGTATATGTTTAGTGAATACTATTGAGAAAGATAGCTTTATAATCAATCTTAATCAAAAGTTTAATTAGAGACACTTGTGAATTAGAATTTTTTGATTCTATGATTTTCACATGTTTGAGAGTTGTATTGTGATTAGATTGATATCTAGTATTATTTGAGACTTGATTGAATCATTTTATGATTAATAATCCTTGAAATGTGCTTTGATCCTTTAATTGAATAATTCTAGGATTAGCACATTTGATTTTGTATTTAGAGCCAATTAGGATTTAATTGATTATTGTGAATATATATGCTCTAAGTACTTGCTAGAATACTCATTGATCATATCTTGTCATTCTAGCATCTTTGTTGTTTATGCTCTAAAGTCTTGAATATGTGCTTTCTGATCATGCTTTATTTTCAAGCTTTAGTAACATGAATAGAATCTAGGTTTTGGCATGTTTTAGGTGTTTTGCATGCTCTAGATTTGTGTTTATGTTTAAGGTCTAGACAACCTTGTTTTGTGTACTTTGTTGCCTATGTCTAGATCTTCACGGAGTGTACCTTATCCATACATTTCATATGCTCATGCATCATTTTGTGTGGTGTCATGTTTTGGATCATGAACTAGAAAAATATACATTGTGTGCTCATTGATTATTTCTAGTTTCCATTGGATGTATTGATCATATATTCTATGTTGCATGTGTTTGCATCATTTGCATCACTTAGATCATTTGCCTTTCAAAAGGTGGAAGTCTCATCTTGGAGTGACTGAAGCTTTAATTTGAGCAAGAAGACTTGGCTAGGAAAGGATTCCGGATAGCCAAGCAAGAAGCCTTAGTTAGGATCAAGAGGATCCGGATAACTAAGCAAAAGTCTTAGCAAGGAGTTGCGTACTCCGGATGGTTGAGCTAGGGGAGCTTAACTAGGATCCTTGTGATCTAGATTGCTAAACGAGGAAATCTTCCTAGAGACTTGGGAGCCTTGGATAGGGAGTTGCTTCCTAGAGGTGTAGGACACACCTTGGATAGGGAGTAGGCTTGGTGATTCACTAGCCCGAGGGTTAGATTAGGATTTGATAACTTGAGATAGATATCATAGAGTTGATAGTCTTGAGTGTGTATGTCCTTTTCATATAGTGGATTTGCTTTGCCGATGGTTGTGGATTCAACCCGTGGATGTTTCCTCTTTGGAGGTTTACCACGTAAAAATCAATGTGTCAAATGACTCTATCTCTATCTCTTTATATTTGTATGTTTGTTCAATATAACTTGTTTATGATCTTCAATTTCTCACATTCTTGTAAACATGTTATTGATAAAGAAAGAGATGGTCACATTGTTTGTTGAATCAACATTTGTTTCTTGTATCTTGTAAGTGTTTGATCTTTGTATCTTGCAATATTCCATATGAAGTTGTATAGTTTTACTTAGTGATCTTTCATTGTAATATTCATAATACAACTTGTAGAATGTGCTCTTTATTGAATATACTTGTATATGAGATGCATTGTTTCTTGGTATATGTTTTGTAGACTAAGTGTGGTGAATTGAGCATACTTGTGCAAATTGTTTTTCTCATAACAATCTTGTTCAAGGCTTATTATATGCACACCAAGGTTTTGATACTAGTCACAAAAGAGTTTTTAAAACTAGTGTGTCAACCTATTCACACCCTCCCCCCCTTCTCTCTAGGTTGTTTAGTATAACCTTGTAGACATTTTCAATGTCTCTATGATTTTAGGTTGTTTCCAAGAGTTCCAAATATCATATTTTTCACTTAGAATATTTTTCAAGAGAAAAATTCCCAATAACTCACCTTTAAACACTTAAAGCATTTCCTTTGTTCATCAAAGTTCATCTAGGATCATCCATGACCATTTAGGATTCATCCATGTATGGTTTTGCATCATCACATCGTTTTTCGTATGTTCTTCACTAATCTCATCTAATTTTAGTGTTCTTCATATCAAGTCATCTCTTTATTCACTTGTATGTTTTTTGATCATATGTTAGATACAAGATAGAGATTATTTGCGAAGACATGATTGAGTGTTGTATTGTGATAGCTATCTAGGTTTTGCTTAATCTTGATTAGCTAAGCTTTATGATATGTCATTTAGCTTTTGATATCTATGATTGTTTTATTTGATATATCATCATCCTAGATAAGCATATAGGGTTACCTAGCTCTTGTTGCATTTTGAGTATTTCACATATTTACATAGGTTGCATTCTCTTCATTGAGAACTAAGTCTTGTGTTGCTTATGAGATTAGATTGCTTAAATCACAAGCAATAGGACTAGGTTCACTCATACCGGGATTAGGTAGGTGTGTGATTACTTCCGGGATTAGGTTGTAATCTTTCTCACATTTAGTGGATTCGAGGTTCGAGTGTGGCTCACTTATTAACCCGTGATTTTTCCCGTGAGGGTTTCCATGTAAATATCAAGTGTTTTTTAATTTCCGCACCATATTACACTTGTTATATTGTATTGTCTATTAGGGGTATTTTCGTAATCTTGACCATACACGAAAATTGGGTAAAACTCGTTAAAATCTATTCACCCCCCCTTCTAGATTAATATTGAACACACCTTAATTTATTTCAACCATCACATTACCACCCATAGTTTTCCTATGCAAGGAATGAACCATTTCTTGTGCAAGCTTAATATTTTCAAAAATGCTCCATCCCAGAACAATGGCACCTTGTTCAGGCGAGACCAACTTATGAATCACCCGAGTCAAGCGAGTTACAATAATTTTTGAAAAAATCTTATAAGCCACAGAACACAAACTAATAGGCCGAAACTTATCAAAACTAGATGGATTAGGCACTTTCGGAATTAAAACAATGAAGGAAGACGAATAAAACCTGGGTAACGGCGACCCCCGAAAAAAATCTCTGGCAGCCTTAATAACATTTTCTTTAATGAAATTCCAACAATGTATATAGAAATCCGAGCCAAATCCATCCGGACCAGGACTGTTTTGCTTGGGAATAGAAGCCATTACTTCTTTAACTTCCATCTCCATTGGCTCTAGGCAAAGCATTTTATTATCATCGTTTGTAACAACATGATCAAGAATAGAAGCTAAATTACCTTGCTCCACTTCGATAGACGTAGTAAGAAATTTACAGAAATACTGTGCAGCGCTTAGGTGCACTTCTTCAGCATTATTAAGAATCGTTCCATCATCAAGAACCATACGAGAAATCTGAATCTTCCTTCACCTCTGGTTTACTACTGAATGGAAGAATTTTGTATTTTGATCACCTTCAATCAACCATTTCTTCTTATCTAGTTGACCCAAATGAATAGCATCTCTTTTTTCCCAAACATTAATTTCAAGTTTGGTCACCAAGTAATCCTCTTATACATCCTCAGCATAGCCCATCTGCAGTTGATTCTCTAAATATTCCAACCTCTCCTCAAGAGCTTTTAAATTACTATAAACACGTCCAAACACATTTCTATTCCAAGCTCGTAAAGCAAGTTTTGTTCTCTTGAGTCTAATAGCTAACTTCAACATTCCGGAACCCGGGTCTGGGCGGTGCCAAGCATCCTGAACACAAGACAAAAAATTCTCATGTAGACACCACATATTCTGAAAACAAAAAGGGGCCAGACCATTAGACAAAGCAATCCTTTCCAAATTCACAATCATGGGACAATGATCTGAAGTTTGCGACTCAAATATGTTAACTGAGCCATCGTATATTGAGAAGAAAATACACTATTGATAACCACTCTGTCTAACTTTGCCTAGCTCCTAGCTACCCCCTTCATGACCATTATACCAAGACATAGCTTGACCACTACTCGGAAGATCAAAAAGCCCACACATGTCTAGGCTTAAATTCAGACATAGAAATTAGTGGCCTCGACTGACCACCAATTCTTTCAGAATCCATACGAATAGCATTAAAATCACCCAACACCATCCAAGGGCAATCATTCATCTGGCTATGTTCCAAATCAGCCCAAAGTGCCTTTCTTTCAGTATAAGTACATTTGGTGTAGACAAAGGTGAGGAGCAGCCTTTTATTAGCCAACACGAGCCATCCAGTAATCATTTGAGCAGAGCGAGACAACACCTGCAAAACATCTGGTTCCTTCCAAAAAATCCAAAGCTTCCCCCCAACAGTTTCATTCGAACAAAAATAATTAAAAGTAAAAAAATTACCCATTGCGGCCATACGATTCTCTCCAGCAAAGGGTTCAACAATTGCACAAATGGATACATTATTCTTAATGAGTAACGAATTCAATCTCTTCTTCGAACTCCCTAACCCTCTGACATTCCAATAGAAAATGGTGTCTATCATAAATTTAATTTCTGAGCTCGGGTGTGAACCTGCTTAGACTTCCTCATTGTTCTAACTCCATTATTATTATTGTCAAAATCCGGAGGAATAACCCCATCAGAATCATAAGCCTTTTCTTTACCCTTCAAACCTGTAATTTCTCCTTCCTCCCGATCCGAATAGCAACCCAAAACTAGGTCCTCTTTCTGTCTTCCAACGTAATCATCAGTTTTGGTTTAGAAATCGGAGTCCCAGGTAACACTGGAGACTTCTCAATAGGTGTTTGCATCTGTACTATCTCTAGAACAACTTCCAATTCATCATCACCCTAAACTTCCTCACATTCTTCATCACTATCTTCCTTTTGATTCTCTGCAGAATTTCGTAAATCGTGATTAGACTCTTTTGCGATCATGGCACCATTAGGACTAAGGACTTCATCATTTCTTCCTTCAATCACAATAGTATTCTGGTTGTCATTACTATCCTCTCGAACGATCGATAGTTTACCATCAGATAAAACAGTATTCACCTTTATCTCCAACCCTATTTTAGACCCTGATCCCTCCCCCCTTGTTATTTTATTTTTTGGCTGCCAAAATTTTGTTTCTTCTTTCAGTTTCCCTACAACTTTATGTCCCTCCCCGACCTTACAAACAACTACAGTATGTCCTTGTCGATGACACTTCATACAATAGAATTCTGGCTTCTCATATCTTGCCTCTTGCCAAATACATTTTGTTGGAGAAACCACAATGGGGAAACCTTTCACTGGTTCCGTAGTCAAATCCACTTCCACACAAATTCTTGTACCAGTCGCTCTAGTTCGATTCAGTGTTGCATTATCTGTCCCAAGATACCTGCTGAAACGAGTTGTGAAAATTTGGAGACAATCACGTCGATAAAGGTGCAATGGTAAACCAGGTAAAAAAATCCATTGAAGGGCCAATAGAGATTCTCTATGTAAATCGAATTCCTTAGTCCATTTAAACAACCGAAAAGAAATTGCTTCCATCGTTCTTCCTTCACGTGTCCATCCATGCACAAAATCACGTTCATTCTTCATCTGGATTAAGACATGATAATCATCCATAAAACTGATCGTTGGCATTTCCAACAAACCCTACGTTTTTACTACGTTCAACTGAATGTTATCAATCGAAGGAGGGGCACGCATGAACTTCATGACAATGGCAAATTTATAATCTTTCGCCGCTTTAGCCATTTCTGGTCCCGAAAAGATGAACCCCAATTCACCATTAATATCCATCGGAAATCGCATAGGTATTTTGAACGAAGGATTGTCCACCGGCTTAGCAACCGCATGAGCATAAGATTGCACCAAGGAATTGCCATATTTGGCTTTCCCCGTCGACGGTAAGACCATCAGAGGGGCAAAGGCCGCCATAGGAGGCCAACCCTAGCAAAAGTGAAAAGGACGGTGGCGGTGGCGGCAAGGGTTTTTTAGACTTTTTTTTTGGTGAAATAATGCAATTTGTGATTCCCTTGAAATTTCTTGTAGATCTTCTTTATTTGACAAGTGTTAATATTTTACTTTTTGACATAAAAGTTGAGCCATAATAAATGGTTTTTCTGCTTATATTATTTATGAGAATTGCTAGACTTAGTTGCAGGATGTCACTCTCCAAATCCACTTGCTGCTCTCCATATGACACCACTTTTTCTGTCTTAAATCTTTTAAGCCATAATCAAGAGACATAATATTACTTTTTGTTAACCGCCAAAATTGGCGGAGGACCAAAGAAGAATTTTCCACCTCGACACAAGAAGACTATAACAGTACCCAACCCGAATACCATGACAGAGTGAACCCCGGTTAAACCCAACACATACCTCCACCAGCGGGATCCACCCCGCCAAGCATCTTAGCTCAACAAAGAAGCCGAGAGCCAAAAATACTCACTAGAACTCACAGCGAGATCAAACCCGGCTATAACCGGGCTTCCTATGGACCCCGCTACACCCCGATACAGCTTCCTATGGACCCCGCTACACCCCGATACAGCTTCCTATGGACCCTGCAGCACCCCGACACGGAGTTCTACTGATCACCTTACTACAAAGCTGGCTAGATGTCCCCCTACTGCCATCAGTAGGATGCTAACTAGATATAGGCAGCCCGCTAGAACAGAAGAGCACCAGGAAGCAGCATCCTAAACGTCAAGAACTAAAGGCTCCACAAAGAGCCAGTAAAACGTCACCGTACAAAGGAGGTACATTCCTTCCCGCCAAAGAGTCCTAATTTGAACAGAACATTACAGTAGGAGTCCTACTAGGAAGGTAAGTGATTGACTCTTCCTAGGAAGGAAAGACTGAATTCAGCGCATTAAAGCTCCGATTTTATTTCCTAAAAAAGAGGATCCGGCAAGCAGCCAAACCCTAGTCCGAGATTGTAGGAGTGCATGGCAAGCAAACAGGACCTATATGTATAACAACTTATTCATCTAAGAAGGGATCGAAAGAAAAAAACCCTAGACTCTACTTATCGACAGGCATAGACTTATCTCCACCATCATCCCATTTATCGACTGAAATCTCCGTATTGCTACCATGATCCTTATTTTCAATCGAAACCTTCATGTAATCTAGTGTTTTAAATGGATTTATGGTCGGTGTATTCATGTAACGGAAAAGAGAGATCAATAAGATGAATTCCAATTCAATTTCACGTATTCTTTATCATGCATGCATTGGCAGGGACCTAGTCGGTATCGAACCACTTGATACCCCTCCGGCCAGGATCAATCTCGATCTTGACCCTTTAAAGTGGTTATTTGGATTATCGTCCTTTTAACGATTTTCGGATAACACTTTTATTTGCAAAATAACCAGCCATCCATTTATAACATAAATCTTAATTTATCTTTTATTTTACAAAAATAACATCAAAGACCAAAATCTACATCAATTCTTTTCAACTACTTTCTTTTTCTCCAACTTTTTTTTTTCTCATCGCTTAAACTTCTCGTCTCAGCAAGATTGTCTGTGTTTAAATTTCTATTCAAAGAAAGATAGATGTAAGAAGAGAATTTGGAGTAAAATTTACAGTTTATTTATTTATTTATTTTATGGAGTTTATGAACAGTTTCATTGTTTTTTACTATTGTTTATTTAGACTACTTTTTTGTATGTTTTGTGTTGAGTTTTGATTTTTTTTTTCCGATTATTTAGTGCCATATTTTCATTTACATAAATGAAATCTATAGTTTTTTTTTTTCTTATGTAGTTCAATAACCATGAATACTTTCTTAAAATTACTGTGTTTGTCATATATCAGTAAACAAATTATATAATGATATTGTAATTTCCATATTTCTTTTTAGGAACTCATGGACTTAGACATTGATTTAAACTTAAATTTGGAATAGTGCAATATGGAGATTGCTCAACATAAAAGTGGTAACCTAAGTGATACTGAGTGTCTAAAAAATTTAGAACCCAACATTGGAATGCAATTTGATTGTCAAGATGAGGCTTATTCTTTTTACTTGATGTATATATGCTAATTAGTCTATTAGGTTTGGTATCTCAACGAAAGCTAGTCGTCGATCCAAGAAATCTAGAGAATTTATTGATGTGAAGTTTGCGTGTTCAAGGTATGAAGTGAATAAAAGAAAAGATGTTGCTTCTAATCATCCTAGTTCAAAAGTAGATTGCAAGGCAATGTTGCATGTCAAGAGAGATTTGAATGAAAAATGGTATGTTCATAATTTTATCAAAGACCATAACCATGAGCTTTGTCTAACTCATGCATATTATTTTCCATGTCACAAAAGCATTACTTCCTCTAACAAAGAAAATATCGATACTTTACATGCAGTTGGGGTGAGTACAAGTAAAATTTATGCTTCAATGGAAAAAAAAAAAATGTTGATATGAAAACATTGAGTTTTTGGAGAAAGATGTTAGAAATCATTTGGATAGAGAAAAGCATTTGACACTTGCATCGGGGGGTGCCAAAGCAATGTTTGAGCATTTCATGAATATGCAAGAAACAAAACCCAAACTTATTTTATGTAGTAGATTTAGACAAAGAACAATGTCTAAAAAAATGTTTTCTGGGTTGATTCAAAAAGTAGGGAGGATTATAAATTTTTTGGGGGATGTTGTTTCCTTTGATACAACATATATTACAAACAATACAAAATGTCATTTGCTCCTTTTATTGGAGTTAATAATCATTTTCAATCAATATTGCTTGGGTGTGCATTGCTTGCGGATGAGACTACTTCGACATTTGTATGGTTAATGCAAACATGGGTTAGTGCAATGGGAGGTAAATCTCCAATTGCTATACTAACCGACCAAGATAGAGCTATGAAAGCATCTATTTCAACTGTTTTCCCAAACACACGAGACAGATTTTGTTTGTGGCATATATTGAGGAAGATTCCTGAAAAGCTTGGGCATGTGATAAGGAATAATGAAAATTTTATGAGAATATTCAATGATTGCTTCTACAATTCATGGTCAGAGGATGACTTTGAGAAAAAAAAATGGTGGAATATCATTGAAAAATTTGAACTTGAAAGGAATGAGTGGCTTGAGTCATTATTCGAAGATCATAAATTTTGGGTCCTACTTACTTGAGAGATACATTTTTTGTCGGGATGTCTACAACTCAAAGATAGGAAAATATAAACTCATTTTTTGATAAATATTTAAATAAGAAAACTTCATTGAAAGAATTTGTTGAACAATATGAGGTTGCTTTGTGAGATAGAGAAGAAATGGAACCACAGCAAATTTTACTACATGGCATAAAAAGCCTATATTAAAGTCTCTATCGCCTTTCGAGAAACAAATGTCCACAATCTATACACATGAGGTTCTTAAGAAATTTTAGATTGAGGTTTTGGGTTCATCCAGATGTTTTTCTTTAAGTGAAGGAGATATTGGTGTGACAAAAGCTTTTAAAGTTCAAGATTTTGAAAAGAATATTAGTTTCATGGTAACTTGGGATGAAAAAGAGCAAGATGTTAGGTGCTTGTGTCGAATGTTTGAATATTACGGGTTTCTTTGTAGACATGCTGTATGTGTTCTTCAATCTATTGGTATTTTTAATATCTCATCTCATTTCATATTGAAGCGATGGACTAAGATGTGAGAGGGTTTGACTCCGTGAGTTAAATTTCAAATGGAGTTGAATCTAAGAAGCAACGTTTTGATAAGTTATTTTATAGAGCTAGTAAATTAAGTGAGAAGGCATTGTTATCTCATGAAAGTTTTACCATTGCATATCTTGCTTTACAATAAGCATTAGAAAAGTGTGCAACAGTGAACTATTCACTCAATGTGTCAAGGGAATCTAAATTTTGACTACAAGAAGTTCAAGTCAAAGAACACGCGGATGTTAATTTGTCACCTGATATCTCATTACTTGATCGACAAATTTCAAATACGAAAGGAGATCCTAAAAGGATGAAGAGTGGAATCAAAAAAAGTAATAGAAAAAAATTCAAGAACTTAAGAAAGGTTAGTATTGATGGATGTCATTAATATATTATTGGAAAATATTCTTTTTATGTTATTAATTATATTAACTTCAACTTCTTTTTTCATTTCGCATGAACTAAAGAATGCCAAATGTTCTGGAAAAAGGTTTGTTATGCTTATAAACTATTTTATATTTATTTCTAAATAAATATTGCTATATTAATTTATTATTTGGATTATTAAAATAACTTTTTAGTAATGTACGTTTTTATATCATAGGAGTATGCAAATTTGAACAATCAAAGTGTTTGTGAATCTCTAACTACACAACATAGTAATTTTGATTCAACTGTGCAAGTTATGGAAGATGGTAGGTCTAACAATGTTATAATCTATTAAAGTATTAAACTACATGGATGACTTTCTCTCCCTCTTGAGTTTTCTCTCACTTTTGTAGCCTTGTCCATGGATCCTTCAAAAGTATGGACGTGGAATTTCCTTGC
This sequence comes from Acer campestre, assembly GCA_954870605.1. Lineage (NCBI taxonomy): Eukaryota > Viridiplantae > Streptophyta > Magnoliopsida > Sapindales > Sapindaceae > Acer > Acer campestre. The sequence goes on along the minus strand of OX940800.1, from coordinate 19,812,751 downwards.
CCCTCTCTCAAAAGTTCCCGATACTTTACCACAACCATCATCAAAACCGAAAACTTTTGCAGCTCTGTTGAAAACCGATGAAGTACATGTTCAACCAAATCTTCTCCCAGTGCCAGTTATGAAAGGGGACATCACGTGTGTTCACAATAGCCAAAAATATGTCCAAGAAAGATTGAAATACTGTTAGAAAAATCTTTTCGGACGTCTACTTTTAAGAAAAGGTTTTATACCTTTAAAGCCTGTTGAGTTAAAATCTGTATTGCAATCAATTTGGCAACTCAGAAATCCTTGGAAGCTTACTCCGTTTCCAAAAGGATATTTTGATATTCATTTTTCTAGTGAAGAAGATTTAAAAAGGGTTTGCAATGGAGGTTCTTGCTCAATTTCAAATAGTACATTTGTAGCCTTGTCATAGCAGCCTTCACCAATAGGCTGCAAAGTGGTCGCCTGTCTTTCGACTTACGAAGGGACCGGCCAAGGACTTATGAGGAGATGATGGATATAGTTGGAGACTATGCATTGGCAGAAGAAGAAGAAGTAGCGCAATGGGGTAGTTACGTCCATAGTCATAAACCAGACACAAAGCCCGAATCCAAAAATGACAGGATGAAGGGCCAGTCTCATGATCGCCAAAGAGAAGAGAAGAGCCGAAAAAATCAACCCAGAGAGAGCCGGGGTAGTAACAGAACCAGTAGGTTCCGAGGCAGGTATAGTAACTACACTCCCCTAAATGACGAACAGGAAGACATACTATCTGTAGTAGAAGACAAGGGGCTCGCCAAATATCCCCGACAACAGTCAGCTAATGCCTGGAGTGATACAACAAAATACTACTGATTCCATAAGGATCACGGGTATGATACCTCTAAATGCTTCCAGCTGCAGGATCATATCGAAAGTCTGATCAGAGAAGAGCACCTTAAGGATTTCACCTTAAAGGGAGACCAAAATACTGGTCGCCACGATAGCCACCGAGGAGGCAGACAAGAAAGAAGGAGCCCGAGAAAAGGTAGCCCCAACACGGCAATAAACACTATCTTTGGTGGACCTCACAATGGCATAAGTAATAGAGAAAGGATGTCGGAAGTCCGGGAAGTTATGTACGAAAACAGGGACCTGGAAGTGAACTCTGTGCAGAAAAACCATAAGAGAGCAAAAGAAGGGCATGACCCGATAATCTTCACAGCCGAGGACTTAGAAGGAATTGATGCCAAGCCCAACGACGCAATAGTTGTAGGAATACAAATAGCACACATGGATGTCCTCCTTGTAATGATAGACAACGGAAGCTCTACTGACATTTTGAGCGCCAGGGTATACGACGAACTTCGGCTAGACAGAAAAGATTTGGAACCATTCCACGTACCCCTAAAAGGATTTAGAGGTGCAGAAGTAAGATCTTTAGGAACTGTGAAATTACCTGTAAGGTTTGGAACAGCGCCTTGTCGGAGGACTATCCTACTGAATTTCGTGGTTGTCGACATTTACAACTGGCCATACCATGCTTTACTCGGCCGACCATTCCTGAACAAAGCACGGGCAGTCACATCCACCTATGCACTAAAGATTAAATTCCCGACATAATTCGAAATTGGGGAGTCAAGGGGTTGCAGGAAATGGCTCGCCGAGCTAACCTGTCAATCTTTAAAGACGAGACTGGAGTGGAAACCTTGGGCATATTTCAACTCGACCAAGAGGCACGAGAGGAAAACCCCGAAACATTTGAGCTAGACCCGAGGGATAAAACCAACAGAGAAAAGGAGGAACCAATAGAAACCGTCATTCTGGACGAAAAGGAATCCAATAAAACCGTCAAGGTTGGAGCAAGTCTGACGAAGCAGGTTAAAACAGGTGTGGTGAATCTACTGAGGGAATACAAGGAGATTTTTGCTTGGAGCTACGAAGATATGCCAAGGATCAATGCAAACGTAACCACACACCATCTAGCAGTAAGCGAAGAATGCAAACCGGTGATACAGAAAAGGAGAAGCTTCAACCCTGAAAGGAGTGCGGCAATAAGGGAAGAAATATCCAAACTGCTCGCAACAGGATCGATCAGAGAATTCAAGTATCCTGAATGGGTGGCGAACGTTGTGCTTGTAAAGAAGAAGAACAATCAGTGGAGGATGTGTGTAGACTTCATTGACCTGAACAAAGCTTGCTCTAAAGACAGCTTCCCATTACCAAGAATCGACCAGTTGGTCGACGCAACAGCCGGACACGAGCTACTATACTTCATGGCCGCATACTCAGGCTACAATCAAATCAAGATGCACAAACCAGATGAGGACAAAACAGCGTTCACCACAGACTAAGGGTTGTACTGTTATACTGTCATGCCATTCGGCCTGAAGAATGCTGGGGCAACATACCAGCGGTTAGTTAATAGGATGTTCGCCAGCCAAATAGGTATGAATATGGAAGTATACATCGATGACATGCTAACCAAGAGTATCACAGCTAATAGACATGTAGATAATCTGCGGGAAACCTTCGACGTGTTAACCAAATTCGGAATGAAGCTAAACCCTTCAAAGTGTGTGTTCGGTATGCCATCTGGCAAATTTCTCGGATACCAGGTGCATCAAAGAGGGATAGAAGTGAACCCTGACAAGATCAAAGCACTGGCTGACATGGTTTCCCTAAAAAACCTGAAAGACGTCCAGAAACTCATTGGATGCTTGGCATCGCTGAACAGGTTTATAGCAAAATCAACGGATTGATGCTTGCCGTTTTTCAAAGCACTTAAGAAAGGAAAGGAAAGGAATCGAGTGAAATAAAGATTGTGAACAAGCTTTTCTTGCCCTCAAAGAATACCTAGGCCAAGCACCGCTGCTCTCAAAACCAATCATAGAAGAGATGCTATACTTGTACCTGTCCGTCACAGAAGCGGCCACTAGCTCCGTACTAATCAGACAGGAAGATGGAATACAGAAACCAGTGTACTACACCAATAAAGCACTGCTGCCAGCTGAAACAAAATACTCACCAGCTGAAAAGATGGTGCTCGCCCTGATAACAACAGCAAGAAAGTTGAGGCCATATTTTTAGGCACACAAAATAGGAGTGTACACCAACTGCCTACTAAGAATGATTCTGCAAAAACTAGAAGTGTCGGGCAGACTTACAAAATGGGCCATTGAGCTGAGCTAGTTTAACGTAGAATTCATCCCAAGAACAACAATCAAGGGCCAAGCAGTAGAAGACTTCGTGGCAGAATTCACCGAACCAGACACCGAAGTAGCAAATATGATGATAAACCAAGCAAAGAAAGACTTTCGTTGGAAACTCTGTGTCGATGGTTCATCAAACATGCATGGCAGTGGGGCAGGGATAGTGGTCACAACCTCAAGAAGGAGATTCAATAGAATGTGCCTTGCGGTTTGATTTTTAAGCCATCAACAACCAAGCCGAGTATGAGGCGTTGATAGCAGGATTAAAGGTATGTATAGCCTTAGATGCTGATGAGATTGAAGTTTTTAGTGATTCCCAAGTCATCGTCAACCAAGTACTCGATGAATACTAAACAAGAGACGAAAACATGATCGCTTATCTAAAGCTAGCAAAGGAGTTATTGGGGTGATTCAAAGAATACAAGATCGTTCAGATCCCAAGAGAAAAGAACGAACAGGCAGATGTTTTGGCCAAGTTGGCATCAGCCACGATCAACATCTGGCTCCAAACAATCCCCATGGCACACCTACTCCGATTAAGCATAATAGAACAGGCTGAAGTAGGGGTAATCATGAACGAATCAATCAACTGGATGATCCCAATCAAAGAGTACCTAATCAATGACATCCTCCCAAATGACTCACTAGAAGCCAAGCGGCTAAGATATAGAGCAACAAGATATTCAGTCCTCAACGGTGAACTATACAGAAGAGGATTTTCAAGAGTACTGCAAAAATGTGTAGGACTTGAAGAGGCAGAAGGAATCCTGAAGGGTATACACAGCGGGAGCTGTGGGAATCATGCTGGGAGCGTTAGTCTAGCCCACAAAGCACTAAGACAAGGGTTCTATTGGCCAACCATGTTCGCTGATGCAAAAAGAGTAGCGACCAGATGTGAAGCATGCCAAAAGATTACAAATAACATTCGCCGGCCGCCTGAACGATTACAAAGTATCACCTCCATGGCCGTTCGCCATGTGGGGAATTGATTTGATCGGCCCAATGCCCACAGCACTTGGAGAAGCGAAGCACGTCATTGTAGCGGGGGATTATTTCACTAAATGGGTAGAAGCCGAGTCACTGGTGCATATAACAGAAGCAAATACAACCAGCTTTGTGAAGAAGAATATTCTATACAGGTTCGGAATACCAAACACCATCACCACTGATAATGGGACACGGTTTGATAATAAAAAATTCAGAGATTTATACAAGAAGTATGGGATCAATAAATACTATGCCTCTCCAGCTCACCCACAGACAAACGGGCAAACTGAGGCAGTAAATAAAATCATCAAGCACAACCTGAAAGCCAAACTAGCTGTCAAAAAGAGGAGTTGGGCAAAAAAACTACCACAGGTACTATGGGCATACCGAACGACAGAAAAAAAACTCTACTGGAGAGACATCCTACTCCATGGCATTCGGGACTGAGGTAGTCATCCCGGTCAAAATAGCATTTTCTTCACCAAGAACACAACTCTTCCAACCAAAACTTAATGTTGACATGCTGAAATATGGCTTAGATGAGCTAGAAGAGAGAAGGGAACATGCTCAGATAAGGAACGCTGTCTATCAGCAGAGAGCGGCGAGGTATTACAACTCGCATGTGAAAGTCAGAAGGTTTGCACTTGGGGACTTGGTACTAAAAAGGGTAACACCAGGAACAAAAGACAAAACTGCAGGATCGCTTGCAGACAAGTGGGAGGGGCCATATCGCATCACGGGTATAGCAGGCCATGGGGCATATTACATTGCCAAAAAAGGAGTCGGCAAACTGCCCCGACCATACAATGCTCAATATCTAAAGATCTACTACCCTTGATTTTTCAATCCAAGAAGACCCATTGCTGTTTCTCCTTTTCCCATTTTATCTTTTTAGAAGTTTTTTATTTTTTGATGACAAACATTGCAGGAAATAATCAATAAAGAGTAATTTATTACTAAAATTTCTACCATTGTTGAGACCATGGGTCAGCCATAATGAGTGGTTCTCCAGAAATAGATAGAGCGAGTTACCTAAAACCAGCAAACACCAAAATAATGTGGGAAATACCCCACATTATAGCAGGCTGAGGGCAAAAAATGCTACAAAGGCAGCCTGAGCTAGAGACAAATGCCACAGAGGAGGCAATCGCCATCATTAATAAAGACATAAACACCCCAGAATATAAGAAGCATTCAATAAATAGCATGCAGGGAAAACACCCTGAAAATATAAAATGCTGGGGTTAAAACAAACTAGCAGTAAAAGCAATAAGCATAAGCGGGAGACGTCCCAACAGTATGCTTATGCAAAGCTTGGTGTATGGTCGGACACGTCCTGACAAACACTGGGTAAAATAAAAACTAGCAATTATAAGCTAAGTGATAAATGGCTTCAAGCCTGAGCCAGAAACTCAGCAATGGCAGCGGAACAAAAAACACATGGAATTAATACAACGAACAAGAAAGGAATGCAACACGAGGAAAAGAATTGATATTTTATTTACTTGTCAAACATATTTACAAAGTCAAAAAATAAAATAAAATAAAATAAAATATGCAAAGGAATCAAGCGCTCACCGGTGGAATGCCCCCATTATCTTCTTCTTCATCACTCACCTCATCCTCCGACAGCCAAACAACCTCTTCATTCCCTTCGGTCATGAAAGACATATAGTCCCGACTAGAAACAGGACCCAAGTCAGGCTCAGCACCAGACCTAGTGAAACTCCCCTTCTGGCCAGAATAGTAAGTATTAAAAGCACGTTTGGTAGGAATTTCAAGGTGCATAGGAAGAGGCTCTGTTTGAGTATAGCGACAATGGGCCTTCCATAGCTTTAGTTGGTCTTTAACTGAGCATATCGCGCCATCCATGTGTTGTTGAAGGGATCTGTCATAACGCCTCAGGGCTTTCTCATTAGAATGGTCCTTCAGGGTGAAGAACCTCTTGGCTTGCCGCATGCCCCGTTCAAACTCGCGGAGGAGGAGCGCATCATACGCAGGAGACCTCTTAAAGCGGTCAACAACTTTAACTTCCAAAACGGCCTTCAAGTCGTTCAGAATGACGTCTTGAGAAGCCTGTTGGTGCCACAAGTCTTCAGATTCATGCTCGGCCTTCTCTTTGGCCTCCGTCACCAACCTCTCTGCTTCCATACGAGCAGCTAAGGCGTCTTGACTCCCAGAAAGTTGCTCCTTTAACAACTTGATCTCTTCTTCAGTGGCAAGTAGTTTTTCTTCAGCAACAAGCTGGGCAGCTAGGAACCCATCAGCAGACTCCCGCAGCTGAGCAATTTGTTGGGCATGAGATGCTTCAGCTGAAAGTCTTTCGACCGTTGAGCAGGAGACTTGGTCTTGCAAGTGTTTATTTTCCCTCGACGCCGTATTCCCTCGCCGATAGCTACTCACCATCTCCAACATCATCTACAAGAGAAACGGAGTTAAAAGATGATGACGGCATGTAGAAAAAGGGAGAAAGAAGAAGAGAATGATGTTAAAGAAATTACCAAAGAATGACAGTTGAAAAAGAACTCCATCTTCCTATTACACGATTTCTCCTTCACGTGCTCCCAACCTTCACCAAAATAAATGTCGTTACTTATAAAATGGTTTAGGAGATCGGTAGGAGAAAAATCAGATAGGGAAACAACCCCTGACCCCTCGCCTCGATCAGCTGGAGCTACAGATGGCCCTTCACGGGAACCTCCTAAATCCGCAGCAGGGGCAGATGATGGACAAGGGGCGTCAGCAGGAGCAGCAGCGTCCTTATCCCCTGCGTTGGGGGGGAATGAAGGCCTGTGGGTATCCTCCTATGCAGTAGTACCCTGCGCTCTAATATCCGCTGGGGGTGTAGAGGGCCCAGATTTGTCGGAGATGGGACCTTGAGCAGCCGGAGAGGATGCAGTCCTTGCGCCACCACCTTCCTCCGGTCGAGGGGTCAGATCCATAACCTGAGGAACTCCAGAGCCAGCTTCACCAACATGAGGAACCTCAGAACGTATAGGCTCGCCATTTCCCTCTTCATCCGACGAAACTACGTACTGAACCACTCTCGACGCTCGTTTTAAAGGATGAGTGGCACATTTAGGTGTAGTCTCTGCAGGGCGCTTCCCTCGACTATTCCTTGGGTTAAGGTCGCTAGAAGGGTCCTCAGGGGGCTCTGGGATGCTCACATCAAAAATCGGAGCTTTTCTACTCACTATAGGGACCCCAACTTTTTCTTTACCCTTGTGACTAGTGATAGGTGGATGAGCGTCCACTCCACCTCCGTGAGGCTGTGTAAACACCTCAGCAACAGCAGGAACGCCACCTGCCCCTTTATTGTCTTGAGAATCGTCACCTTCAATTGGTGCGACTCCCACTTTAGACAAGCCCGCAACATGTCTTTGATTAGTAGCTTCAGAGTTCTTCACTGCTCGGGCTTGCTCGTTGCAAAAGATATCAAACTCACTCACTGAGAAGCAAAGAACCATGTTACTCAAAGCAAATCAACAAAACAGGTTAAGGTTAAAGAAACTTACAACAGTGGCGCCTAGCAGACAGACGCGGAAAAACACCACAAGCGATCATTTTGGCCTCGTCAAGAAGGAACTCTTGACCTCTCTTAGCCAAACCAAGCACCGCAGCCTTCGTTACATTTTTTACTTCGTGCAGAGTTAAGGCTGGGGGAGCTTTTGACAAAGCCTCAGGAGACGTAAAATGCCTCGGGACTTTACTCGCTCGAAGGTTGCGGCGAGCATCAGCAGGGGTATTTCTTCCCCATTCGCCACCAACAAAAAACCAATTGTTCTTTCACCTCTTGTTCGAGGTAGGAAAACCCTAGATAAAGTCCTTCTTCTTCTCATCACTGGAGATCTCCACTTGTTCAGAATTGGATACACCCTCAGGGATCCAATTTTTCACATGAGTCGACTGAAGGTAATAAGTACCGCTATGACCAGATTGCCTCAAAATGTAGAAGTGATGGATTTCACGAGGCGTTGGCGACCATCGACCTATCGACTTCCACATTACACACAAGCCCATCAAAATCCTGTAGCTGTTGGGTGAAAGCTGAGCAGGAGCGAGCTTAGCATTAGCCAGAAATCTGGCTATAAATGGTTGAAGGGGGAGAGTCACCCCACAGCCTAACATTGACCCGTAGATGGCTAAGGCATTGCTCGGTGGATTCCATATAGCCCGCTCGCCAGAGGGTATAAGGAGAACCAAATCAGGAATATCGTATCTCCTCTTATATCTACCAAGTTCCTGCTCACCGACCATATTCACTTCAGTGTCAAAAGAGCTTGGGCGATCAGCAGCAAAGCACAGAGTATCACGCCGATGATCCTTGACATCTGAGTCAATCACCATTTGAGCGCCTAAAAGGGATTCCTTAGGGACTTTAGGCCCCCGTCGACCACTACCACCAGTTCTTGGAGTCTTTGCCATGTCTGAAGAATCACTGTTAGTAGTCGAAGGAAAAGCAAAATCAGGGGCATTGGATTCAGAATTAGAAGGAACATAAAGAGAAATGGGTACAGGAGAAGTTGGGTTAAAATTACGCAAATATGACTCAATTTTATCGGCAACTTCTTTATCACCAAGCTCAAGAGCTTGCATCATTTGATTAAAAAGAAAAGCACGTTGAGAAAAATCCATGGAACTCACCAGAAATGTTCTTGGAAAAAGGAAGAAAAGAAAATGGGTAGCAGAATCACACTCCAAGTAAACCCAGAAACCGTAACAGAAGAAAGAAAACCGTCGGAAACTTGACATGTCGAGTCGGAAACTTGGAGGATTTTTTCAGAGAGTATTTTCTGTGGAGAAGAAAAAGAAAAATGAAAGCAAGAAAAGTGAGAGGAAAACGCAACAGTCCCATCCTTAAAAGAGGGAAAATTCAAAATTTAAGAAAAGTAATGATTAGAAAATGGCATTGATAAATTACCGCCGCCTGTGAGTAAAGACTGTGACGAGAGACATCCATTAAAAGTTGGGCACGTGGCACCATGGGGACTCTCAACAGGCGTGACATCATTTCAACACGTCACATCGTTTTTACGCGTCACATCAGAACCAAGCGTTTGAGATTCTGTGGCTGAAAATGAAAGCTTGTTAAAGAAGACTCAGCAATAAAAGTAACACGTGGCAGAAATAAAAAAGAGAGGGAAAACATCTGCAAAAATTCATAAAACGACGAAAATCAGAAAAGCATAAGTAAAATATATAAACACTGCTCGCAGAACCAAAGAAACCAAGAAGTTAACCTATATTGGATCAGCTCGAAGTATTTATGGGGGTATTGTTATATGTATAAATTCAACCAAAGGACACGTTAGCAAAATGTGCAAGAAAGATGGGTCAAACAAATAACCACGTCACTTATGGACCAGTTAACAAAAGGAAATCAGTCAGCAAACATGCCAACTAGCATGCTTGTCGGCTCAAATCAGAAAGGCGTTCGCCACAGCTGGCCGAACAACAAGAAGGCAAATTGTGTTCGCCAACCCAAAGCGTTCGCCAAGAATTGCACAGTCAGGAAAGTAACCTTATTCCAATATACCTTCCACAGCAGGAGTTCGACCAGATACAAGGCACGAAGATCAAATCTTATTCCGAATAGGATTTAATCTATTTTAACAAATAAGAGTCCAAATAGGAAGCAAACCCTAAAATCACTTACAAACTCTAGATTCCTTGTATAATCAAAAGTAGGAACTCCCCTATCAATACGGCGTAAGACATGGGAAACCCTAAGAGGACTAGTATAAATAGAACCGTAAATCCCATGAAAAGGGGGTTCGAGATCATAGAGAGAAAATCAGGACAGAGGATTGATAGACATGTGTAAGGCAAAGAGATTATCACAAAATAAGGTTTGAGGTTTCTCTTGGTAGTGTTGGGAATTTGAACTGATGAACGCGGAAACGTCATACCTAATATTCGCCCATAACTCATAGCAATTAACGTCTATAGCAACAAAATAAGATGTGAGAAAATAAACAATCACACAACACAAGATATACGTGGAAAATCTTAAATCTGGAAAATATAAAATAAACCATTGGCCATCAGGACGACAGAGAAATTTTTACTAAATGATAAATTGTTACAATTATATACCCTAGGATTCTCTCTCACACCTCAACCCCAAACCATAGAGCCTTACCAAGTCCCCAAGCTCATAACTGAGCTTTACATCATGACTCTCAACCCACAACGCTCACAAGACCCTCACCAAGAACACACCTCCACCCCCTACCTCCCCAAATATCCACTAGGTCTCCCTTGAATATCAACCACGGATCTCTAACTTGATCCATTGATATTCCTTGGATCCCTCCCCGAATATTCGCTGGGGTCTCCCTCGGATCTCACCCACTCTTTGATATTACATGGTGTTCTTTTGCTCCACTCAAATAATCTAATTACAAGGTTCTATTTATACTAGTTACATGGAGTTTAAGATAGAAGGAAATCATATTCCTAAACGTACAAGACTTTCTTGTTTCACTAAAGACTATTTCCTTTTATGCACAAGTCTTCTTATTCCACACAAAGAGTATTCCTTTTCCTATAAGCACAAGAACTTCCAGAAAGATAACCTTTCCTTTTTCACACAAAATACATCGTCTCTGCGGTCTAGGTCACGATATGCACCCCACTTCCTACACCACGGAATACTTCTAGAACCGACCGCTCAATAAACAGCGGTCTGCGTCTCTTACCTATGCCATGGTCAGCACTGCGTTTGATCTCCTGGAATTGACCACTCCCTGTACTGAAGTCCATATGCTTTATTTGCACCGAGGTCCACGCTGCATTTCCTTTTGGAATTCATTTCTTCAGTTCTTCTTCGTCTTCAAACCTCCCTCAAACATCATATCCAACTTCCAAACGTTTTCCCACGTCTCTAGGAAGTTTCACATCAGTTGAGTCTTGTTTGGTTCACATTGGGTTCACTTGAGAATACGAGCCAAAACCTAACAGGTAGATGCCAATGACTTTAAGAATAAAAGAAAGCCATGTCAACTTAGTTACTGTAGATGCCATAGCCATGTACTCCACTTTGGTGATAGCTAAAGTAACTGTGGGTTGCTTTTTCGCACTCTAGGAAATAAAATTAGAGCCTAAGAAGGTGTAATAACCAATTGTGGAATGTCTGGTAGTCAAACAACCAACCCAATCAGCATATGCAAATGTATACAAGCCCTAGGCTGCTGTGTTGAAGAATGCGAAGATCTATTAATTTGGTGCCTTTCACATATTTGAGAATCCTTTTAACCATTAGAAATTATAAATTGGTGGGAGCATACATATGTCGACAGTATTGATTGCAAAGCAAAGATCGGATCGAGTGAGAGTTAAATACTGGAGAGTACCAACTATTTGCTAATATTCTGTGACATGAGGAAACAAAATATCTTCGTTTGCAATAGTAGCTTATTTGGATGCCATTTGTATGGCAACAGGTTTACAATTAGGCAAATTAGCCATGTTTGTGCTTTTAAGCAAATCAAACATATATTTGAATTGAGATAAAAATATCCCACCATGAAATGTTTGAAGTTGAACACCCAAAAAATAGTGCAGCGAACAAAGGTCTTTGATTGAGAATTGGACTCCTAACTATTGAACAAAAGCATCCAGTAACATAGATGATGAACCTGTAAAAATTATATCATCAACGTACACCATTAAAATCATGATGTGAGCATCATTGTTGAACACAAATAATGATGGATCAGCTGGACTGTAACGAAAGCCATAATCAATTAAATAACCACTGTCACTATGGTCGTGTCTGATATCAGTTGCCTTTTTCCATCAGCTTTTGCCATCGCTATCAGTTTCGATATAGCTTCCGTTAGAGAACAAACCTCACTATACGCACAGAAGTGTTGCTAGATAGAACACAAACAAACACTATAATAAAGAAAGATAAGATGAAGAGAAGTAATCAAATCCAATCATACACAACACAAGAATTTTACATGGAAACCCAAACCAAGAAAAAAACCACGGCCATCAGGACGACAAGAGAAAGTTCTAATATGTAGTAAATTGCTACAATCACACACTCAGGATTCTCTCTCTAAATAATACCCAAACCCGATTACACCAAATGCTCACTTTGAGATCTCACTAGTATTTGCTATTTTGCTCTACACATAATAACCTAGCTATTATGGTCTATTTATATGAATTACACGGAGTTTAAACCTACAAGGAAATCTATCTCTTAGTCATACAAGATTTAATTGTTTCACATAAATACTATTTCCTCTTTATGATAAGTCTTCTTGTAATGAGAAATCATTTTCCTATAATCATAAGAACATCTAGAAACAACATATTTCCTTTTCCATGAATATTTTCTGATTCAACGTATGCTTATGATTGACTACGATTCAAATTGCGGATGGCCACCCACTTTCTAAACCGTGTTGAACTTGATCAATTAGAAAACCATGATCCATGCGCTGCATCACCGAAGACCGATATCACTACCACTGTGAAAGCCACAACGCCACCCAAAACATAAGACACTGGAATTGGATAGCTGTCCATGCCACTGTGGAAACCCCCCAGCACTGATTACCACTGTTATTACCGCTGTCAAAGCCACAACGGTTAATCGGACTATTTTATACCTAGGTCCCCCATTTCCGATCGTTTGTCTTGTTTTCGAGTGTATTTTTATATATAATGTTTTGTTTGAGCCTTGTGTAGGTCAATGTTCCCTACAATAAGGTTTTGAGCTTAAAGATTAGTTTGGGAGGCAAAATGAGCAAAAACGGAAGAAATTGTATATGCTCGTGTAGAACGTACAACTTACGGGGGTCATATCTTCCTTCTCAGATCAAATCACATTGATATCTTTATATATTCAGAAAGCCCATGAAGTCTAGTTTCTAAAACATTTTACGGATTATGATTCTGAGCTTTCTACAAGAAGTTATGACCATTTCCGTAACGGTGCGCGATGCTAAAATGCTGAAATGCTGTCAGGTGTAAACGGCTACTTCAAACGGCGGCCAGGTCGCCGAACCAAACCACTAATTCACTCCAGAAAGGCATTTTTTGGGTGAATTTCAGGGACTATTTCATCCTATCACCCTAACCTTCAACCCTAACCTCCCAACACTATATAAACACCATATTCTCTTCTCTCCCAACAGAATCCACTCCCCACACACTTCCTCTTCTTCTTCTTCTTTATTTTCTTCCATCTAAATAAGAGAGAGAGAGAAGCTTTCTAAAGCTTCCATGGAGGTTTTTCCTCCATGGATGCTCCCCATCACACCTTCTACCAATCATCCATCCATCTAGGAGTAGATTATAAGGAGAACGGAGGGTCCTTGGGCCAAATTGGAGCCAAGCATGGATCAAAGGAGATTAACACATTTTGGAGGGGCTCTCCACTTGGGTTTTCTCTTTTATCTCATTCTCTTTGTATTTCTTGTTTTCTTAGATGTGTAATCTCCACTTGGGAATATTTGTAAACCTAATTTGTGCTCAATATATATATGCGGTTGTTTTTATATCCAATTTGTGTTTTGATTCATTCTTGATTGTTATAGAATATATCTCTTATCTTGAAATGCATGTTTATGGATGATTGGAAATTAATATGTATTCATGGATGGGATTAGGAGTAGATTAATGTAAATTAGGAGTAGTTATAATCAAATATCCCATTTTGTGTTTGTATGTTGATGGAAGGTCGAAATTACATGTCATGAATGGGTTTGAGTGACTTAGAGTTAGGATTGTGCCTTTGGAGGCGCTCTCCAGGCATAGTCTTGGCTAATTAGCTAAGAAGAGTGGGTGAACCTATAAATTGCCATATTAGAAGGGTTTGGTTCATTGTTCTTGTTAACAATTGGACTTTAGCTATTTCTCACTCTAGGGGCTCTAAGTGAGTCATGGTTAGAGTTACAATTATTGGTCTTTGGCTATCTCTCATGCTTAGGTGAGTTATGGTTGGAGATACAATCACTCTTTCCACATTCATTAGACTTTCACGTTGCCATTTTACATTACGAAGCTATCATTAGGCTGAATGTAGTTTTGTTTGTAGAATCGGTTCACATATGTTGGTTGCGGTTTCATGTTTGAGAGGTTCTCAACACACTCTTCGACCGTTAGCTCTATGAATAGGTATAAATCGGATCGAGGCAAGAACAAACCCTTAACTAAAATTGGATGCACTTAATGTTTAATAACCGGTATTTGGGCACTTATGTATGGTGAACTTGTTGAACCTTGTGTGACCATTTTCATGCATCTCTCCTATCCACCATTTTATTTATCACTTTAAACACCACTCTCACCATTCCATATTCTCTTTGTTTTTATTTATTTTCATTTCCATTCTTTACTCACATACACACTGCACTGTATACACACACACACACACACACACACATACACACACACACACATACACCATTCTCACCATTTCCGCATTCTGTTTACATGTTTACAATAAACATTAGAACTTGAAATGGTTGACGAATCACACCTCCCTACAGAATGATACCCTTGCTTGCCGCTTTACTAGTATTTTGCTAGTTTAGAGCACATTGTGTAGGAAACCCCTTTTACACAGAAAAAATCTTTTGATCCTCACGATTCTTTCAATGACAAAAAAAGTGAGTATCAGTGGTTTTGAAAGCCATTTTCACTGTTCTTCGTTTCTCTTGTTCTTCAAGTTTTCTAGCCTCCTTCAAACATAACTTTATACCCCCAAAACACTCTCATGAAGTCTCCGTATTGGTTGTATCTCATTTGGTAACCATTGAAAATTCAAGCCATATCCAACAGCTTCACCATTGAAAACAAAGATTCTGGTCACAACATTGTTCCTTCTCACACCAATTTTGGGAGAAGAGAAGGCAAGTCCAAACTAGGACAATCATCGACTAATTTAACGATGCCTTCTCTACACGTGGTAGACCACCATTCAAGGAATTTAAAGAGAGAGAACCCATCAGCTACCCTGTGTGTATAGTTTATTGTTATAAGATCACCGCCACAAGTGAACTTATTGAATTGAACTGAGAACGAAGGGGTGACGGCTAACTCTAATATATGAGGCTGATCGAACCAAAATTGGTATGATTTTGGCCCCCATTTCCTTCTCCTTTTGCTTGATTCTTGGGCATTATCTGGTGATTTAATGGTGTAAATTAAGTGTTTTCAGGAATTTATAAAGTTCAGGGGCATTGGAGTAATTTTGGTGAAATAAGGGCAAAAGTGTAAACTTTGCAGGAAGAATTGAAGTTTTCGCAATTATGGGAGAGAGCAGGGGAGCGAATTGTAATTCACCAAGTAAATCATCGAAGGGCGCCACATCAGATAATTAAACGGTGCATTTTGGCTGTGAACGTCTAAGCACACCCCAGCCCAATTTCGTGCGCATGCATTAAAACGGTGTGTTTGAACTTAATTAGAAGTGGGCTCAACCTGACCCAATTGCAACAGCCCAAACCCTTAGAGTTATTGAAACGGTGCATTTCAATAGAGGAAGAAAAGGGCAAAGATTGGGCCAGATGCGCTAGGCCCAGGAGCTGATCTAGCCTGACCTGATGATGTTTAAATGCACCCCATTTTTCTTCTAACTGCACCCCATTTTAGGCAATGAGCAGCAGCTGTATGCACCCCATATTAGTGCTAAATGCACCCCAACTGTTCACCTTCTTCTTCATCTCACGAGCAGCAGCCATGGTCTCTTCCCCCAAACCCTTACTGTCTGGAAAAGCGACTAAACGGACCTACCACCGGTCGGAAAATGAACCAATCAGACGGCCACATGACCGGCTCTCCGGTCGTTCAACTCACAGCGTCCCAAATGGCTGGATTCTGGTAACCCATATCACGCCCAAATTACCTTAGGTCGCCCCTAGTCCCAAATTGCAACCAAATCGCGTAAATCGAGGTCGCAATTTGGATTCCGAGGTCGTCATGGTGACAGGGAGTTTTTTTGGCACCTGATTGCTTTGCCATTTGCATTCCAAGCTTGCCATGAAAGCCAAAACAGTGACCTCCCTTGCTGTACATTTCTGATTGGTAGGGAAAATTACACAATGACCCCCTCTGTTGGACTAAATGGTAATTTGCCATGGTCAGGGGATGTTTTGGTAATTTGCCACCCGAGACCTAATTTGAAAATCCTATAAATTCATCACATTTTTCCTCTTTTAGACAACTCTTGACCACCAAGAAACCTCCTTTCTCCACCATTCCTTTTCTCTCCATTTTCTCTTCTATCTAAACTTAATATCTAGATTACTTCCCCTAATCATTCCTTTTCTTCCCATCTTCTCCACAAATCTCCTTAGTCACTTCCCATTTGACTCTACCTATCTAGAAACATCCTCATCATCCACTCACAAGGAGCAATCAAAGGCAAGGAAAGGATCAAGCTTACAAAAGGAGACCCATGGGTGATTTCCTAATCTTTTACTTGCCTTCCCTTTGTTTGTAATATGTGTAATTAAATCCCCTTTCTAGGGTTTTGATGTGAGAATATTTGGATTGGGATTTTCTTAGGATAAATTGTTATATAATCTTGATTGGATTGACAACCTTGATGGATTGAGAACATAGTGACTAGGATAGATTGTCGAAGGGTATATCAACCGCGATAATCTAAACCGTTAATTGTAACGAACTGATCCCGCAGTGACCCCCTTTCCTTAATCGGTTAGGCATTGCGGTGGGAAGTTGTTTAGGGTTCATAATAATGGCCTAAACACATTTTAGAAATCAATTGGTTAACATTTATGAGATTTGTTCACTAAAGTAGCTTGAAAAGCATTTCCCGTAATTCATTTGTGATCCCATTAATTCCCTAGCTATTCTCTTAATTGTTAATTCCATCTATCTTATCTAGATTTGTTAAGTATTCTTTTATTAGTTTATTAGGTTTATTTTTCATGTATGTTTGATGGCTTGACAACCCATTCACTCATCCATATTTTTATGATTTATTTTATTGCATATAGATTAGTTAATTTATTCAACTAATCATTCTAATTCCCTGTGGAACGAATCTCACTTGCCACTTTACTAATTTAATATCTAAGTGGTGAAAAATCGGTTTTCTAAAACGAACACATTTTAAATATCATTTTATTAAGTACACAAACGACCTCATCAGAGGCACCAAATGATCATGAAGCTGCATGACCTTGTTATCTGCATCAAGAAATTCAGAAAGCTTACAGTTTACTTGTGTTTCCACAAACAATTCACCTTTATCATTACAATCAATCTCTAAATTTTCTTTTACGTATCGGGTGGCTAGCGGGTTCACATGAGTTAGGGTCTGGAGAGCGATTCTTGTAGAAGCTTAACTCTCTATGAGGATTGATTATGGCTGCCATTAGGAGGGTAGCACAGAATTATACTAATGTAGCTAGAACCACGCAATAGATTGAAGTGTTAGTTTTTGACTTGTATTCCTAAGCGAACCAAATTGAACCAAACAAGACTCAACTGATGTGGAGCTTCCTGGAGACGTGGGATACGTTTGGAAAATGGAATGGTGTTATTTGAGGGAGGTTTGAAGACTAGAAGAACGGAAGATTGAAGATCGTTTTAGCGTATGGATTGCGGTTTTTTGAGCGATGTAATTTAAGGTGACTTGTAATGATTTAGGAAGTGGGTGCGCAACTGTGACCTGAATCGTAGTCAATCATAAATCATATGTGAAATAGGAAATCTTTAATGGAAAAGGAAGTGGTTTGTTTTGGGAAGTTCTTGTGCTTGAAGGAAAATGAATACTCTTTACAAGAAGACTTGTCATAAAAGGAAATAGTATTTATGTGAAACAAGTAAGTCTTTTACATTTAGGAGTATGATTTCCTTTTATCTTAAACTCCCTATAACTAATATAAATAGATCTAATGTCTATGTTATTAGATTTTAAGACTGTGGAGAAAAGAACACCATGTAACATTAGAGAGAGTGTGGTGAGATCTGAGGGAAACCCAAGGGAATATCCAGGGAGGGATCCAAGGGAATATCAGTGGATCAAGTTTGAGATCCGTGGGTGATATTCAGGGGAGACCTAGGGGAATTTATAGGGTTACTCGGTGAGGATCTTGTGAGTGGGGTTTGGGGTTGAGGTGAGAGAGTTAATCCTAGTGTATATGGTTATAACAATTTATCATATAATGGAACTTTCTCTGTCGTCCTGATGGCCCGTGGTTTTTTTACCGATTTGGGTTTTCCACGTATATCTTGTGTTATGATTGTTTATTCTCTCTCATCTATTTTTCTGCTTATTGACGTTATTAATTGCTATGAGTTATGGGTGTATATTAGGCATGGCGTTTCTGCATTCATCGGTTCGGAATTATCCTCAACACGAAGGACGATAATTTGTAGCTTCAAAGGACGAGTGGAGTTGGTAGAGATGGCTTTATCAGCTTCTCAGAAATAATATCAACCTTCATTTTTGTGTTCTTCCAAGGCTTAAAACTTTCTAGCACTTTGCAAATGAAATGATGAATTATGCATATATATATTAAATATTAATTTGTGCAGTATTCGCAACCACTTTTTCATACATAAGCTAATTAGATTAGGGATGGCAACTGAGCAGGCAGCCCTCCCCACACACTATCCCATTTATTTTTTTAGAACCCATCCCGTTGTAGAGGGGAGGGGGCCGGTAGAAGAGGAAATGCTTCACCATCTCACCCATTTACCTATTAATTAAAATTACTATTAAGAAGTAATTACATGGAACCTATGTTTCTTATTAATAGACATGAACAATTTTTCTTAAAACTGTCAAAGATGTCATTTGTTGTTAGCATTTGACCATTAACCAAAAAAACAAAAAGACGGCTTGATCTCCAATTTGGATCTCCAACCTCCATTGTTGCCTCTACGTGTGGCTTGAACTCCCGCCATTAACGTAGAATGAGAGATGCACACCACATGTGCTATAAGGGATGTGTTTATGCTAGCTAGTAATATTTATTCTTTAAATGAATGAATGCATGTATGAACCTACTAACTTTTTAGTGAACATTTTGTTTACATTAGCTATAATTGAAATTTGAAAAATTCAATTGTTGAACTTCTAGTTCTCAGCTTCATTAAATTTCATTTCACTGTAGCCTCCAAGTAAAATCATTTAAAGGTTAGGGTGGTGACAAGAGGTGAGCATCCAAAACGTGAAACCAATCAACCGACTCAAACCAAACCAATTTAAGCAAGGTTTTTTTTTTTTTTTTTTTTTTTTTGAAAAGCAAACTTTATTCAAGAGGCCGAGGCCGAGGCCAAGCGCAAAGGAAACAAAAGCACAAACCCCATAGAATCAAAAAACCGCGACAGAGGCAGAACAACCACTGTCGTTGAGCTTTGATAGGGCAGCAACATAAGAAAACCAAAAAAGAAACCCACAACCCCTGATGCAGAGCAAAAGAAGGCAGCAGCAAACATAAAACAAAGAAGAAAAAACACAGCCACTGTAGGAAGCACAAATAGGTCAGCAACACAGAAAAAACAGCAGCAACAAACAGGCAAAACGCAGAAAAAACCCCAAACCACACCGCAACACCCACACAGGACATGATCCACACCAACAAGACACCTCCCCTGCACAAACCAGAAATAGCTGCACACACCACCACCAAAAAACCGCTCCATTGCAGCCACACTAACAAAACCACTGCCACTGAAACAAGACATGGCTGCCCAAAAAAACAAAAACAGCGAAACGCCAAAACACAACAGAAACCGTCAAGACAGACTCCACTCCAACACATTGCCACTCCCCCACCCCCCCCCCCCCCCCCCCCCGGCACCTTTTTTAGCCAACGCATCCACAAAAGAATTAGTATCCCTCGAATTATACTCAACTGAAAACTAACCCAAGCTGCCCAAAAAACTTCTGATTTCCAGAATCAGCTGCACAAACTTCTAATCACCCACACCACAGCTATTGACCCATGCCACAGCCTGCTTATAATCACTCACCACCACTATTTTTTTCTCCTTCAACTCCGAAAAACCGTCCAAAAGGGGTGCTCTAAAGAAACCGGCATAACTTTTAGCTCGATTGTCAGATTTCCTATTATAATGTGTTTTCGGAAAGGGTTTTTAGAGCTCTACAGCATGGCAACCTAGGTTCCCTCGGTTGACATCATTTGCATCCTCAAACAAGCTGTTTAAGTTAGGTTGTCGGGCAGCCGAAGTTTTTAGCGTTTTTATTTGTTTTCCTTTTTGGCTTAATTTGAGGATATTTTAGTCTTTTTGCTTATTTTAGGGTTTCCCGAGTCTATTTAAGGCTCTCTGTTATCATTTTCACATCATTGAATATTATTATTATTATTTTAGTTTCAATTGAATTTATTGGTGGATTCCAGATTGTGAGATCTTAGGGTTTACGCTGGTAAATCTTTTACTTCCATTCTGCGTCACTAATCCTTTTCACATCAGTGCATCTGTCCACAATATTTAGCAAAATCAACGTTATTGGATCCATAGAACCCTTACCAATATATTTAAACCACCAACCAACACGAAATTTGACCATATCCATGGCTTGCTCGAGAGGAATCTGGACATCCTTAAACACATTTTCGTTTCTAGCCTCCTACCTTTTCGTCTTTAGCAAATTTTAATTAGTTATTTTTCGTTCATCTAGAAGCTTAAACGGATTAGTTTTATTTTATAAATTTTAGGTGTCTACACTTGAGTTAAATCTAGTATTATTATTTATCATGTTGATATATAGGTTTAGCTACTTAAGTAGATATTATTATATTTCATTGTACATCACATAGTAGTTTGAAACTTTATCAATTACCAACAAATTTATACGAGACTTTTATTTATAGTGAAAATCGTCGAAAATAACCTAATTAAAATACGCATTATTATTTTTAGCCAAATCAATTGTGTTTTAAAAAAAAAAAAAAAAAAACATTTATCATAATTTCCTTTTACCCTATAGCCAGAAAAATTATAAACTACCATTTTATCATCTTCTTACTCTTACTATTACTCATCTCTCTATTACTTACCTCTCAAATCTTAGAGGGTGTATTCAATTATAATTTTTGAGGACATTTAAAGACTTTTTTAATTGATAGATTTTCATGGATTTCTACATACTTTTATAAATCCACATGGATTTTCATTGATTTGTTTAGACATCTATCTCCATACTTTTATGGATTTGTTTAGATATATATCTCAGATTTTCATGAATTTGTTATCTTTGACTTCTATTATAGATGGATGAATTATACTAGTATATGGCCCAATCAGTCAGCCAAAGAAAATATCCATTTCAAAGCTCAATTTTCACAAAGATCTCAACTTTCATGATAAACACAAAAAAAAAAAAAAAAAAAAAAAAAAAATTTACTAACGGCAATAATTTCCATTCAATTACTAAAGTCAATCACAAATGAAAGAAAGTGACATAGTTTATAAACAATTTTGAGAGCAAAATTAAAAAGAAAATACTCAACATTCATAACTCATCTTCATTGATTCTCATTGTTATCATTGTGTCCTACGTCCATCCACATGTTCAAAGCTATATCATCTCTCCATTCATTAGCATTAGTTGGTTGTTGTTTTGATTTTGGAAAACTGGTTTAGGATCAGCTTCATTAGCTGGTTCAGGATCCACTTCATTATCTTCCTCAAATTCTTTAATATCCATATCTTCCCCATTAGTTTTTTTCTTCATCAATTTCATCTACCTCCATTCCTTCCCCTCAATTTCCTCTCCCTCCATTTTGTTTTCCTCTAGTTCATTCTCTCCATACATGCTTGATTGAGACATTCAAATACAATTTACAATAAGCACATAAGAAAATTAGACAACCATCTAATAGATATCATCACTGAACTACATAAAACAAACTGAAATACAAACTAAAAAATATGAATTAAAATGAAGCAAATATCTCATTCTATAAACAAATATATGAACCCAAAATGAAGCAAATCTTTCATTCAACTACAGTATAAAGAACCATAAATAATATAAACGATGAACAATTATAAATAAACAATAATGAACTAATCGAATAACCAAGCAAATAATAATAAAACATATGCATATTCAACTAATCCTATAAACAAACAATAATCAATTAATCGAATAACCAAGCAAAACTATACATAAAATATTGAAAAGAAAAAAAAAAGTATAAACCCTAACCCGAACCTTGTCACAATTGACCACCCTTTGATCCATGATTTTTAACTAATTCTCTACAGCTTCAAATATTACAAAATTTAACATGGATTATCTAGACATATAGGAAATGCTATAGTAAAATTATCAATTTAATCCATGATTATTTGTATATGCAAACATTCATTCTTTTCTTGTTTCCAAAATCTGTCCAGCAGAAATCAATATTGACCTTTGTTTAACAATTTTTATACTCATTATTCTATCTACATATAATGTTTCATAATTTTTTAGATAGAAGAACCCTTCCAAATAAATTTATGAATTTTGGCCATTTGTCAAAATGGAGAGGTTCCGGCAGGCCTTTATATATTTTGAAAACACATAATGTCCACTGAAATTCTTAGGGAGAAGGCTAGACTTGTTATGGTATTTGATATTTATACTTCATCCACAAAAACCCATGACCTAAGAAAATGCTTTAAAATCTAGTCTCAACTAAATACACATTGATTTTTACAATTATTTTTAAAGTCTCAGTTCAATACACCTGAAT